>JBBDGP010003098.1:0-265012 GCA_037952835.1 Lithobates septentrionalis | reverse complement strand
GATGGAGAAAGAAAGATGGAAAGAAAGAAAGAAAGATGGAAGGAAAGAAAGAAAGGAGAAAGAAAGATCGAAAGAAAGGAGAAAGAAAGATGGAAAGAAAGAGAAAGAAAGAGAGGGGGATGGAGGAAGAAGGAAGGAAAGAGAAAAAGAAAGAATGACAAAAAGAATGGAAAGAAAGTGATGGGGATGGAGAAAGAAAGATGGAAGGAAAGAAAGAAAGATGGAAGGAAAGAAAGAAAGTAGAAAGAAAGATGGAAAGAAAGAGATAGAAAGAGAGGGGGATGGAGGAAGAAGGAAGGAAAGAGAAAAGAAAGAATGACAAAAAGAATGGAAAGAAAGGAAGAAAAAGAAAGAAGGAAAGAGGAAGAAAGAAAGAAGGAAAGAGAAAGAAAGGAAGAAAGAAAGAAAGAAAGAAAGAAAGAAAGAAAGAAAGAAAGAAAGAAAGAAAGAAAGAAAGAAAGAAAGAAAGAAAGAAAGAAAGAAAGAAAAAGAATGGAAAGAAAGTGATGGGGATGGAGAAAGAAAGATGGAAAGAAAGAAAGAAAGATGGAAGGAAAGAAAGAAAGGAGAAAGAAAGATGGAAAGAAAGGAGAAAGAAAGATGGAAAGAAAGAGAAAGAAAGAGAGGGGATGGAGGAAGAATGAAGGAAAGAGAAAAAGAAAGAATGACAAAAAGAATCGAAAGAAAGTGATGGGGATGGAGAAAGAAAGATGGAAGGAAAGAAAGAAAGATGGAAGGAAAGAAAGAAAGTAGAAAGAAAGATGGAAAAAAAGAGATAGAAAGAGAGGGGGATAGAGGAAGAAGGAAGGAAAGAGAAAAAGAAAGAATGACAAAAAGAATGGAAAGAAAGGAAGAAAAAGAAAGAAGGAAAGAGGAACAAAGAAAGAAGGAAAGAGAAAGAAAGGAAGAAAGAAAGAAAGAAAGAAAGTGGGATGGAGAAAGAAAGAAAGAAAGAAAGAAAGAAAGAAAGAAAGAGAGGGGGATGGAGGAAGAAGGAAGGGAAGAGAAAAAGAAAGAATGACAAAAAGAATGGAAAGAAGGAAAGAAGGAAAAAAAGAGAAAGAAAGAAGAAAAGAAAGAGAAAGAAAGAAGAAAAGAAAGAGAAAGAAAGAAGAAAAGAAAGAGAAAGAAAGAAGAAAAGAAAGAGAAAGAAAGAAGGAAAGAAAGATGGAAAGAGAAAGAAAGAAAGATGGAAAGAGAAAGAAAGAAAGAAAGAAAGAAGAAAGAAAGAAGAAAGAAAGAAAAAGAATGGAAAGAAAGAAAGTGATGGGGATGGAGAAAGAAAGATGGAAGGAAAGAAAGATGGAAGGAAAGAAAGAGAAAGACAGATGGAAAGGAAAGAAAGAGAAAGAAAGATGGAAAGGAAAGAAAGAGAAAGAAAGATGGAAAGGAAAGAGAAAGATGGAAAGAAAGATGGAAGGAAAGAAAGAAAGATGGAAGGAAAGAAAGAAAGAAAGAAAGAGAGGGGGATGGAGAAAGAAAGAAAGGGAGGGAGTAAGAAAGAAAGAAAGAAAGAAAGAAAGAAAGAAAGAAAGATGGAAAGAAAGATGGAAAGAAAGAAAGAAAGAAAGAAAGAAAGAAAGAAAGAAAGAAAGAAAGAAAGAAAGAAAGAGTGATGGGGATGGAGAAAGAAAGATGGAAGGAAAGAAAGGACGATGGAAGGATTGAAGGAAGGAAGAAAGAAAGAGAAAAGATGGAATGAAAGAAAGAAAGAAAAAGAAAGAAAGAAAGAAAGAAAGAGAGGGGGATGGGGAAAGAATGAAGGAAAGAGAAAAAAAGAGACAAAAAGAATGGAAAGAAAGAATGCGAGGGGGATGGAGGAAGAAGGGAAGGAAGAGCATCCCCTACATCAGTGTACTCACTGGGAGGCAGGAGGGACTGGATGGATGGATCAGACTCCCCTTTTCCTGGGCTTCAGCTTGAATCTTCCCGCCCACACATCCCCTTCTCTGAGGCAGAACAGAGAACGCTGCTGAGGAGAGTGGGCGGGGCAGACACAGGAGGAGAGGGCGGGAGGAGGAGGAGCAGAAGCTCTCTCTCCTCTTCTGTCTGGCTGTGCGGCAGAAGGGGGAGGGGGGAGATCTGTCAGAACAGGCTCTGCTGAGCGGCTCTCCCTGTCTGTGATCCGGAGATGTATGTGAGCTTCAATCACATGTCTCACTTGCCGCCTGTTATCTCTCCCTGTAGCAGAGCGAGGGGACTCAGGACGGAGATCTCTGCTGCTGAATGAGGCGGCTCTCTAATTAGGTAAACTAGCCAGCTGTGTGAGGCCCCTATGACTGCGAGGCCTGAGGCCACCGCCTATTTTGCCTAATTAGAGAGCCACCTCTGCCTCCAGCTGTTGCGGAACTACACATCCCATGAGGCATTGTAAAACTCTGAGATTCACAGACATAATTAGGCATGATGGGAATTGTAGTTGCAGAACAACTGGAGGGCCATAGTTTGATGACCCCTGGTGTAAAGGTATAATTAAGTGCTTCAGAGTGTGTCCAACATTCTCCTGTAAAGCATTAACAGAAACTAAAAAATAAAACAGTCATTAAAATAATAAACTAAAATAATTAAACTACAAGTTTTCATACACTGGGTAAGTGGAACGCACTGCCAACATCTATAGGTGATCCAGATTGGAAAGATGAGGGTGAACTGACTGGGTGTGACTGCACATGCATTCTTTGAAAACCAGGATTAGATGGGAAAGGTGTATACGTTGGTGGCGGTCCTGCGTATGGGTTCATGGCTGGTATGGTCTCATGGTACTGATGACGTGGCATTGGTTTATTAAAAGAGCCACTAGGTGTATTAAAACCAAGACCCCATGGCTGAAATTTTGGATATGGGCGTTGCTCTTTGCAAGCAGAAACTATATACGTAAGATAGGCATGTATATCACCCCTGACTTCAGTACACTTATCAGGAGGAATCTTCCTGACTACACACAGTAACATTCTCAAAAAGATCACATCAGGGTCTGAGATGTTGAGGAATTCATCAACTTTTGTGGCAGGTTGTTGTGATTGGTTTCTCATTTCTTGAATTATAGGATCGAAATAGTCCTCAAAAGGTGGCTCTTGCTGAGTACGGGATGTTCGATGTGTGGTGGAAATAGACCGGATTCTCCTATTAGCATTTGCCTGCAAATAGATAGAATATATAAATTATGCTTCTGATGTGGAGGTCACACTTGGTGGACAGCATACCGATAAACCTGATGCTTGCCCAAATATTGAAGTTGTGTCAGAGCTTGCAGCACCTGTTTTGAATAGATCAGACACAGGCATCCCCCCCCCCCCCCCAAAAAAAAAAAAACGATGCCACTGTATAAACAGCAAGACCTCCAAAGCCAGCAGTAGTGATTTGGTACTTTGCCCAAAAAAAGAAACCATTTTGTACTAACAGCAGCAGCCATTGTAAATTAAGTAATACGTTTATTGTGGATGGAGGTTGTGACGTTTTGAACATACATACCGCAGGTTCTTGAGTGACTGGTTGATAATCTTGGGTTGAAACTATCTCTAAATTGGTTTCTTGACTTGGGTCAGCGTGATCATTTTCTGGTGACGAACTTGCACGCCTTGCTCTTGCAGGAACACTGGAGACAGTTCTAGGTAAGAATAACAACAGTACAAGTAAAAAAAAATACATACCATGGTTTTAGTGTTTAC
Source organism: Lithobates septentrionalis (assembly GCA_037952835.1). NCBI lineage: Eukaryota > Metazoa > Chordata > Amphibia > Anura > Ranidae > Lithobates > Lithobates septentrionalis. The sequence continues at coordinate 261,344 of JBBDGP010003098.1, read as the reverse complement.
AGAATACTGTCATGTGTACACTACAGAGTATGTCACATGTAATCTGCGCTAACCCCTGTTCTTATCCCATTATTTGATGTGAAAAAAGTTTTTATACAATGTTGCCATTTAGAAATATTGAAACAAAAATTACCAAAAAAAAGAAAAAAGGAAACAAGTGACAAAAAGTGCTGCAACCTTACAAAAACCAAGAATTTTTCGTTTTGACAATATGTTAAAGGGACTCAGGTGCACTACTATTGTCTAAACCACCCGACTACAAAAAAACTTTTATCCTGCATGTGTGCGTGAATAGTGCCTAGGCAAAAAAATCACGTAAAACACTTATAATAATAATGAGAAAGTCCCCTTGTGGAGTGAGTGAAAACAGGAAAACAAAAGCAATTTCTAAAACATCCTGTAATCCAAATAGGTGCTTTCCTTGATAGAAAGGTTCCTTCAATAAGTACTAGGATCTCAGGATAAAACGAAAAAAGGGCGGCCGCTTACCAGATATGTGGGACGCCTGTTACGGGGGTCTTGCAGGCTCAGATATAGTGAATCCCTCAGTCAGGAACGGCCGATGGGGTCCTCCTATTCAGATATCCATCTGCATACTAACATCAAGATGGTGATGTGGAGAGGTCCCGCAAGCTGGAACAGCTGATTAGAAGAGCAGCTGATCTGTTGATACAGGCTGATCCTTCACATGCAGTGTGGATTCAGTATAGCCGACCGGCTTCGATTTCCGTTTTACCGCTTATCTTGTATGGGGATTAGAAGAACAGAAAAGCCTCCATGGTGTAGTAAAATAAAACTTCTTTTATTAAAACCACGATCTGCATCAAATTGACAGAGGCTCAAAAACGGAAAAACGGAAATCGAAGCCGGTCAGCTATCCGCACACTGAGACTATATTTACCAGAGAGACCCCCTGGTCTCTGGATGCCTTCCAGAACTCCTGGCATTCAAAAGTGGGGCAAGAAATAGAAATTTCCCCCAAATATACCGGAGGGAATCGATCCGTTCTCCTGCTCCCTGAGATCCCCTGGGTGCCATTGCAATATGGCATCGCAAAGGGACCACGAGGAGGATCTGCCAGCAGCCCCCCCCCGGGCTTGCCTGAGATCATGTCGGCTATTACTTCTTGTCAAATGGCCATCACTGCCTGTCAGACTGCTTTGGCATCCAAGATAGAAGAGGTTCAGCTGGATGTGGGTTTGATGCGACAGGATTTTGACAAAATCAGATCCAGAGTGACGGAGGCTGAGCAGCGTGTGGGCTTGGTGGAGGATACTGTGGCTGACCATGCTGCTTCCATCCGCACCCTTCAGACAAAAGTTAAAGCCCTAGAGTACGGAACGGAGGATGCGGAAAATCGCAGCAGAAGGAACAACCTCAGAATTGTGGGTCTCCTAGAGGGTGTCGAGGGGAGAACACCGGCCCTGTTCACGGAAGACCTGCTGCGCTCCCTGCTGCCCTCTGCTCAACTCTCTCCTTACTTTGCCGTTGAAAGAGCCCACCGGGTCCCACCCAGGCCAGGACCGGAGGGGACCCCTCCCCGCACTTTCATCCTTCAGCTGCTAAACTTCTGAGACCGGGATGAACTGCTTAGGGCCTCTGGGGCTGCGGGAGAGTTACCTTTCCGGAACATCAAGCTGCTATTATTCCCGGACTATAATATAGAGACCCAGAGACAACTCCGCTCCTTTGATGCTGTCAAGGCCGGCCTACGAAGGAGAGGCATTAAATACAGAGTCTTGTTCCCTGCAAAGCTCCGTGTGGTGGACGGCGAGACGGTTCGATTCTTTACTAACCCTAAGGATGCTACTGCTTGGCTGGAGACTTTACCTTCATAGGAGACCGGAGCTGTCCGACTGTGGATACCTGTTTGTTGTTCCTGAGTTTAGTATTCATATAATGCTGGAGACGGGTGGGCTCTGTCGTGTCTCTCCTACTATGCCCAGGCCCCCATTTCTGTACCCCACAAACTGATATTAGTTCTGGACGCTTTAAAATTATGGGCATGCTTACCCTGCTCCACGTTGGTTACGGCCTATATTCCCCCTGTTGTTTATTTTCTGTCTTTTTGGGAATCATTGTCCCAGCTGCCATAGTTGGCTACAGAGCGGCGCTAGAGATCCTGGACACATACTAGACTGCTTTCCCTGGTTGTCTCGTAACCTGGTATTTTTCTCTAACCAATTCTTTTGTTTTTCTTTTATTTTTTCATTTTTATGTACTGCTTGTTATAGTACCAACTGTTCTCCAAGTATGTGCCCCTGCTTAGGCAGGTGAATCTCAGTATTTATTCTCCGGATCATAATACTCCAATTGATAAGAAATATGCAAAGAATTACAGGTGATATCGACATTTGCCTTGTTCCTTATATGCTCTTTTTCTAGCTAAAATGGCCCTGACTTATTGTTTATGCAATCTGCTTAGTTCCGACCAACGAGTACAACAATATTTAAAGAACTAGCAAAAGTTTACCATATTAGGAAATATTGTGAAAGCACGCTGGATTTGACAATAAAGCTGACAATGCACCATGAGTCCCCAGTGTGTCTTAGCCAATGGCAGCTTGCCAAATACTGCTATAAAATGACATGTGCAAAAGGGTTCCTGTGTGACTCTGCATGAAACTCCTTGCTGTGAACAGAGTTCACCCCTATGTATCGATACATTTGTAATAAATCTGTCTTCTAATCAACATGACCGGAGTGAACTGATCAGTGAGAGAATGGAATTTTACTGACATCATGGTCCTTTCGAGCCGGAAGTAAGGATTGGGTGGTGGATCGAACGGTTCTGTCCAAAATATCGGTGTGTATTAGACTCCCTCTCGCCGAGACCTAGGTCCTCCCACTCAAGTTAAGTGGTAAAAAGAGGCTGGTCGGTTCCGGGATCCACACCTGACTTCTACTCCTGGACTTCTGATCCAGTCCTCTGGGTCTGTGAAAGGTAAGACAGATCTTTTCTTTTCTCTTCTACTCGAGGTGATTTGGGTTTTTATTGAGTATGCCGGCACTGTAGTTGATCTTATAAGATCTAGGTGACACAGGGGCCGAAGACAGAGGCACTTGGGGACGTTGCCTATGGTAAATAGACGTAGCCCGCTGTCCGAGACAGATTACAAAAAATTTAAGGTCCCGAAAGATGATAGATGATTGATAATTGTTGTGAATTGTGACTACAAGTAATCTGGATAGATTACAGAGAGTCACAGTGGCCATTTCAGGGTTTTTTTCTAACTGAGTGGTGATTGGGACAAAAGAGGAAGTGAATGTACGAGCAGGAATCAATCTAACTTGATCAGAAACACTTCCCCCATAGATCAATTGTTTTTCTCTTTTTCTCTCGAGAGCAATATTTCCTGCACTGTTCCTTTTGCTGCATTTGTTAAATCATGAGACTAACTTTCGCTCTTTCCTCCTCGTGTTTAACCTTACTGCTAACTTTATGTGTGGGGAGTCTTGAGATTTTTGCTTTTCTTATGTTCTTATTGTTACCGTGATCCAAGGGTTGCTAGTCTGGTGGTTTACAGGTTGATAAAAGGCCCGCTTTATGATCTGTCTGGCTGCAAACTTGTGGTTAAAAAAAACAAAACTGGAAAATATGGAAATATTGAAAATATGGAATCATTGAAAATATGGAAGGTCTCAGGAACAGTTATTGGCTAAACGGGGTCGAAGTGGAAAGGGCCTTAAGGAGGGTTCTAGGATCAGATTGGGCATCAGTAAAGGGAAATTGGGACCCCTGTGTAGCCACAGTGCCCCCTCAACAAAGAGGGGAACCACTGATCCTTGATAGCCAAGATTTGACAGACAGATTGACTGCCTTCTATCGGAGATGCAATCTCCGATGGGTATAACGAACTGACTGGCAAAAGATTAATATGACTGTACAGGAAGACAAGGAAAGTGTCAGTGATTATCTAAATAAACTACGAGAAGTTTTTAAAGTGTTCTCTGGGCTCCCCAAAGCTGAGGATGTGAATAGTGCATATCAACAACAGCTAAAGATAGCTTTTGTTAATGGATTAAAACAGGATCATAAGGATTACATTGTTAAAAACATGCTTACTTACCGAACTGCATCAGTTTTAGATGTTTTGCAATATGTTAAGCATTCTGAGAAGTATTTGAAAGCGATGGAAAAAAAAAAAGTGAAAGTAAAGTTTTTTGTGCAAGGTGATGAAGGAGATACCCCCTTAAGAAGGTAGCAGAGGAGGGTATAGCCCCTGCAATACCCCTCTTTTTCCTGTTAAAGCGGAGCTCCACCTATCTAACGTTTTTTTTTTTTTAGGAGTTCATTCAGAAACTTTTCTAATCATGATAATTTACTCACATGTTCTGTGAAGTAAGTCCGATTGTGGCCGATTTCATTGCAAAGAATAACTTTTAAAAATCACAGACGGCGGTTCCCATCTTCGTTGTGGGCATTTGAAACCGACAAGCATGTATTTCCGGGATGCGGTGAATGCTGTCCTCCCAGCATTCACCGCTCGTTCCCGCGCATGCCCAGTGTCATCGCCGTCTGATTCTTTCTGAGGTTATCCGCAATGTCTCCTGGGATGAAAGACAATGAGATCCCAGGAGACAGTGCGGGGAACGAAGGATATGACGACAATACCCGCAAAGTCCACGCCCACAGCCGCAGGGACAGAAGAAAGGAAAGACAGATAACGTAAGGTAGGTAAAAAAAAAAAGAAGCTCCATATGGCACTCGGTGTTGCTTTTAGAAGCCACCGAGATGCTGATTAAAAAATGGGTGAAGATCCGCTTTAAGAAGGCTCCGCCTTCCACAGGCTGGAGAATGGTACAGGATATACAAGCTGTTAACCAGGCAGTTATACCAAGGGCATGAGGAAAATAAAACTAAACTCCAGTTGTGGCAACAGCAGGTCAAATACTTATGGTATAATATCTCAAAAGAAGGTCGACACCTGGATGAGGAGAGAATTTGAGCCCTCCACCAGGTGCCGAAGCCAGAAACAAAGAAACAAATGATGTCTTTTTTGGGCATGACAAATTTTTGTAGAGCTTGGATTTCCGGGTATTCAATACTGACCGCGCCCCGTTGGTCCATACATTTGAGCCCAGCACGACACCTTTCCTGTATGACAATACTTTTGACACAACCTCACTTAACAATACAGAGATGTACTACATTAAACCCATCCACACTAATACCACTTCCTACTGATGGTCATAAACATGACTGTACTGCTGCCATCGCTGAAAAGGTACTGCCATGAAGTGATTGGAAAGATGTACCGTTATCTAATCCTGACATGATACTTTTTGTTGATGGCTCCAGTACGAAAAATCCAGATGGCACAAGTGTAACTGGATATGCAGAAGTGACACATGACAGAACAGGAAATCATAGAGATAGATCATACAGTCCTTACTGATATACAGCAGAATGTATCCCCTGGGGAGAAACAATATTGGAAAACAAAAGGTTGCACAATAATAGATAACATCTACACATCACCTGAAGGAAAGCTGGTATTGCCAAAATCCTTATTTAGGTATGCAGGAGTATTGACACATGGAGTAACTCATGTGTCAAACAGGGGGGTGACTGAGATGTTAAATAAGGTATGTACAGCCTATGGCTTCACAAACTACTGAAAAACTTTTTGTTCTCAATGCATTATATGTGCAAGACACAATGCTCAGGGAGGCATAAGACCACGGAAAGGGAAGTTCCCCACACTGCAATATCCATTCCAACAAATTTGGATGGATTTTATTGAATTAGACAAATGTGAAAGGAAGAAATATTGTTTGTGATGCATTGACCAAATGGGTAGAGATATTCCCCTCAGGAAGTGCTGACGCCTTAACAGTATCCAAAGTCTTACTAAAAGATCTCATTCCACGATTTGGGATACCAGAGAAGATTTATAGTGATAATGGTCCACATTTTGTAAATCAGACCATGAAACACCTAACAGAAGTGATGGGTAGGGATGAGCCGAACACCCCCCTGTTCAGTTCGCACCAGAACATGCGAACAGGAAAAAAGTTTGTTCGAACACTCGAACACCGTTAAAATCTAAGGGACGGGGGGGCGTGACCGGAAGCCGCTCTGGATGGTAGCCTAATTCACCTGCTCTCTCCCAGCCTGTGATAATACAGCGCACAGGGGACGCTCCGCTGATCTCACATGGGCAGATCCAGGACCACCAGATCCGCAGCAGCCAGGGGATCATCCGTACCCCCGCCAGGAACCTCCACAGACCTCCGGTCCTATTTTCCGCCGACGGACATGCCTCTCTCCGGACCAGCCAAGATGGCGCCGGACACTTCCGCGGCCTTCTCACGCAGCTCCGCTCGGATCCCTCCACCGCCTCACTCGCCTCGCAGGCCGCTCCTGGACCGTGATCCAGCCCTGATGAACACCGCGGCTGAACCTCCCCAGCTGGGATCGGTGAGTCCATACCCCGAATCCACCTCACATGAGGCAGCACCACAGGCCATGCAGGGCGCCATGATGGGCCTCCCCTCACAGCAATATACTCAATGCTCAGAGGCGTTTCCTCGCCTCCTGAGAACGGCGTCAGACCCATGCATTCAGGGCACAGGGCCATGCTCACCAACCCCCTCAGACTCCTCTGCAGACTTTCCGGCCCTACCAGACCCCATGTACCCGGCTACCCGGATCCCACCGGAACCCACGCTAAGCCCAACGCCCTCTATCCACGGGGTGTCTGACTCACCACCCCCAAAAACACAGAGGATATCCTTTTCACGGGCCAGCAGCTCACCCACAGAACGGACAATACCGCAGACCACATACGCTCAAAAAGTGGGTGCACCTGATCCTCACCCCCAGAGGATGGATATCACAAGGGCCCCTCTGCACGCTCAATCTCCATCTTGGAGTGAACCATGGGACCCCCCACCCAGACCTGCGCATCAGACCACAGATCCCCTACCACCTCGCACAACCTCGGAGCAGGGAAACCCGGTACCAGCCCATTCCCAACCGGCACCCCCACAATGGCAAACATATCTGCAGGCGATCCCCACCAAAGAGGACTTTAGACAACTGATAGAAGACGTAAAGTCCACATGTCGCTCAGAAATACAAGTACTCCAATCAGGCCTCAAACACTTAGCAGACAGAGTGGAAATGGCTGAGGAAGAAATACAGGAAACTAAGCTAGCAGTTCACAGAACCCAACTCCAAGGGGCAGATCACCATACTATGTTGAGAGATATGCAACGACATGTGGAGGACCTAGATAATAGGGGTCGAAGAAACAACATACGAGTGAGGGGGATACCGGAAGTCGAAGGTCCAGAGGACATTCAACATACCTTACAAGACGTGTTTAACAATCTTCTGGGTGAACCCATTACCAACTTTATAGAAATGGATAGAGCCCACAGAGCCCTGCGCCCCAAGAGCTCCACCTCGCAACCGAGGGACATCATCTGCAGGATTAACTCCTATCCCCTAAAGGAAGACATCATGAGGCAAGCACGACTAGCTCGCAAAGTGACCTATAAAGATGCCCAGGTACAACTATACCCGGATCTCTCCTGGATCACATTACAAAAACGGAGACTTCTTCAACCATTGCTGCGAGTCCTCCAAGACGAAAACATCACCTACCGCTGGGGATTTCCCTTCAGCCTCACAGCCAAAACCCAAGGCAAATCTGCCGTTTTAAGATACCCAGAGGACATAGAAGCCTTCTGTGACACCATCGGAATCTCCGTCCCTCGACTCCCAGATTGGGATCTTGTTACCATCCCGCCAACACCGCCCACAACATGGCAGAAGGTGTCCTCTTCGAATAGATCCCGGAACAGAGAAGCACCTCGCAAGAGAACCAAGCATAAGAACGGCTGACTCTAGTGGTAGTATTCATGCTTTAAATTACTTATTGATGGACAGTTCTTCCATCAGTTACTGCCGATGATCCGGCCCTGGACAAATATAACATATTTAGTCCCCCCTTCTGTGCGCCCCAATTTCACATTTTAAGCTACAAAATGGGCAGAGACCCGAGAGAATAGGAAATCCCACTCCTAATCACCCCCCTATTGGTTAAATGTTAGCATTGATAGTTTTCCTGCAGTTCATGTTTTATATGACCAATTTTGGGCTCCATTGCATCCGACCGACGGGCCCCTCAGGACCTTTGTCGGGAGGATCCCTGGAATCCCGCACCGACCTAGGCACTTTAGCCTCTCAAGGTCAAGAGATATCAGTTATAAGAAATTATAAATGTTTACCATGTACTAACTACCTCTTCTTTCTCTTCTTTCCACCCTCTCTCTTACCTTTCCTTCCCCCATCCACCTCTCCACCACCGTATGACTCATCCCACAATTGGCGGAATCTGAATGGTCCTCCTCTCGAAGAATGTACACCGTTGACCTGCAACCTCAAAAACTCTTCCTCCACATCAGGTAAGGCACTCCCACCCACTCATTTGACACCATGGCTAAGATCCTATCCTTAAACGTACACGGCCTAAACTCCAACAAAAAGAGACACTTGGCGCTGAGGGAGTTCAAACACTCAGGAGCAGACATTATCTTGGTTCAGGAGACACACTTTGATAAGGGGGGCTCATTTGCATTCGCCTCTAAACAATATCCCCAAATATACCACTCCTCAGGTCCACACAAAAGAGCGGGGGTCGCAATCCTCATTAAAAACGGATCCCCCTTCACCTGTCTAACCCACTACAGTGACCCACACGGTCACTTTGTTATCCTTCGAGGACATTGGCAACAACAAGCAATTACCCTCTGCGCCCTCTATGCCCCCAACGTTAAACAACACAATTTTTTGTCTAAAGTACTCACTCGCCTCTTTAAATCCGAACATGGGATGTTAGTGGTGGGAGGCGACTTTAACCTTACCCACTCCACCATAATGGATCGCCAGGTGGTGAGCCCCAAGGCGACACCAGCTCGAGCCCTCCGAGACTCGAAGCTTTTTCGTAAGCTCACCAGACGATATGCTCTCTTTGACGCCTGGAGAGCTCTCCACCCTGGCGATAGGCAATACACGTTTTACTCAGCCCCCCACCAGACACACTCACGTATCGATTATTTCTTTGTGAATAACCACACGCTTAGAAATACACGAGAGGCACAGGTACTCCCAATTTCATGGTCTGACCATGCGCCTATTTTAATCAAGCTGGAAATAGGACCCCCCAACCGTAGACCCTACAACTGGAAACTAAATACATTTCTTCTTCAGCACCCCCCATCGCAACTGGAGCTAATATCCACCCTAAAACACTATTTTGTAGAAAACAACACTCCCGACGTATCCACCCCCACACTCTGGGAAGCACACAAGGCAGTACTCCGAGGCAGGTGTATAGCACTATCGTCTGCCATGAAAAAAGATGCCCTTCTCACAAAAACTCAAACTGAAAAAGAACTTAGAACATTAGAACACCAACTGCAAAAAACCCCCACCCTACCCCTTCTTAAGAAAATCATACACTTACGAACCATTCTGAGCGACTTGGCTATGGGGCAAGTAGAAAAGGCCATCATTAGACTTAGACAAAGATACTATGACAAGGGCAATAAAGCTCATTCCCTACTAGCAAGAAAACTACGAGACAATTCCCACATGACCACACCACACCAAATTAAAAACAAGCTAGGCTCCCTGATATCCCACCCTAAAGACATTGTCAATACCTTTGCAGATTACTACCAGGAACTCTATAACAATCCTAACATACCTAGCAAACCTCTCTCTTCCGAACTGCACCAGCATATGCAGCAGTACCTTGCACAGAGCGGAGTCCCACAAATCAAAACCCCTGACCTAGCAACCCTAAACATGCCGATCACCGAAGAAGAAATAGAACAGACTGTTAAAACCCTCCCATCACACAAGGCCCCAGGCCCAGATGGATTACCCTATGAATATTATAAGGCCTTTCTCCCCATCCTACTACCACACATGTGCAAACTTTTTAATGCCTTCTATCGAGATTCCCCCATCCCACCAGATATGCAGCGATCATTTATCACTGTGATTCCTAAACCAGACAAGGACCCCACCCTGTGCGCCAACTACAGACCCATCGCCTTACTGAATTCAGATCTTAAAATCTTTACAAAACTGTTATCACTCCGCTTGAACATGATCCTCCCATCCCTTATCCATAAGGACCAAGTGGGCTTTGTCCCCCTCAGGCAAGCAGGAGATAACACCAGAAAGGTGATTGATCTGATAGAGGTAGCGAATAGGGAGAAATCAGAATCTCTGCTGCTTAGCCTAGACGCCGAAAAGGCCTTTGACCGCCTTGGGTGGCCCTTCCTATTCGCAACACTACAGCATGCAGGGTTCCGCGGACCCTTCATGAGAGCCATACAACACTTATATTCCAACCCCTCCGCCCAAGTCAGAACGCCCTATGCCATCTCGTCTACTTTCTCAATAGCCAACGGCACTCGACAGGGATGCCCACTATCACCGTTACTATTCGCACTATGCGTCGAACCACTGGCGGCCTTCATCTGAGGCAACCAAAATATACGGGGAATCTCAGTTAGGGGTCGAGAGTTTAAGATCTCACTGTTTGCTGACGATGTGATCCTCACTTTGACCCAGCCTAGAATCTCTCTCCCAAACCTACACGCAGAACTTAGTAGATATGGAGCCCTCTCGGGCTATAAAATTAATACATCTAAGTCAGAAGCCCTTCCAATCAATATCTCGGACGAGGAAACGGCGCACCTAAAGACCAATTTTAACTACCACTGGAAGGACACCTCCTTGAAATACCTAGGAGTACACATCACCACAAAGTTTAACACCCTATACCAAGAGAACTTCCCTCCCCTCTTCCGCTCCATCAGAACCCTGCTCACTAATTGGAAAAAACACCATATTTCCCTGTTAGGCCGGATTGCATCTATTAAGATGACGATCCTCCCGAAGTTACTGTACCTCTTTCAAACTTTGCCCATCCCTGTCCCCCACAAACATTTAATTAAACTCCAATCTGACCTCCTTAAATTTACCTGGAACTATAAGAGACACAGAATCCCACAATCAGTAATGATGGCGGCGCGCTCAGATGGAGGTCTTGCCTTTCCCAATCTTACCAAATACTATCAAGCGGCCCAACTTCGTGCGATAGCATCATGGTTCACCCAAAGGTCCTATAATAGATGGACAGAGATCGAAAAAATATGGTTAGCCCCGACCCACCCAAACAGCTTACTGTGGAATGCGAGGGCAGAGGTCCCCCCTGAGCGGCTACTGGGACCTATGACTCAGCTCCGACGCTTATGGAATAAACTATCTCGCTCCTACACATTGGCCTCGGAAAAATCGGTCCTAACATCATTTGTCTATAACCCCAAAATACCAGATAGTCTCACACATCAGATGTCCCACCCGTGGGCGTCACGGAACCTCTTCCATTATGGAGCACTGGTGGACCCCAGATCCCGCAAACTATTGTCCTTCTCTGCCCTCCAGACCAAATTTGATCTACCACACCAAGCTTTCTACAGCTACATGCAAATACGTCATTATGCCATGTCCATATCGCCTGACCTACAGTTCTCCCCCCCATCACCCTTTGAAAATTTAATCCTGGCGGGCACGGCCCAAAAAGGGTTAATATCTGATATCTACAAAATACTAAATGCTTACCCACTAGAACTCAAAGGTAAACATGCCTATATGATTAAGTGGGAAAAAGCCCTTAAAGAGGAACTTCCCATGGAGCAATGGCAGACGATATGGACACAGGCAGCAAAAAGCTCCCTCTGCACTCTATACAAGGAAAATACTTACAAAATTCTCCTCTACTGGTATATGACTCCGGATATTCTTCATGCCATATACCCATCTAGCTCAGATCGCTGTTGGCGATGTCAGCAAGACAGGGGGACCCTCCTCCATATATTCTGGGACTGCTCAATGATTGCCCCATTTTGGGACACAGTCCAACAACTACTGGCTCGCTTACTAGAAACACAGATTCCCATGATCCCCAAATTTTTCCTCTTAGGAATCTCACAATTAAAGATCCCCAAAGCCCAAAAAAAACTCACACGCCACATTCTCACAGCAGCACGTTGTCTTATCGCTTTACACTGGAAAAAAACCCTCCCCCCCACGCCTGAAGCCTTATACGCTAGAATCAAAGATGTGGAGTTGATGGAGAAGATGACAGCCCGGATACAGGATAGGCTGGAGGCACATAACAGAGTATGGGAGTTGTGGCATCTTCGAGAGGACCCACTATGAGAACGTAAACGAATTAAAACAACACCCTCCCTCCCCTTTCTTTCCCCTTTTTCCTTTTCCCCCCTCTTTCACTATTCTTCCACTCTACCTTGAGTACTTCAGTGACTTGCTTAGTTATCAGCAGATTAGAAGATGAGAGCAAAATGAGAGTTGGAGAAAGAGAGAAAAAGAGAGAATAATGCCTAGCATATGTATGTTTTTTCTCCTTTTTCTTTTTTGTTTTCTTTTTTTGTCTATTATGCTTTTTTTTTTTTTTTTTTTTCCTTTATTGCCACATGTTCTCACCTCTTATTACATATCATCTAATATGTACTTCTGTACTGCAAATATTATAATAAAAATGTTATTTGAAAAAAAAAAAAAAAAAAAAAAATCTAAGGGACACGAACATGAATAATCAAAAGTGCTAATTTTAAAGGCTTATATGCAAGTTATTGTCATAAAATGTGTTTGGGGACCCGGGTCCTGCCCCAGGGGACATGGATCAATGCAAAAAAAAGTTTTAAAAACGACCGTTTTTTCAGGAGCAGTGATTTTAATAATGCTTAAAGTCAAACAATAAAAGTGTAATATCCCTTTAAATTTCGTAGCTGGGGGGTGTCTATAGTATGCCTGTAAAGGGGCGCATGTTTCCCGTGTTTAGAACAGTCTGACAGCAAAATGACATTTCGAAGGAAAAAACCCATTTAAAACTACTCGCGGCTATTGCATTGCCGACAATACACATAGAAGTTCATTGATAAAAACGGCATGGGAATTCCCCACAGGGGAACCCCAAACCAAAATTTAAAAAAAAAATGACGTGGGAGTCCCCCTAAATTCCATACCAGGCCCTTCAGGTCTGGTATGGATATTAAGGGGAACCCCGGACAAAATTTTAAAAAAAATGACGTGGGGTTCCCCCTAAATTCCATACCAGACCCTTATCCGAGCACGCAACCTGGCAGGCCGCAGGAAAAGAGGGGGGGACAAGAGTGCGGCCCCCCTCCTGAACCGTACCAGGCCACATGCCCTCAACATTGGGAGGGTGCTTTGGGGTAGCCCCCCAAAACACCTTGTCCCCATGTTGATGAGGACAAGGGCCTCATCCCCACAACCCTGGCTGGTGGTTGTGGGGGTCTGTGGGCGGGGGGCTTATCAGAATCTGGAAGCCCCCTATAACAAGGGGACCCCCAGATCCCGCACCCCCCCCTGTGTGAAATGGTAAGGGGGTACTTACCCCTACCATTTCACTAAAAAACTGTCAAAAATGTTAAAAATGACAAAAGACAGTTTTTGACAATTCCTTTATTTAAATGCTTCTTCTTTCTTTTATCTTCCTTCATCTTCTTCTTCTTCTGGTTCTTCCTCCGGCGTTTTCGTCCAGCATCTCCTCTGCGGCGTCTTCTATCTTCTTCTCCTCGGGCCGCTCCGCATGGCATGGGGGGAGGCTCCCGCTCTTCTCTTCATCTTCTTCTTCATCTTCTTCTCTTCTTCCTTCTTCTCTTCTTCTCTTCTTCATTTTCTTCTCCGGGCCGCTCCGCACCCATGCTGGCATGGAGGGAGGCTCCCGCTGTGTGACGGCATCTCCTCGTCTGACGGTTCTTAAATAACGGGGGGCAGGGCCACCCGGTGACCCAGCCCCCCTCTGACGCACGGTGACTTGACGGGACTTCCCTGTGACATCACGGGGAATGCCACAGGGAAGTCCCGTCATGTCCCATGCGTCAGAGGGGGCGGGGTCACCAGGTGGCCCCGCCCCCCGTTATTTAAGAACCGTCAGACGAGGAGACGCCGTCACACAGCGGGAGCCTCCCTCCATGCCGGCACGTAATTTTTTAAAAAAAATTTAAACTTCTATGTGTATTGTCGGGAATGCAATAGCCGCGGGTACTTTTAAATGGGTTTTTTCCTTCGAAATGTCATTTTGCTGTCAGACTGTTCTAAACACGGGAAACATGCGCCCCTTTACAGGCATACTATAGACACCCCCCAGCTACGAAATTTAAAGGGATATTACACTTTTATTGTTTGACTTTAAGCATTATTAAAATCACTGCTCCTGAAAAAGCGGCCGTTTTTAAAACTTTTTTTTTGCATTGATCCATGTCCCCTGGGGCAGGACCCGGGTCCCCAAACACTTTTTATGACAATAACTTGCATATAAGCCTTTAAAATTAGCACTTTTGATTTCTCCCATAGACTTTTAAAGGGTGTTCTGCGGCATTCGAATTTGCCGCGAACACCCCAAATTGTTCGCTGTTCGCGAACTTGCGAACAGCCAATGTTCGAGTCGAACATGAGTTTGACTCGAACTCGAAGCTCATCCCTAGTGATGGGTATAGAAGTAAATAATCACTGTGCATATCACCCTCAGTCAGCAGGGCTTGTAGAAAGACATATGGGATATTAAAGAGCAAGCTAAAAAAGGCTATGGAGGAGACAGGGAAAAATTGGATGTACTGTCTCCCACTAGCTATTTTGAGCATGCACATCACCCCCACTAAGGAGGGGCTGAGTCCATTTGAAATGATGTATGGTAGACCTTATAAAATACCTTTATTACCAAATGAAACCCACATCCCACACAGGCAGTGTAGAGAAATTTAGCAGAATACATGTCAAGGTTATTAAAACAGAAACAAATTAACCAAGAGTTTTCCATTCCAGAAGGAGAGCCCATAGGAGAAGACAAAGTACAAATCAGAGACTGGGTCCTCATCAAGGTGATCAGAAAGAAGCATTGGCACTCCCCTAAGTGGGACTGCCCATATCAAGTACTCCTTACTACTCCCACCGCAGTAATAATTGCTGAAAGGACTATCTGGATTCACCAATCCCACTGTAAAAAGGTAAACATAGGCAGAGTAGGGACAGAAAGACTGAAGGAGGGGGAAAGTCCAACTACAAAGGGAGGCAGATAAAAGGTCTGCTTATCTCAACCTTGGTGAAGAAAAGGCCCTATTTAGGCCCCCCTCATTTCAGATAGGATGGTAGGGATTTTGTTCCTCGTGGGAGCATTGGTGACTCTAGGAGAGGCCTCTATATGGGGAGGTAGGAGACACGGGAGGATAGTGGAACCAATCAATTGGGAAGAGACAGGAAGAGCATTGAAGCTCACCTTTGTTGAGGGAACAACCAGTACTATACAGGTGGATTTCTGCCAGATGACAGATTGTGGATAAGCAAGTTGACCTGGGCAGACAAATACGTGTGCTACCCGGCTGGAACTACCAGGTGTACTACTTGGGATTCAGTCATGTGGACTGCAGCCCAGGATTGGGGATATGAGATCCCAGCAGCAGGAGATTTAAAGAATAGATTAACCATAACTAAAAGCAGCCCACTCTCCCTGTACAGAACCAAAGAATTGCAATATATTATTGATTTACCTGAAGGACTCCAAACTAGAAGATCAGAGGTTATACCGTTTAGGAGCTTGGATATCAGGAACTGACCTTTTGGGAAAATTCTTCCTTGAAGTTAAACCAAAGGATGAGACAAACAAGAAGAATTAGATAATGAGGACCGACTTACAGTAGAGGTATTAGGACCCACAGTGAGATTCACCAATCTCACAGTGGAAGAAGCTATAACATTAGAAACAGGATACCAGGATAAGAATGAATGGCTTGAATGGTTAATCCATACTGCTAACATCCTTAAAAAAGAGAACTGCTTGGTCTGTGCAGGCGCCAGACCCCAGCTGGCTACAGTGCCTTTTCCCTTAAATAACAATATAGATCCAGATGGTTTAGAGTGTATGCTAAAGCTATATCAAAAAACATACAAACCTGACACCAACACTCCCTGTCACACGTTAAGTTTGTTGTTTCCCCAGGTTCAGAGACCTCAGATACCCCCTGCTGTCACGGCATACCCTGGCAACTTTACTTGTTTTGCACTTCCGGGGAATGAGAGTGGCACAGATTTGGGGTCTTTACCGGTTGACTACTACATGGAGAGGATTAACAAAATTGTAAAGGGAGAGGGTGACGACTGGGTTGAGCACGACACCCAGAGAGCGGACGTCTGGTGGTTATGCGGAGATAAGAGGCTCAGAGCAAGAATTCCAGCCAATTCCCGAGGGGATTGTGCCCTGGTACAGCTGGCAATGCCTCTGCGCTTACTGTCAGAGTCCCCTTGGAAGAAGGGTCACCGGAGGAGCAGAAGGGACACCTCTCCTGCAGGGTCTTTTGACCCCCAGATCTACATAAATGAGATTGGGGTTCCGCGTGGAGTGCCGAGCGAGTTTGAAGCTAGGAACCAAGTGGCAGCTAGATTTGAGTCTCTTCTCTGGTGGGTGACAATAAACAAAAATGTTGACTGGATTAACTATATATACTATAACCAACAAAGGTTTGTAAACTACACCAGGGATGCAGTTAAAGGATTGGCAGAGCAATTAGCCCCTACCTCTCTGACTGCATGGCAGAATAGGATGGCATTAGATATGGTCCTAGCAGAAAGAGGAGGCGTCTGTAAAATGTTTGGCGGTATGTATTGCACCTTGATTCCTAACAATACAGCTCCTGGAGGAACCGTGACTAGAGCCCTCGAAGGATTGACAGCTTTATCAAATGAATTAGCGGAAAACTTGCGTATTAATGATCCATTCACAAATTGGCTTGAAGGACTCTTTCAAAGATTAATTGAGACAGCCATGACCAGGATAATGTACCACACAGTTCCCCAAGGAGAAGATATCTATGATGATGCAAGTCAGGGGCGTCGGGAGGGGGTGGCTAGGGGGGGCTGAAGCCCCGAATTGGTCCCCGAAAAGCCCCGAGTGTCAAGAAGGCACCGTTCAATTGTTAGCCCCGAGCGCCGCCGGCCGCTGACGAGCGGGGACCGATCTGATCCGCCGAGTGCGGCCGAGTGTAGCCGAATGACATACAGGTCCCGCCTTCTGGAGCTATGATGGACGTCCCACTGGTCCAATGCTGGGACCGCGGGACGTGTGACGTCCATCATAGGCGCTGCAGGCTCCAGAAGGCGGGAATTACAATCCGCCGCGCCACATCACTGAGATCCCCACTCGGCGCTGAGATAGATCAGGGCAGCGGAGGAGCGATCTGTGCCAGTGACTGCACGAGGAAAGTAGAAGAGGGGATGAGGATAACCTGAAGAGGAGCCCGGTGCTGGGGTGTGTTGTTGGTGACCTGAGCTGTGCTGGGGGCGGACGGCAGAGTAAAGAGCTCCGGATCTCGTTGTGTCTGATCATGGGCACCGTACTCCGGAGTGTGCAGCAGGAGGCAGAAGAGTCTTCTCCATATCGCCTTGTGCCTGCTGGCCGTGCTGGGACTGGGAGGCAGGCTCTACTTTGTATAACTTACTACGTGCAGGACAAAGCCCGGAGCTCCAAGGTCCAGGCGATGAAATTCGAGCAGTCTCCTCTCCTCCTCTCTGGCTGCCTGCTGTGCCACATGATGCGTGGGCTGCACACCGCACACTACAGCTGAACTGAACTGCAGGACACCTGGACACATGAAGTCTGTCTCCTGGTCAGGTAGGTGAGGTCAGTGTATGTATGTCACGGTATGTTAGCTAGGTCAGTGTATGTCAGGTCAGTGTATGTCAGGTAGGTCAGTGTATGTCAGGTCAGTGTATGTTAGGTAGGTCAGTGTATGTTAGGTAGGTGTATGTATGTATGTCAGGTCAGTGTATGTTAGGTAGGTAGGTGTATGTCAGGTCAGTGTATGTTAGGTAGGTCAGTGTATGTCAGGTCAGTGTATGTTAACTAGGTGTATGTATGTCATGTCAGGTCAGTGTATGTTAGGTGTATGTATGTCATGTCAGGTCAGTGTATGTTAGGTAGGTGTATGTCATGTCAGGTCAGTGTATGTTAGGTAGGTGTATGTCATGTCAGGTCAGTGTATGTTAGGTAGGTCAGTGTATGTCAGGTCAGTGTATGTTAGGTAGGTCAGTGTATGTCAGGTCAGTGTATGTTAGGTAGGTCAGTGTATGTCAGGTCAGTGTATGTTAGGTAGGTGTATGTATGTATGTCAGGTCAGTGTATGTTAGGTAGGTAGGTGTATGTCAGGTCAGTGTATGTTAGGTAGGTCAGTGTATGTCAGGTCAGTGTATGTTAGGTAGGTCAGTGTATGTCAGGTCAGTGTATGTTAGCTAGGTGTATGTATGTCATGTCAGGTCAGTGTATGTTAGGTAGGTCAGTGTATGTCAGGTCAGTGTATGTTAGGTAGGTGTATGTATGTCAGGTCAGTGTATGTTAGGTAGGTAGGTGTATGTCAGGTCAGTGTATGTTAGGTAGGTCAGTGTATGTCAGGTCAGTGTATGTTAGGTAGGTGTATGTATGTATGTCAGGTCAGTGTATGTTAGGTAGGTAGGTGTATGTCAGGTCAGTGTATGTTAGGTAGGTCAGTGTATGTCAGGTCAGTGTATGTCAGGTCAGTGTATGTTGTTAGGTAGGTGTATGTATGTCAGGTCAGTGTATGTTAGGTAGGTGTATGTATGTCAGGTCAGTGTATGTTAGCTAGGTGTATGTATGTCATGTCAGGTCAGTGTATGTTAGGTAGGTGTATGTCATGTCAGGTCAGTGTATGTTAGGTAGGTGTATGTCATGTCAGGTCAGTGTAAGTTAGGTAGGTAGGTGTATGTCAGGTCAGTGTAAGTTAGGTAGGTGTATGTATGTCATGTCAGGTCAGTGTATGTTAGGTAGGTGTATGTCAGGTCAGTGTATGTTAGGTAGGTGTATGTATGTCAGGTCAGGTCAGTGTATGTTAGGTAGGTGTATGTCATGTCAGGTCAGTGTATGTTAGGTAGGTGTATGTCATGTCAGGTCAGTGTATGTTAGGTAGGTGTATGTCATGTCAGGTCAGTGTATGTTAGGTAGGTGTATGTATGTCAGGTCAGTGTATGTTAGGTAGGTGTAGGTATGTCAGGTCAGTGTATGTTAGGTAGGCCAGTGTGTCAGGTAGCTGAGATTAGTGGTCAAAATTGATGGGCACTGCTAAGCCCCAGGCAGCAACCAGCAAGTAAGCTTACCCCCCGCCACACAACCCCAGCGCTCAGCCAAAAAACCCCATGCCATGACCACTCTCGACCCCCCCCCCCCCCATCGGTGCCAGCATCTGACTTCGGGCTGAAGCCCCTGGTCTTTTTGCCACCTAGAAACGCCCCTGATGCAAGTACTCCTCTCAATGAAGTAAGGTCTGAAAACCCAGTTGTGGAATGGACCTGCACTAATAAATTGATGAAGCAAATATAGATATCAGAGGAGGGAATGATAAGAAATATGCAAAGAATTACAGGTGATATCGACATTTGCCTTGTTCCTTATATGCTCTTTTTCTAGCTAAAATGGCCCTGACTTATTGTTTATGCAATCTGCTTAGTTCCGACCAACGAGTACAACAATATTTAAAGAACTAGCAAAAGTTTACCATATTAGGAAATATTGTGAAAGCACGCTGGATTTGACAATAAAGCTGACAATGCACCATGAGTCACCAGTGTGCCTTAGCCAATGGCAGCTTGCCAAATACTGCTATAAAATGACATGTGTAAAAGGGTTCCTGTGTGACTCTGCATGAAACTCCTTGCTGTGAACAGAGTTCACCCCTATGTATCGATACATTTGTAATAAATCTGTCTTCTAATCAACATGACCGGAGTTGACTGATCAGTGAGGGAATGGAATTTTACTGACACCAATACTCAGGGTTGAGTCTCCCTATGAATATTCACGCTTAGAATCCTGGTCATTTGGGATGTAGTAGACCCTGTTCTGGACACGCGACCCCAACTTTAAAGTTATAGTCTATTGACTATGGGTTGTTTGGGATTTAAGGGTGCCTCTTTGTTTCGAGGCGCACGGGGTGGGGGGTGGGGGCGGGTTGGCACTTGCTGACCTGTTTTGGGAGTTTGGATGTTACCTATGTTTCAGTTTTTTTGTTAGTCTTTTGTTTGAAATGTTTATCATATACCTAACTGCTAAGAGTGATACTGCTGGCTGGAACACTTTGCTGCGGGAGTATGGTGTGGTTGTGGTCTGGTGCTGCCTCCCCTTGCAGAGGTGGCTCTGGATGACAGCACCCAGGAACCTGCGCCAGTTAATACCTTGCCCATGCTATGACTAAGTGCCTAGTAGTGTCATGGAATGTGCGGGGGTTAAACTCGGCCATAAAGCGTTCATTGGTACTTAACTATTTACGGAAACTCCGCCCACAGGTGTGTATTCTGCTAGAGACACATCTTGTGGGATCCCGAGTTTTGAGCCTAAAGCGTGCCTGGGTGGGAGCTCACTACCACGCCCCTTATTCTAACTATGCTAGAGGTGTAAGCATTTTAGTACAGAAGTCCCTGCCCTTCCAGCTATTGAATGTTAAACTCGACCCGGGGGGAAGGTATGTACTCCTACATGCCTTGATTTCGGAGATCCCATTTGTGATCGTGGGCATTTACCCCCCCCCCCCCCCCCGGCCGATATAGATGTGCTTCATGTGCTGATGCAGCAGGTGATACTTTATAATGTTGACAATGTTCTCTTTGTTGGGGACTTTAATATGGCTCCATCTCCGGGGATGGACAGACTCCATGCTTCTGGTCCTCAGCAGTCAAGTATATCTCGGTGGGCCTCTACCTTCCACATGACATGTTTGGAGACATTTTCACCCCTCTGATAGGGAATATAGTTGCCTGTCTACCACATACCGGTCCTTGTCCCGTATTGACTTGGCATTTGCCTCCCCTGCTCTGCTGCATAGGGTGGAATCCGCAGAGATCCTCTCACGGGGAATTTCGGATCATGCTCTGGTATCTGTTACGTTTCGGCTCTCTGATGTGGAGGGTGTGGGAGTATGGAGGCTGTCCAAATACTGGATTATGGATCCGGATATTCAGGAGGAGATGCCAGAGACACTATGTGCCTTTTGGCTCGATAATGCGAGGTCTGCTGGGCCTCTGGTGGTGTGGGATACACTTAAGTCATGGCTCAGGGGTATATATATAAATCGTATAGCTGCAAAGAAGCGGCGATCTGTGCAATCTCTGAGGCATCTAGAGGAACAGGCGAGGTTAAAAGAAGCTGAATACGTCCGGTCTCCTACTCAGAGCCACTATGTGCCCTGGCAAGACACCCTGAGAGAATTGTCCTTACTCAGAGTAGAGCTCACTAAGAAATCTATGCTTGACAGTGCCCAGAGGGTGTTTGAGTTTGGTGACAAAAACGGTAACCTGCTAGCCTGGTTGGCCAGGGGCCAGCACACTGCGACACATATTGGTAGGCTGAGGGATCGGGATGGTTGTCCCCTGACAGCTCCGGTGGACATTAGCGCAAGATTCCTAGAGTTCTACCAAACCCTTTACTCTTCCAGGGCAACCTATCACACTTCCGAGCTACTCTATTACCTTGACCAGGTCCCGCTCCCCTCCCTGGAGGCAAAGAAGTGTGGAGTAGGATAGGAACATCTCCCTGGAAGAGGTGCAGGAGGCACTGGGGTCTATGTAATCTGGCAAGGCCCCAGGTCCTGATGGCATTCCCATTGAATTTTATTCCGTGTACCAGGAATTTTTGGCCCCTAAATTTACTACCCTTTTGAAACAATCCATGGATCTAGACTCCTTGCCGGAGTCATGGTCTGAGGCGAGAGTGGTTTTAGTGCCCAAGCCTGGTAAAGACCCTGAAGAGTGTGCCTCCTACCGACCTATTTCTTTAATTAATGCTGATGCTAAGCTTCTAGCAAAAGTTTTAGCCCGTAGGCTCGGTATGGTAATAGAGGACCTCATCCATGTAGATCAGACTGGTTTCATGCCGGGTGAGGGCACTGATATCAATATCCGTCGTCTGTTCCTTAATTTAGCCACCTCCCATAGCAATGGAGGCACTAGCCTCTGTGGACGCGGAGAAGGCTTTTGACTCCGTAGAATGGGAGTATCTATGGGCAGTGTTGAGGAAGTTTGGAGTTGGACCTAAATTCTTACATTGGCTGAAATTGTTATATAAAACCCCTAAAGCGAGAATTCGGGTAAATAATACCCTCTCGGATTATTTTCTCCTCCAGAGGCGGACCCGACAGGGTTGTCCTTTATCCCCCAGCCTGTTTGCGCTGGCTTTGGAGCCACTGGCAGTTCTGGTTAGGGAATCTGGCAGAATTGAAGGTCTCCGGGTTGGCCCTCTGGAGGAGAAGATATCACTCTATGCGGACGACACCTTGTTATATTTACGAGACACGGGTGCTTCTTTACAGGCTGCCCTGGAGACCTTTGATGTGTTTGGCCGATTTTCTGGAGTCCGTATAAACTGGAGCAAATCTGTCTTGTTCACACTTGATGCGCAGTCTAGACAATCTGCAGCTCAGACAGCATTGCGCTGGGTGGATGAATTCACATACTTAGGAATTAGGGTTACGCGGGATCCCCAGTCCTTTCAACATCTTAATCTCCAACCCATAGTGACGCGCCTCAAGGACCACTGCACTCGGTGGGCTAATTTGCCCCTTAATCTCCTAGGACGTATTAATATCCTGAAGATGATCTATCTTCCTAAACTTAACTATATTTTCAGGAACTACCCTGTGTGGATACCCCAGTCTTTTTTCAAAGATCTCGATAGCTGCATTGGGTCCTTTCCATGGCAGGGATCCACCCCTCGTATAGCTAAGTCGACCCTCCAGCTCCCGGTTGACTGTGGGGGATTGGCCTTGCCTAATTTGCTATTGTACTATTGTGCAGCTATGTTGGTCATGGTTAGGTGGTGGCTGGAGCAGTCTAAGACCAATGCTGTGGTCTGCCTTGAGGCGGCTATCATGGGATCCCTTCGGGAACTGGGTAACCTGATATATAGGGGGGCCTCGGCGTACCCTTCTTTACCAACCCCTACTAAAGCTACCCTTAGGGTCTGGAGTCGGGCTAGGAAACGCTTTCTCTCCCCCAACTGGTTGTCTCCCTTTTGCCCTCTATGGGGAAACCCATCACTCCCACACTTTCGGTTAATCCCTGACCCACAAGTTTGGGCCAGGTATGACATTAAAGTACTGAAGGATGTGATGTCGGCAGGAACTCTTAGATGCTTTCAGGAGCTGGCTGGCAGACATGACTTTCCTGCATGGATGTTATTCCGATACCATCAGCTGCGTCACGCATTTCGAGCACAGTTCCTAACACCGCCTGATCTTGTATCGGATGTGGTTGAGGACTTGTTAGCCCAGGAATCCTTAGCTAAACCTCTATCTGTGCTATATTTCACTCTCCTTAGGAAGGATTCACCAAAGATGGAAGCACTTTGGACCAATTTGAAGGATGAGATCCCGACCCTAGATCGGGAAACATGGGAGGAGTGTTTTGAAGATAACTCTAGACTAGTGATTTCTTCCAGGGACAAACTAATTCAAGCAAAATTCCTTCACAGAGTATAACTCACGCCTCAGAGACTGCATAGAATATACCCGCAGAGGCCCCCGAATTGTCCGCGTTGTCAGTCTTCTGATAGCACCTACATTCACATGTTTTGGGCCTGCCCTAGACTTTCCAGTTTCTGGTCTGCCGTAATGGAGGTTATTAATGTCCGTTTGCAACTTAACATACCCCTCTCACCTGAATTAGCTCTGCTGGGCATACAGGACGATGACCAGAGGCCTAGGTACACCAAGCTACTTGTATCACTGCTACTCTTCTATGCCAAAAAAGAGATCTTATTTAAATGGAATTCTCATGTACCCCCCCACGGCAAGGGCATGGGAGAACTCAGTCAATGCTGTTTTACCCATGTACAAACTGACCTATACCTCTAGAGGATGTCCTCAGAAATTCACGAGAATGTGGAAGCCTTGGACTGAAGCCACTTAAGTACCTGTTTAAAGCAATATATATCCTTTTTCTCGTCTAAATAGATGTATTAAATATTGTGCAGGTGTCCCCCCCCCCATCCCCCACTCCCCCCTTCTCTGCCCCCCCCCCATCATCACTGCTCTAATGAACCCGGCATCCTAACTTGGTGATGTGTATTGTCTCCTATGTATGCAGACTATGGATTGCCTATGTGCTCACTCTATTGTTTTCGAAACAATGTTTTGTACTGTAAGCCATTTCTTTTCAAATAAAGACCAACCTTGTTGTTAAAAAAAAAATCAATCAATGGGACAGTGCGGCTATACCGCCCACAAAGTAAAATAAAGTGAAAATATATATTTATATAGATATATATATACTTACGAGTGCATCTCGGTGGTGCGTCTCAAAAATGACAAAGCCTCTGCATGGGGGTTAGGCCTACGACGAGGCTCCGCTTCTATCTGCAGACCTCTCTTCGTTTAGTTCCTTCTTGTACCGGTCGCGTAGGGACCTCCATCGTGTATATACCTCCTTTCCTGCAATATATATTTAATTGAATAAGTTTGTTGTATATCAAACATAACGCATGTTAGGAACAAAAGTTGAGAGAGATCTGCTCTCACCCTCCACCCAAGAAACACTTCTAAGGGAGACACCAACCATTTGATTTCCCATTAGTACTGACCCCTCAATGCAAGTGACATGAATAAAGTAATCAGTGGCTATAACTCTGACTGCTACTGTCAATGGTCCCCAAAAAAGGGTCAAAAGTGTGCAATCTGTCTGCCAAAATGTCGCTGTCCCTCCCGCAAATTTTTGTTTCACTAATTACCATACTAGTACAGACCAAAAAAATACAACCTTTCCCAAAGACACTGTATTTGTTTAGAAAAAATAAAAGAACAACAATTTTGGTTTGTAGCATTGCACAATTGTCAGCGACGCAGTGCTGTATCGCCACAAAATGGCATGGTCATTTTTAGGGGGTAAATCTTCAGCTTCTGGTTAAAGTTTGGTTGGAATGGGAAACAGCTATGATGCAGGTGTACCCTGCTACATAGACACGACAAACGTTGCACTCACCTCGGTTATCCTGTTCAGTTGCAGACAGATCGTCCCAGTGCGGTGTGAAAAATCTGTATACTTCCTCCCACTTTGATCTCTTCAACACTCTGTCAGCATATCCTGGGCATTCTGAGTCCCATAACTCCGGTCGGGCATGCACCAGTGCTATGATGGCCTCATGGGAGATATCTCGTGCCGCCATGCTCTTTTCTCCTCTTTCCTCTATCCCTCTGAACTTCCTGTGTCATTTCCCAGGTATACCTGCTGCTTCTATGATGTGCTTCCTGTTTTTTTTCTTTTCTCACGCTGCTATTCGCAGTTGACACAAAAGACTGCGATTACCTGCGGTTATGTGCAGATAGCTGCGCTAAATCGCTCCTGGATGCAGTCAATTCTATTTTTTCTATTCGCACGGAACCGAATGTAACGAAATCGCAGCTAAACGCAGTGTGTGAATGGGCCCATAGGAAAGCATTGTGTGCTTTTAGCTGCGGTAGAAATCTAGAAAATCCGCAGCTAAAAGCACCATTCTATCCGTCCGTGTGAAAGGGGCCTTAACTCATGATGACGTATCTTAGCGGTCACTGACTTGTATAACCATATAACTATATATTTCTATACAAATACATCATTTACTAACCACTCCCCCCTCCCCTCTTTCTGTTGGTATGTTGAACCATATATAAGCTGTAACGCACCTAAATAAAGGCAGACATTTTACGAATGCACAACTGGTTCTCATTTTCATGGTGTCTTCAGATATCTGAGGGTGCTGTTGGTGTACCTATAAGAAGGGTTGTCATCCAGAATACCTACTATTTCCTTTAACCATGCTGTTACAGCAGCAGGATCTTCAGTCCAGGCAGACTCCGGATCCTCCACACCCTCTAGCTCTGTCTGTTCCTGGATCAGGGAAGCAGTCTTAGTATCCTTACTTGATGGCTTTGCAAACAACTTGATGGCAGCTTCTTTAGTAGAGCACATGGAGTGGGCGCCATCTTGTCCCACATGGTCCGCCACCATCAGTGAGTCTTTACCCCATTTTGCCATGTTTTTAGCTTGAATATGTGCACTGGAGGGTGGGGTAGGATACAGGGAGTTCACCCAGCCACAAATGAGCCCTTGGATCGATCTGAGGATTGCTTTGTCTTGAGATATGGTCAGATGTCCAGCGTAGCTAGAGCTCTGTGTATCCTACTTCATCAGCTGCAAGCCACGCCCCCCCCCCAAGATACAACTTTAGGATTAGAGGTCTCTCAGAATCCGTGAAAGATGTTCACTCGGCAGTCTGTTATTGTATTAAAGTACTGATTCCAGACATACAGAAACACCGACTGGAGCTGGATGAAGCACACAAAGCATCACAGACCCCACGTTCTGATGGCTTACCCTGGGACATTGTGGAAAAGCTGCACTACTATAATGTGAAGGAGGACGTCATGCGTAGATCTAGCGAGGCAGATCAACTCTCTCTCCAGGGTCATTCAATACAGGTGTTCGCTGACCTATCCCCCCCACTATACAGAGAAGGTGCTCTCTCAAACCACTTTTGTTGATCTTGTCCCAGAATGCAATTAAATGTCGGTGATCATTTCCTTTCCAGCTGAGTTTCACGTATCGGAACAAAACACATGTTTTTTCTTCAACCCATGATGGGGAACAACTACTTCTACGGTTGGGCCTCCTTTTTCAAGACCCCACTCCATCTACCTCCCACGAAAACCCCAGGATCCTGCAAGCGTCCTCCCCCGCCGAGCCCTATCACTCTAGTGTGGCAAAAACAGCAACCTAAGAGGTCCAAAGACTCCTGTCCTCCTTGATTATTTGCTTCATCCCCCAGGAGCTATATTTTTCAACTTCCTCACAGTCGTTACTGTTGATTTGTTTTTCCTTTACAGTGACCCCTTAGGTCTGATGAACAATTAATTGGTCCCTTGTCGTCCCCCATTTCTGTTCTTATATATGTTTGAAAAATTTTCTTATGTTTGGCCTACATGGCGCCTGATGTTGGGGAGGGTTGAGTGATGGTCCTTCTATGCGTTCAGGCTCTCCCTCACAGGCTAAGATTGTAAACACATTAACATTACTTATAGAATTTATATACCACATTCTCGGGTCCCCTCCTGGGGGGTCCCCCTGGGACATTCTCTACTTATGGTGGGGATAGCCTTGTCCTGGTGGGACTTCACCAGAGGGGGCCCTCTGAATACTTGGGGACTTATTCCCTGAGGATTTGTTGAATCCCCTACGGTCATGCTTCTAAGGCTGGGGCTTGGGCCGGAGTGGCGTCATGCTCCTCCATCTGCCTAGATGTTACATTTTTTCCTTATCGTCAAGGCAGATTCTATTCCACTGACTCGGCGGAGTTATCTATGGTTGTCCACGTGGGAACTGGCTGGACCATTTCCACTTTCTTGGGGCTGTGGAGGTCTACTCGGTGGATACCCTGTGGCCCCCCTTTCTCTTTCTTTCTTCTTCCATCCCTTTTTTTGCCCTATTTCACAATATTGTTTCTTGTTTTTCAGACACCAAGGAGATTCTATAAATATTAATTTCCTGATCTTTGTTACCCAGGCGGTCTCAGCACCACACCCATTGGAAACCTCCTCCCTTCTGTGGGTAAGTCTCTGCTATGTAATGAACTTTGCCTCTCCTCTGATCCATAAAGCCGACTGACACTTCCACGTTTCCCCTACGTGTAGCTTCCCATAATGTGCAGGGACTAAATTCTCCCATGAAGCGTCATAAATTGTTTCAATCTTATCATTCTCAACATTTAGATGTCCTTTTCCTACTGGAGACACACTTCCCCAAACAATATAACCCTTCTTTTATCCATCATTAATACCAACAGTTCTTTCAATCTAATGCAGAAGATAAAACTAAAGGGGTGGGGATGTCTTTTCATACATCAGGGGACACAGAGCCATAGTAGTTACTATGTGGGTTATTGGCCACCTTCAGGTGATGGACACTGGCATGCCCTAAATTAAAAAAGTGCACGCCCTATATAACCCCTCCCACTGGTGGGAGTACCTCAGTTTTTTCACCAGTGTCTAAGGTGTTGGTCACGAGTAAAGATGTGCTGTGCTGAGCTCCACTGGAGCAATCCTTGCTGGGGCTGGCTATGCAGACGGATCCATTCCGCATTGAATGGTACCCGGGCCTCGTATCCGAAAAACAAGGTTTTTGCCTGTGAATGCTCTCCTTTGGGAGGCTGGACCCTGGGATGCAGTATTTTTTGGTATTAAGGCCATAAAGTTTTTATTGCCAGGGTGCTATTGCAGGCCCAGGATTGTGGGTTTCCTCGAGGATCCCCAGCTCCTGAAGGTTTAACAGAACCCACTGTGAAGGGTGAAGATTGGGTCTGTTGGTTTACCACAGAAGACCCTGCGGCGGGAAAGGTAAGTGGAGTTTTCTAAGAAATTTTAAAAATTTTTTCTTATGAAATGTCTCCTTTAAATTTAGTAAATGCTGTCATGCTTATGTGTCACCACTGGGGGCTGTATTGAGTACTCACGTCTCATGCTTCTCAGAGCCATGCTGTGTCTTGAAGCAGATGCTTCTTCCTCTGGGGGGGGTTCTCTTTCTCCACAGACGCCCCCCTGTGCCGAAATTTCTTTTCCTCTTCATTGAGGAAGGAATCGCTGCAATTTTTTGTAAAAAAAAACCTGGCACGAACGGCGCGCCGCTCGCGGCTTACGGACCCCCCCCACCATTTCTCCTTCCTCCCAGGGACCCCACAGGATCGAGAGCCCCTGCTGCTCACGTGGGAAAAAGGTTCCTCTTGAAAGGTCATAGGTAATGCGGGGTGGGGTGGGGTTTAGCGTGGCGTTGGTGTCCTCCGACGTCCAGCACGGCAGGGTTTGTTAGAACCTCCATTTGTATTTTGTAAAACTATGGAGGGACACAAGAGCAAAAGTGGCATTCAAGATTTCGTGACACAGGTTTTTTCCTCTGACACATTTACTACCGCATCAGGCTGAGCCTTAATAGCGGTGTTGAAGCTGAACTATTGCTCAAGCAGTGCATGCGATTTCTTCTGATGGTACCTCTGCTTTGTGCATCAGGCTAAGGTCAGAAGGGGGGTTAAAACACCCCCAGAAATAGAGCTAAAGGAGTCCCCCTCTAGCTCTGGTAAGCCTACTCATCTCTACAGATGGAATCCTCCCCTGAGAAGGAGTGACTGGTTAGAGTGAGCATCAGGGGCATGAAATGTTTGCAATTGTTTTCAACACTGCAGCCCCTCTGTATTTTACCAAAGGTTCTTTTTTCCCTAAGCCATGATGGGTTTAAAAAAAAAAAAAAATTTAGCGACTTTAATCACACAGGTTCTCTTCATTGCCCAGGACCCTCAAACAGGGGAACTAGGGGTGGGAGAAGACGAATCCCCTCAGGGGATCGTGGTGAGGCTGACTCCTCTTCTGACGTGTCAAATGTGGGAGAACCAGCTGGTTTCAATGTCTTGCTGAATGGTCCATTCCACATTTATGCTCCCTTAACTGAGTGTTGCATTCGTTAAAGCCTCCTCAGACTGTGCATGCTTTTTCCTGTCCATTTATTGTCGGAAAAGTCTTTTTTTTTTTTATCTGAGAAGATCTCCCAGATAAATGTTATTTTTTTTCCTCCTTTTTACACTTTATCCTATGGTGGAGGAAATTCACTAAGTACGGTATACTAGCAATTAACGCAGTATATCCTCTGTGAATAAGAGCTGCTTTTCAGCAGACAATGCTCAAATGCTTTGGCATCCAACGAATAAAGTTGGAATTCCTGTTAAAAAAAAAAACACTTTTTTCTCTGGCAGATTGAGCAGCCTGGCTGACAGTAATTGCCTAATTATTGTGAGGCCAGTTTAACAGGTGTTCTAGGTATTTCTCTCAGCAGGCCCAGAATTCTGGCAGCTTTATACTTGCAATAATTGCTTGTGAGTTCCTTTTGTAGAACCTCCACAAGGTCCTCATGCAGGTGCTGGCTTATAAACTAGCCAAACGCACAACTGCTGAGATGCCTATGGCGGTTTGTACCTGTATAGGAGACCGCCTGGGAATACCAGGTGCTATACACGGTTTTGTGCACATTGTTGCTAAACACAAACAGCTAAACACATGAGTGCAGGAACGCGGAGGATAGTGGAGGATAAATTTCCTTTTACCATGCAGAAACTTCTGGCTAGTCTTCCTTTTGCGGTGGAACAGCTATTTGAATATTGTAAGGGTGGCTAGATGGTACCAAGGGATACAGCACCTCATCCCCAAAATAATCAAATAATTAATGGGTTTGTGGACGGGGGATTATGGCGGTGCTAAAGTCAAAAGGGTTTTTCAGAGAAGAATAAATGAGAAAAAGTGTAAAAAGCAAAAAATTACAAAATTTATTGATAATCTAGCATAGAAAAAATATACATTACAGACAATTCATGTTATACTTTAAAAGAAGATTATGGGTACATGTACTGTAAGTGACCCTAAGGATGGTAGAGTGGGCCAGATGGAAGATGGCCGTTGAAGAAGGGGGGCTCGATTTCCTACATGTTTCGCCAAGACATTGGCTTCTTCAGGGAACAGGAGCTCATAAGATAGATATATAAAACAATTCTGTATGGTAAACATGAAAAACATCATGAGAGCGATAATTTAACAATACACTACATGGTATAAACAATAGAGAGTTAAAACTGTGGCTGGACATTCATGCCACCATAGGCTCCACACAAAGTACCGGTGATGCAAACATACCTGGGGCGTCAGTGCCCGAGAAGGGAGGGAGGAGAGGGGAAGGGGGAACACAGCCACCCGAGGGGGTCCCCGCAGGGGAGCAGGCAGGCCGTGCCGTAAATTATGCCTGCAGGGGGCATACAGTAGACCTGGCAAAGGAATGTAGAGATAACCATGAGTCATAATGCACTTGTAATGATAGTCTAGAGATAAGAGATTGCACATCTGTGCATTGTATTGAAGAGAATACGTAAAATATATATATACCGTATATAAGTAAATGTATCTGTATCTCTAGAAAGGAGAGTGCAAACTTACATGTGTGTTTAAAAACAGTAGAGGAAAGTGGTCACGAGGTGCCTGTAATAGGTGTGTGCACACAGCAAGGGAAAAACCATCAAAATTGGACCAAGTCTGCAATCCAATTAGACCAGGCTTAATTAAAGGAATGAATAACATTAGGGGTGTTGCTGTTGGTAACTAGGGCCATATAGGGTAGTTATGCCGGTACTTACTTAGTAATATCAGCTGTAGAGAGAAATTCTCATAGCAGCACATTCACAGGTATATAATGCCTGTCCAGGAGTTAAAAGGGGTAGAAATTACGATAAGTCCTGTATAAGGTGTAAAAGGACAAAAAAGAAAGAAAAATGAAAAAAATGAAGGCATTGAGATGTATCTAAGCATAGGCAAGACTGCTGGAAAGAAGTCTGTTACCTAGTCCGTCATGGCGCAGACAATGTTGCTTGGAAGGATCAATATTGACCAGCAAAATAAAAGGCAGGTCCAAGGTGGCTCCTAAAAAGTGTGTAGGAGCATAGTGAGTAATTCGTTTGGAAAGCATGAAGTCAAAGTATATTGAAAGACAGGAGTTACCTTGTAGTTGTGTGCAGAGCAGATGCAGGCACGTCCCTCGTCCATCAAGGAACTGAGGGACTGGCCGGTTACTTGTATGCCCCCCACACCTGATCAGGTAATGATCAGGTGTGCGGACGCTTAACGAGGGGTATCCACGGCTGCGCACTGCACGGTGCCTCGGAACTACGTGTTCCATCATGCACCGCGCGCGCATGCTCAGAGCGTACGGACCGTGTGGCGAATGGGGAGGCGAGCAGCCCTGGAATGGGAGATGCCAAGGTGTCGCCTCATCCCATCTGCCGATGGAGAAGGAGGGCCGGAAAGTCTGAGAACAGACGTGGGCACCCAGGGGCAGACAAAGGTCTGCGCCTTGGCGTCCGTACAGACAAAAACAGCGCTGGCCATGTCAGCCCCAAGCGGGGAGAGCCCGTACGGTGACTGCCCACCCCTCACACATAAACACCTCCCCCCAATCAGGAGCTGGCCAAAGCGCCAGAGAACGAGTGCAGACCGGTGGTGGGGCACGGCGGGGCATGAGGGGTAGTGTGCTGAGACACAGGGTGGGGGGACAGAGCCTATACTGCCCGACAATCCACAGGGGTCGCTGGGGAAAGTGGGAAGTACCTGTGTGTCAGCACACGACGTCCAGCCACAATGTGTGTAGTGTGCATAGAGAACCACTGGGTCCTAGTGAGCCAGTGGGATTTGTAACCAAAAATGGGAATACAAGACAGGAAAAAATACATCAAAAAAACACAATCCTATGACGAAGCTTATATACTGCAACAAATATGTCAGGGGATATATTTCAGTAATGACAAGAAGGGTTTAGTATAACATATAGGTACAAAAGGGGTACACTTGTAGATTAAACAGGGGTGTGGAAAATATTAGATCAATAGAAATGCTTGTAGGAGAAATACATTCATAGCAAATGCAAATAGCACAATGTTCTGCAATATCAAAAGGGGAACTGTGGAGGAAACCACAGATGGAGCCATGGCTAAAAAAGAGAGAAGAAGATCAGGAAGCTCGGAGGAATAGGGAGATGGAAAGGGGGCTGGGGGGCAAGGAGAGGGGGAGACAGATGGAGAAAAGATGAGTGAGGGAACCACAAACGACGTTGCCTAGGGAGTGGACATGGGAAAAGGGAAATATATGGTGTGTAAAAATATTTGTACTGATAAATATTAAAGAAAGGGCTTGAAGCTAATATATTCGTTGAGTCCTGGAAAGATGGTAGCATTTAATGTATGAATCCATTTTGTTTCAAGTCGTAGTAGTAGGTTGTCAATACTACCGCCTCTTACATGTGGAGGAATATGTTCAAGTGCGGAAAATAAAATAACGTGGGGGTCAGAGTTATGTTGGGCAGCAATGTGCCTATTGATGGCCGTAGTAGTAGTGTTCTTGTATAATGGTTTTATATGATCCCGAATGCGAATCTGAAAGGGGCGCTTAGTTTTGCCAACATAGAATGAGCCGCATTGGCATTGAGCCAAATATACGACCCCAACAGTGGCACAGGTGACGTGATGTCTGATGGTATGTGTATTTCCATCAGGTAAGTTAACAACTTGAGAATTGGCGACAAATGCACATATGTCACACTTACCACATTGATAAGTGCCAGTGGCAGTGGGCCTATGTGCAGTATCGGTAGAATGGTGGCTATGGATCAGACGATCACGAAGAGAGGGAGAGCGTCGGTAAGTAATATCAGGGTATGTGTTAATGTATTTGGCAATGATGGGGTCAGATGTAAGTAAAGGCCAAAATTGTTTAAGTACATCTTTGATTTGAGTGTGCTGATTAGAGAATTGGGTAATGAGTCGTGTGGGTTGTTTAGAGTCCAATGGTTTGTCGGGAAAAAGCAGATCTTTTCGGTTAAGTTTCTTTGCCTTATGGAATGCTTTTTTTTAACAGGGAGTGGCTGTAGCCTCTGTCTAAGAGTCTATTATAGAGGTCATGTGCAGCCCTGAAGAAATCATCCTCACGGGTACAGTTTCGTTTGATCCTAACATATTGGCTGTATGGAATACTTCTAAGGAGAGACTCGGGATGGGCACTCTGGGCGTGTAGGATTGTATTGCCCGAAGAGGGTTTACGGTATAGGGTAGTGTAGACTTGACCATTGGGTTGCACACCGATCTGGAGGTCCAGGAAATGGATCTGCGATTGGCTGCACTCCATGGTGAACCTAAGGTTATATGTATTTTTGGTAAGGCTTTGTACAAATGAAGCTAGTTCTTCCTTGGTACCTGCCCAAAACAGCAGTATGTCATCAATATACCTGTACCAGGATATAACCCTGGACAGGTAGGGATTGAAGTGAGTCGGATCAAAGAGTTCCCTCTCCCACCCCCCCAGGTACAGGTTGGCATAGGCAGGGGCACACTTGGTCCCCATAGCCACACCCTGTACCTGGAGGAAGTGGGAGGAGCCAAACATGAAGTAATTACGTGTGAGTATGAACCTCAATAGTTCGAGGACAAAGTCCCCGTATTTATCATATTGGGGGCCTCTAGCACGAATGAGTTTGCTAATAACTGAGATGCCTCTGTTGTGAGGAATTATGTTGTACAAACTCTCCACATCTAGGGCTACCAACCATGTGCCACTGGGCAAGGATTGGCCATCTAATATACGAAGGAGATGGATAGTATCCTTTATATATGAGGGCAGAGCTACAACATGGGGTGCCAAATATTTGTCTACCAGTGCACTGGCAGATTCTGTGAGGCATTGACGACCAGAGACGATTGGACGACCAGGAGGGTGGTCAAGGGATTTGTGCAATTTAGGAAGGGAGTAGAAGGTAGGGGTTGTGGGTTCTTTCACATTGAGGAACTTCCATGTGTTGGAGTCTATGATGCCTTTTTGGTGAGCTGCAAATATCAACTGTTGGTATTCGGATATGTAATGGTCAATAAGTGATTTAGAGATTGGTCTATACCACTCACGATTGTTTAGGATATCAAGGCACATTTGTTCGTAAAAGGACACATCCATCACCACCACGTTGCCACCCTTATCGGCTGGCTTAATGGTCAGTTCGGGATGGTTTTGTAAGGATTTGATGGCCCTAATATGAGCCGGAGTTAGGTTGGAGGGATACGAGAAATTGAGGTTTAGGCCTTCAATGGTGTTGGTAACCTGTTGTACAAAAGCCCATATGTTGGGATTTGTAGAAAGGTTTGGAAAATTCATGGATTTGGGTTTGAAGGAAGCGGGGGGGGGGGGGGAGGGAGCACCAAGGGCGGTGGCCTCAGGATCAGCAAGATCAAGAAAGTCATCACCATCAGTGCAGCCCTCCTCCCAAAGTGACATTAATTCTTCAAGGGCTTGTATTTCCGCTAAGGTAGGGACCTGTTGGGGGGGATTGGAGTGCGCATCCTGAGCAAGTGCAGTACTAGAATGAGATTTGTCATAGATCACTTTGAAGAGAAGTTTACGTGCAAAGAGATGCACGTCTTTGATAAAGGCAAATTTATCGAAGTCATTGGAAGGACAAAATGTGAGGCCTAGTTGAAGTACATGGATCTGATCCATGTTGAGTGGAATGGAGGATAGATTGATTACATCAGGGGTGGTTGATCTTCCTGGATCGCTAACGTTTGTGGGTGTGGATCGGGGGATGGGCTTGGGAGGGAGTCCTGGCCCTGTCCTAAAAAAATAGGTGCAAGTTTAGGGTCTGCCACAG
Source organism: Lithobates septentrionalis (assembly GCA_037952835.1). NCBI lineage: Eukaryota > Metazoa > Chordata > Amphibia > Anura > Ranidae > Lithobates > Lithobates septentrionalis. Next base: position 225,979 of record JBBDGP010003098.1, on the reverse strand, counting down.
CAGAGTTGGCTGGAAACATAGAGGTGATGGTGGGTTCACTTACCCTCCGGGAGGTAGTGTGCGTTTTGGAGTGCGAAGGTGCCGTTGTGCCTGCAAGTGTCTTGGTGGTGGATGATTTAGGGATCGCTGACGACTTGGGTTGTGCTTTAGTGAAAGGAGTGGATACGTGAGCAGTCTTGGAATGACCTGTGGATGGATGCAGAAGAGGAGTGGGTCCTAGTGTGCGGTGTAGTGACTCCGAGGACATGGCCGATAGATCACCTTTTCTTCTTTTTGCCAATTGTTCCTGTGTCAAATCTTGGTATAATTTTTTGCTTTTTACACTTTTTCTCATTTATTCTTCTCTGAAAAACCCTTTTGACTTTAGCACCGCCATAATCCCCCGTCCACAAACCCATTAATTATTTGATTATTTTGGGGAAGAGGTGCTGTATCCCTTGGTACCATCTAGCCACCCTTACACTTTTTGAGCAATACAAGCTTTAATGCTTATGGTCCTCTTGGCTAGTTTTGGTCCCTGATATATCTATCTTAACACTCCCATATATATACAATATAATACCTGTTAAACACAACTTTTTCTTCCTTTTTGTGCATTCTCAACAAATCCAGTGCCTCTTGTCATTTACATGTTACTTTGGCAATCTGTACCCTTTCTTATCTTCACCTTGTCTTTAATGTGACATATCATTATAATACACGTAATACACTGAGGCCACCGCCCTTGGTGCTCCCTTCTCCCCCCCGCTTCCTTCAAACCCAAATCCATGAATTTTCCAAACCTTTCTACAAATCCCAACATATGGGCTTTTGTACAACAGGTTACCAACACCATTGAAGGCCTAAACCTCAATTTCTCGTATCCCTCCAACCTAACTCCGGCTCATATTAGGGCCATCAAATCCTTACAAAACCATCCCGAACTGACCATTAAGCCAGCCGATAAGGGTGGCAACGTGGTGGTGATGGATGTGTCCTTTTACGAACAAATGTGCCTTGATATCCTAAACAATCGTGAGTGGTATAGACCAATCTCTAAATCACTTATTGACCATTACATATCCGAATACCAACAGTTGATATTTGCAGCTCACCAAAAAGGCATCATAGACTCCAACACATGGAAGTTCCTCAATGTGAAAGAACCCACAACCCCTACCTTCTACTCCCTTCCTAAATTGCACAAATCCCTTGACCACCCTCCTGGTCGTCCAATCGTCTCTGGTCGTCAATGCCTCACAGAATCTGCCAGTGCACTGGTAGACAAATATTTGGCACCCCATGTTGTAGCTCTGCCCTCATATATAAAGGATACTATCCATCTCCTTCGTATATTAGATGGCCAATCCTTGCCCAGTGGCACATGGTTGGTAGCCCTAGATGTGGAGAGTTTGTACAACATAATTCCTCACAACAGAGGCATCTCAGTTATTAGCAAACTCATTCGTGCTAGAGGCCCCCAATATGATAAATACGGGGACTTTGTCCTCGAACTATTGAGGTTCATACTCACACGTAATTACTTCATGTTTGGCTCCTCCCACTTCCTCCAGGTACAGGGTGTGGCTATGGGGACCAAGTGTGCCCCTGCCTATGCCAACCTGTACCTGGGGGGGTGGGAGAGGGAACTCTTTGATCCGACTCACTTCAATCCCTACCTGTCCAGGGTTATATCCTGGTACAGGTATATTGATGACATACTGCTGTTTTGGGCAGGTACCAAGGAAGAACTAGCTTCATTTGTACAAAGCCTTACCAAAAATACATATAACCTTAGGTTCACCATGGAGTGCAGCCAATCGCAGATCCATTTCCTGGACCTCCAGATCGGTGTGCAACCCAATGGTCAAGTCTACACTACCCTATACCGTAAACCCTCTTCGGGCAATACAATCCTACATGCCCAGAGTGCCCATCCCGAGTCTCTCCTTAGAAGTATTCCATACAGCCAATATGTTAGGATCAAACGAAACTGTACCCGTGAGGATGATTTCTTCAGGGCTGCACATGACCTCTATAATAGACTCTTAGACAGAGGCTACAGCCACTCCCTGTTAAAAAAAGCATTCCATAAGGCAAAGAAACTTAACCGAAAAGATCTGGTTTTTCCCGACAAACCATTGGACTCTAAACAACCCACACGACTCATTACCCAATTCTCTAATCAGCACACTCAAATCAAAGATGTCCTTAAACAATTTTGGCCTTTACTTACATCTGACCCCATCATTGCCAAATACATTAACACATACCCTGATATTACTTACCGACGCTCTCCCTCTCTTCGCGATCGTCTGATCCATAGCCACCATTCTACCGATACTGCACATAGGCCCATTGCCACTGGCACTTATCAATGTGGTAAGTGTGACATATGTGCATTTGTCGCCAATTCTCAAATTGTTAACTTACCTGATGGAAATACACATACCATCAGACATCACGTCACCTGTGCCACTGTTGGGGTCGTATATTTGGCTCAATGCCAATGCGGCTCATTCTATGTTGGCAAAACTAAACGCCCCTTTCAGATTCGCATTCGGGATCATATAAAACCATTATACAAGAACACTACTACTACGGCCATCAATAGGCACATTGCTGCCCAACATAACTCTGACCCCCACGTTATTTTATTTTCCGCACTTGAACATATTCCTCCACATGTAAGAGGCGGTAGTATTGACAACCTACTACTACGACTTGAAACAAAATGGATTCATACATTAAATGCTACCATCTTTCCAGGACTCAACGAATATATTAGCTTCAAGCCCTTTCTTTAATATTTATCAGTACAAATATTTTTACACACCATATATTTCCCTTTTCCCATGTCCACTCCCTAGGCAGCGTCGTTTGTGGTTCCCTCACTCATCTTTTCTCCATCTGTCTCCCCCTCTCCTTGCCCCCCAGCCCCCTTTCCATCTCCCTATTCCTCCGAGCTTCCTGATCTTCTTCTCTCTTTTTTTGCCATGGCTCCATCTGTGGTTTCCTCCACAGTTCCCCTTTTGATATTGCAGAACATTGTGCTATTTGCATTTGCTATGAATGTATTTCTCCTACAAGCATTTCTATTGATCTAATATTTTCCACACCCCTGTTTAATCTACAAGTGTACCCCTTTTGTACCTATATGTTATACTAAACCCTTCTTGTCATTACTGAAATATATCCCCTGACATATTTGTTGCAGTATATAAGCTTCGTCATAGGATTGTGTTTTTTTGATGTATTTTTTCCTGTCTTGTATTCCCATTTTTGGTTACAAATCCCACTGGCTCACTAGGACCCAGTGGTTCTCTATGCACACTACACACATTGTGGCTGGACGTCGTGTGCTGACACACAGGTACTTCCCACTTTCCCCAGCGACCCCTGTGGATTGTCGGGCAGTATAGGCTCTGTCCCCCCACCCTGTGTCTCAGCACACTACCCCTCATGCCCCGCCGTGCCCCACCACCGGTCTGCACTCGTTCTCTGGCGCTTTGGCCAGCTCCTGATTGGGGGGAGGTGTTTACGTGTGAGGGGTGGGCAGTCACCGTACGGGCTCTCCCCGCTTGGGGCTGACATGGCCAGCGCTGTTTTTGTCTGTACGGACGCCAAGGCGCAGACCTTTGTCTGCCCCTGGGTGCCCACGTCTGTTCTCAGACTTTCCGGCCCTCCTTCTCCATCGGCAGATGGGATGAGGCGACACCTTGGCATCTCCCATTCCAGGGCTGCTCGCCTCCCCATTCGCCACACGGTCCGTACGCTCTGAGCATGCGCGCGCGGTGCATGATGGAACACGTAGTTCCGAGGCACCGTGCAGTGCGCAGCCGTGGATACCCCTCGTTAAGCGTCCGCACACCTGATCATTACCTGATCAGGTGTGGGGGGCATACAAGTAACCGGCCAGTCCCTCAGTTCCTTGATGGACGAGGGACGTGCCTGCATCTGCTCTGCACACAACTACAAGGTAACTCCTGTCTTTCAATATACTTTGACTTCATGCTTTCCAAACGAATTACTCACTATGCTCCTACACACTTTTTAGGAGCCACCTTGGACCTGCCTTTTATTTTGCTGGTCAATATTGATCCTTCCAAGCAACATTGTCTGCGCCATGACGGACTAGGTAACAGACTTCTTTCCAGCAGTCTTGCCTATGCTTAGATACATCTCAATGCCTTCATTTTTTTCATTTTTCTTTCTTTTTTGTCCTTTTACACCTTATACAGGACTTATCGTAATTTCTACCCCTTTTAACTCCTGGACAGGCAATATATACCTGTGAATGTGCTGCTATGAGAATTTCTCTCTACAGCTGATATTACTAAGTAAGTACCGGCATAACTACCCTATATGGCCCTAGTTACCAACAGCAACACCCCTAATGTTATTCATTCCTTTAATTAGGCCTGGTCTAATTGGATTGCAGACTTGGTCCAATTTTGATGGTTTTTCCCTTGCTGTGTGCACACACCTATTACAGGCACCTCGTGACCACTTTCCTCTACTGTTTTTAAACACACATGTAAGTTTGCACTCTCCTTTCTAGAGATACAGATACATTTACTTATATATATATATATTTTACGTATTCTCTTCAATACAATGCACAGATGTGCAATCTCTTATCTCTAGACTATCATTACAAGTGCATTATGACTCATGGTTATCTCTACATTCCTTTGCCAGGTCTACTGTATGCCCCCTGCAGGCATAATTTACGGCGCGGCCTGCCCGCTCCCCTGCGGGGACCCCCTCGGGTGGCTGTGTTCCCCCTTCCCCTCTCCTCCCTCCCTTCTCGGGCACTGACGCCCCAGGTATGTTTGCATCACCGGTACTTTGTGTGGAGCCTATGGTCGCATGAATGTCCAGCCACAGTTTTAACTCTCTATTGTTTATACCATGTAGTGTATTGTTAAATTATCGCTCTCATGATGTTTTTCATGTTTACCATACAGAATTGTTTTATATATCTATCTTATGAGCTCCTGTTCCCTGAAGAAGCCAATGTCTTTGCGAAACATGTAGGAAATCGAGCCCCCCTTCTTCAACGGCCATCTTCCATCTGGCCCACTCTACCATCCTTAGGGTCACTTACAGTACATGTACCCATAATCTTCTTTTAAAGTATAACATGAATTGTCTGTAATGTATATTTTTTCTATGCTAGATTATCAATAAATTTTGTAATTTTTTGCTTTTTACACTTTTTCTCATTTATTCTTCTCTGAAAAACCCTTTTGACTTTAGCACCGCCATAATCCCCCGTCCACAAACCCATTAATTATTTAGCTATTTGAAGATGTTTGGATAATTCATCCAAAGAAATTCTAGTGGGAAAAGTACCCCCTTTTTTCCATTTAAGTAAAGGATTAAATATATTTTCATTTTTAAAAGCTCCTTTTTTTGTGCCAGGGGCATCAGCCTCCAGGCAGTCACGATGGCTTCCGCCATCAGGCTCAATAGGTAATCCTCAGAGTTAACCCTAGGGCCAAAAAGAGGTCTTGGGGGAGGAAAACCTACAAGATACTGTTGCCTCCTTATCAGGAGGCGCCCCGCAAGCTCAAAAGGGGGAATTCTTCTGCAGTTCTCATGGATCTGACAGGAAGACGAATGGGGGACTTCCTCAATAGCTCCAATCTGGAGTTCCAAGAGTTCCCGTCTCCTCATTTTACCTCAGATCAAACGTTCCTTAGGATCCAGAGAAAAAGAAGTCTTTCTCTCCGCATGGAATTTATCCGATCAGTAGTCTCCTTCCTACAAGGGGGAGAACTTCTGGCGTCTATCGACAACCAGGATGCTTATCTCCATGTGCCGATCTTCCCTGCTCTCCAGAAATTTCTACGCTTCAAGGTAGAAAATCTTCATTTCCAGTTTGTAGCTCTACCTTTTCGGGCTAGCTACTGCACCTAGAGTGTGTATAAAGATCCTGGCCCCTCCAGGTTAGCCAGGTTAAGGGCTCAAAGTATGATGATACTAGCCTACTTAGACGATCTACTTTTGGTAGGTCAATCATTAGCCCGTTTAAACCAAGGTCTGCTTACCGCAGTCAGCTACCTGGAATACTTGGGTTGGATCCTCAACCTAGTAAGATCCTCCTTAAAAACATCAAGGAGATTGCAGTACTTAGGGATGATCATAGATACAGTCCAATAAAGGGTATTTTTACCCCAGGAAAGAATCGGTTCCTTAAAGGAACTGATTCGGTGGGTCAAAACAAAGAAGAGTCCTTCTATTTTTGCATGTGTTTATTAGTTAAGATGGTGGCTTCTTCAAGGCCGTTCCTTATGCGTAGTTACATTCAAGACTGCTGCAAAACAGTATCCTCTCAAATTGGAACAAGAAGATCCAAACTCTGGACTTCCTGTTGCGTTTATCTGCCAAAGTGCAGCAGAGCCTCAATTGATGGTCGATATCCAAGAATCTTCAAAAAGGAAGATCCTTTCTACCAGTTACCTGGAAAGTGGTAATAGATGCCAGCCCTTTGGGCTGGGGAGCAATCCTGGAAGAAGCGTCTGTCCAAGGGAAATGGTCCAGATCAGAGATGACCTTGCCCATCAATATTCTATAGATTAGGGCAGTACGCCTGACCCTGGAGGCCTGAACGCTCAGACTATTGTCCTGTCAGGATCCAGCCTACGGCCAGATCACCCTGAAAGCGCTCGATCTTGTCTGATCTCGGAGGCTAAGCAGGGTCGGGCCTGGTTAGTACCTGGATGGGAGACCGCCTGGGAATACCAGGTGCCGTAGGCTCAATACGACAATGCCACAGATGTGGCTTATATCAATCACCAAGGGGGCACGAGAAGTCGTGCGGCCCAGAAAGAGGTGAATCTTTTTCTGTCTTGGGCAGAAAGCAACATTCCTTGCCTATCAGCAATTTCATTCCAGGAATGGAGAATTGGCAGGCGGACTACTTGAGTCGCCAACTATTGTTCCCAGGAGAATGGATCACCCCGGCATCATTCTGTCAATATGCCAAGGATGGGTCTATTAGCATCCGGGTTCAACAACAAGATCGACAACTTTGTTGTCTAGGACAAGGGATCCGATGGCATACGAATCAGATGCCTTGGTATTTCCATGGGCTCAGTTTTCACTGATCTATGCTTTCCCTCCTGTTCTGCTTCCGTGCCTTCTTCACAGGAGCAAGCAAGAAGGAAAGGAGGCGATTCTTGTGGCCCAGCGTGCCCCAGGAGATCTTGGTTGGCCAAGATCATAAAGATGGTGGTAGGGGAACCTTGGTCCCTACCACTGTGGCCAGACCTTCTTTCGCAAGGTCCGGTATTCCATCCTTCCTTACAAACGCTAAATTTAACGGTTTGGCTATTGAGACCCACATTCTAAAATAAGAGCGTGGGCTGTCAGCTTCAACAGTTTCTACTTCGGTTATGCTAAGAAGCCGGCCTCCAGTGTCATATACTAATGAGTCTGGAAGGCATATATCTCCTGGTGTGAATCCAGGCCTTGGCACCCCAGGAAATATGTCATAGGTAGGATCCTTAAATTCCTACAGATGGGATTAGAAATGAAGCTGGCCCTGAGTACTATCAAAGGCCAGGTATCGGCCTTATTTGTGTTTTTTCAACAACCACTTGCTTCTCACTCTCTGGTTCGTAACTTATTCAGGGGGAAACGTGGATTAATCCTCCAGTTAGGTCACCCCTGTATCCTTGGGACTTAAAATTAGTCCTGTCAGCTTTACAAAAACAGACTTTTTTTTTTTTTTAATTCTTTATTTAATAATTTATCAATACAAAACCCAAACCATACAGGGTACACAACCAAGCTTACACAATGGTATCATAGTAATGCAATCCCTCTTAAATTTCCTCCCGCCCGTCCCCCCCTACCCTCCCTTCCCACCCCCCTCCTGCAGGTGGTTACAGTGAGGCAAACAGTCAGCTGCCCATCCTTCCAGACTCTCCCAGGTCCCCAACCCGTCAAGCTTCACTTATGACCTCCTCCAGGTAACTCCAGGTGCTTTTAAAGTTTTGCCACACTGCCCATTTATCTACCCGTTCGTCCCCTTCATCTGGCTCCAATCCCCTACTGTCCAAACACTCAATATTATAGATTTCATTTATACAGTAGAGCCAATCTCGTGTTTGGACTTGCTGGATCCAACCATTTCATTGCAATCTGCTTCTTGGCGGAGTCCAGCAGTATAGGGACAATAGAAGATTGGTATCGCTTGATAGGCTCCTCAGTACCATGGAATAGACACACCCATGGATCTTCTAAAATTGATTTATCGGTGATTGCCTTAATCAATTTTATAATTTTTTTACTTTCAAAATCTTTTATTGTTTTTTTACAAAAACAAGAAGATAAAATAAAATACAAGATTTGTATCAGCATATCGTGTAACATCAATTGAATAATAACATGCCCCTGCTGGGGCTCGAGAACTAACAGTGAAAAGGCACAGTGGTAGTGTCAAATTATTGCGTGTAGGATCAATGCCTGAAACCTTGTTACTGGAACAAATATAATAAGTGACCTCTAAGAAGATTGACCGCTGCCAAGAGAGGTTCTAGGAGATCCCACCGGCACCCCTAAAGGGATCAAGCTGTGCACAGTAGGCGCTCCCATCCTCTCCTTACCAGCGATTGTCCTAAGGCCCTAGGGACCAAAAAAATTGTATTAATTACTGGAGACTATAATCTATCAGTGTGAACCGTGAAACGAAAGACAGTTACTTGTCCCAATAACAAGGATCTCTGATCAGAAAATACATTACATCAATTACAGGAGGATCTGTCCTAATCTCTCCCAGCAGATGAACACAGTCGAAGAGAACTGAAACCAGAAGAGTAGAAAAGAAGAAGAGAAAGGGGGAAAGTGAGAGAGGAAGGTTAGCTGGCCGTCTGGAGGTGCCCCCGCCCCACAAGTTGTCCACCTTTAGTTTTGGGGTTGGACTCCGGGTATAAGAGAGATGCCGACGAACTGTGCCCAAGGCTCCCATATGGCTTCAAATTGCGTTTTTTTGTCATCTAAGCTGCTGGCTAATTTCTCCTGGGCCATAATCCATGAGATTTTATGAATTGCAGCTTTCACCGAGACTTTGGGCTGTTTCCAAGCCTGAGCAATGGTGAGTTTTGCACCTAGGAGGATGAAGTGTATCAGTTTACATGAACTCTTAGGAGCCTTGGGCAAGTTATCGTTGAGAAGAGCTATGGTCGGGGATTTCGGGATTTGAATCTGTGTTGTTTTCCGTATCAGGGAGAATATCCTATCCCAAAAGGGCCTGAGTCTAGGGCATTCCCACCAGACATGAGCCATTGAGCCCAAGAGCTGACACCCCCGAAAACACTTGGGGTCAGCTGTTGGGAACATTCTGGAAAGCTTGGCAGGGGTAAGGTACCATCTTGTCATAACCTTAACACTTCCTTCGATAAGGAAATGTTTTTAATACCTTTAAATGCTCTGTCAAAGGAGCTTCTCCATTTAGAGGCTTCCCATTCAAAGGCAAGTTCCCTTTCCCAGTCAAGCATGTAAGGAGACTTTTGGGGGTGAAGGGCTAGTGACTGGTATATGACGGAAATCCCTCCCCTCTGTTCCCATGAGCGACCACACCATAATTCATATGGCGTAAAGGCGGTGTGTGAGGGAGTTCCTCCTCTCCAAAGTTGGCAAAGAAAATGTCTTATTTGGTGGAATCTAAAACGCTCAGAGTTCGGAATTTCTAGAATCCTGACACCTTGCTCCAAGGAAATTGGACCCTCATTCGTAAAGAAATGTCCGATTCGGTACAGTCCCTTGTCCAGCCACCAACGAAATGCCCTGATATCCAACCCAGGGGGAAAGTCAGGATTATTGAAGATGTGCACCAGAGGCAGGCATCTTGAGATCAGGGCCGAATTTTTCCTCAGGTTATCCCATAAGTGAAATGATTGAGATAGAGATGGGGAGAGTATTGGGGGTCTCTTTTTGGGGGGAGTCCAGAGGAGAAAGTCCAGGGTCTACGTGGGGGCTGCCCATCTCTCTATCTGGATCCAATCTGGCTTCTCTGCCGTAGAGTAAACCGTGGAGATTTGGGCTAGCCTTGCAGCTTGGAAGTACCAGAAGAGCTGAGGAGCCCCCATGCCACCCTGAGCTCTTGGAAGGAATAGGGTTTTTTGTTGAAATCTGTGTCCTCCCCCCCCGATGAATTTGGTGATCTTTTTTTGGAGATTGGATAAGTGTTCTTTGTTGATATTTATCGGAATGGCCCTGAAAAGGTATAGCAGTCGGGGCAAGAGTGTCATCTTTACTGCATGAACTCTGCCCAACCAAGAAATTTCTCCCCTGGACCAAGTTCCCAGATCAGCCGCTAATTTACGGTACATTGGCGGGAAGTTTAAGGGGTACAATTGTTCCGTTTTAGCTGAAAGTTTAATTCCTAAATAGTCTATCCATTGGTCATTCCATTTAAAGTCAAAGGAGCTTTGAAGGGCGGAAACTGTTTCTGTCTGCAGGGAAATGTTTAAAGCCGATGATTTAGAGTAGTTGACCTTAAGGCCTGAGGTACCAGAGAAGTCTTTCAGTAGTTTGCATAAATTTGGGAGTGATGTGATAGGAGACGTTATGAAAAGGAGCATATCATCGGCGAAGAACCCACACTTGTGGACTTGTTCCCCACAGGATACGCCGTGAATATTCGGGTCTGATCTAATCGCTATCGCAAGTGTTTCTATGGCCATGGCGAAAATCAGAGGGGATAGAGGACAACCCTGTCTCGTCCCTCTCGCTATTTGAAGGGGTTTGGAGTATTGGCCCTGTAGTCGAATTATTGCTGCCGGGTTGGAGTATAGGGATCACAATGTCCCTAATAGGGATGAGCCGAACACCCCCCTGTTCGGTTCGCACCAGAATATGCGAACAGGAAAAAAGTTTGTTCGAACACGCGAACACCGTTAAAGTCTATGGGACACGAACATGAATAATCAAAAGTGTTAATTTTAAAGGCTTATATGCAAGTTATTGTCATTAAAAGTGTTTGGGAACCCGGGTCCTGCCCCAGGGGACATGAATCAATGCAAAAAAAAGTTTTAAAAACGGCCATTTTTTCAGGAGCAGTGATTTTAATAATGCTGAAAGTCAAACAATAAAAGTGTAATATCCCTTTAAATTTCGTACCTGGGGGGTGTCTATAGTATGCCTGTAAAGGGGCGCATGTTTCCCGTGTTTAGAACAGTCTGACAGCAAAATGACATTTTGAAGGAAAAAACACATTTAAAACTACCCGCGGCTATTGCATTGCCGACAATCATTGATAAAAACGGCATGGGAATTCCCCACAGGGCAACCCCGAACCAAAATTAAAAAAAAAAAATGATGTGGAAGTCCCCCTAAATTCCATACAAGGCCCTTCAGGTCTGGTATGGATATTAAGGGGAACCCCAGCCAAAATTTAAAAAAAAAATGACGTGGGGTTCCACCTAAATTCCATACCAGACCCTTCAGGTCTGGTATGGATTTTAAGGGGAACCCCGCACCAAAAAAAAAAAAAAAACGCGTGGGGTCCCCCCAAAAATCCATACCAGACCCTTATCCGAGCACGCAACCTGGCAGGCCGCAGGAAAAGAGGGGGGGACGAGAGTGCGCCCCCCCCCCTCCTGAACCGTACCAGGCCACATGCCCTCAATATTGGGAGGGTGCTTTGGGGTAGCCCCCCAAAACACCTTGTCCCCATGTTGATGAAGACAAGGGCCTCATCCCCACAACCCTGGCCGGTGGTTGTGGGGGTCTGCGGGCGGGGGGCTTATCGGAATCTGGAAGCCCCCTTTAACAAGGGGACCCCCAGATCCCGGCCCCCCCCTGTGTGAAATGGTAAGGGGGTACTTACCCCTACCATTTCACTAAAAAACTGTCAAAAATGTTAAAAATGACAAGAGACAGTTTTTGACAATTCCTTTATTTAAATGCTTCTTCTTTCTTCCTTCATCTTCTTCTGGTTCTTCTGGCTCTTTTGGTTCTTCCTCCGGCGTTCTCGTCCAGCATCTCCTCCGCGGCGTCTTCTATCTTCTTCTCCTCGGGCCGCTCCGCACCCACGGCATGGGGGGGAGGCTCCCGCTCTTCTCTTCATCTTCTTCTTCTTCTTCATCTCTTCTTCCTTCTTCTCTTCTTCATTTCTTCTCCGGGCCGCTCCGCAGCCATGCTGGCATGGTGGGAGGCTCCCGCTGTGTGACGGCGTCTCTTCGTCTGACGGTTCTTAAATAACGGGGGGCGGGGCCACCCGGTGACCCCGCCCCCCTCTGACACACGGGACATGACGGGACTTCCCTGTGGCATTCCCCGCCCCCCGTTATTTAAGAACCGTCAGACGAAGAGACGCCGTCACACAGCGGGAGCCTCCCTCCATGCCAGCATGGGTGCGGAGCGGCCCGGAGAAGAAAATGAAGAAGAGAAGAAGGAAGAAGAGATGAAGAAGAAGAAGATGAAGAAGATGAAGAGAAGAGCGGGAGCCTCCCCCCCATGCCATGGGTGCGGAGCGGCCCGAGGAGAAGAAGATAGAAGACGCCGCGGAGGAGATGCTGGACGAGAACGCCGGAGGAAGAACCAGAAGAGCCAGAAGAACCAGAAGAAGATGAAGGAAGAACGAAGAAGCATTTAAATAAAGGAATTGTCAAAAACTGTCTCTTGTCATTTTTAACATTTTTGACAGTTTTTTAGTGAAATGGTAGGGGTAAGTACCCCCTTACCATTTCACACAGGGGGGGGCGGGATCTGGGGGTCCCCTTGTTAAAGGGGGCTTCCAGATTCCGATAAGCCCCCCGCCCGCAGACCCCCACAACCACCGGCCAGGGTTGTGGGGATGAGGCCCTTGTCTTCATCAACATGGGGACAAGGTGTTTTGGGGGGCTACCCCAAAGCACCCTCCCAATGTTGAGGGCATGTGGCCTGGTACGGTTCAGGAGGGGGGGGGCGCACTCTCGTCCCCCCCTCTTTTCCTGCGGCCTGCCAGGTTGCGTGCTCGGATAAGGGTCTGGTATGGATTTTTGGGGGGACCCCACGCCGGTTTTTTTTTTTTTTTGGCGCGGGGTTCCCCTTAAAATCCATACCAGACCTGAAGGGTCTGGTATGGAATTTAGGGGGAACCCCACGTCATTTTTTTTTTTAATTTTGGCTGGGGTTCCCCTTAATATCCATACCAGACCTGAAGGGCCTTGTATGGAATTTAGGGGGACTCCCACATCATTTTTTTTTTTTGGTTCGGGGTTGCCCTGTGGGGAATTCCCATGCCGTTTTTATCAATGAACTTCTATGTGTATTGTCGGCAATGCAATAGCCGCGGGTAGTTTTAAATGTGTTTTTTTCTTCAAAATGTCATTTTGCTGTCAGACTGTTCTAAACACAGGAAACATGCGCCCCTTTACAGGCATACTATAGACACCCCCCAGGTATGAAATTTAAAGGGATATTACACTTTTATTGTTTGACTTTAAGCATTATTAAAATCACTGCTCCTGAAAAAACGTCCGTTTTTAAAACTTTTTTTTGCATTGATCCATGTCCCCTGGGGCAGGACCCGGGTCCCCAAACACTTTTTATGACAATAACTTGCATATAAGCCTTTAAAATTTGCACTTTTGATTTCTCCCATAGACTTTTAAAGGGTGTTCCGCGGCATTCGAATTTGCCGCGAACACCCCAAATTGTTCGCTGTTCGGCGAACTTGCGAACAGCCAATGCTCGAGTAGAACATGAGTTCGACTCGAACTCGAAGCTCATCCCTAGTCCCTAAGAAGCCTGCCCCGAATCCCCAGCTCTCGAGAAGAGAAAAAAGGTAAGGCCATTCGATCGAGTCGAAGGCCTTATGCAAATCTAAAGACAACAGCATTCCTGCCTGTTTGGGGCCCCCCTCCCAATTAGATTGGAGAATGGAGACAATGTCCACCGCTCTCCTGATTTGATCTGGGCCCTGCCTCTCTGGGATAAAACCAACATGATCTTTATGGACGTACTGCTTGATAAAGGAGGCGAGACGATTGGCTAGGATTTTAGTGAGTATCTTAAGATCATTATTGATCAGGGAAATGGGCCTATAGTTCTCAACCTCTTCGTGGTTCTTATTGGGTTTGGGAATAACTGTTATGAAAGCTGTGTTCAAGTGGGGATCCATTGGGGAGCCTGTTTTCTTAGAATTGAAAAATTTTGCCATATGGGGGGCCAGTATATCCCCAAACTTTTTGTAGTAAGGGACTGACAAACCATCCGGCCCCGGGGCCGAGCCTGTCTTAAGGTTTTTGATAACTTCCCTTATCTCATCTGAGGTGAAGGGCTCCTCCATAAGGTCCCTGTGGTCCTTAGAGAGAGAGGGCAGTTTAATATTTGAGAGAAAGGAAGTTATCGAGGTGTTATTCGGTTTTTGTGTGGTCTTGTATAAATCAGAGTAGAATTCGTGGAAGGCTGTCATAATTTTAGATGGGTTGGCCGTAGGGGGTTGGCCCGCTATGCGCAATTTGGGAAAAGTGTGAGAGTGGAACTTGAGGGAGAGTTTTGTGGCTAGCATTGTCCCGACTCTGTCCTTGTGGCAGTAAAATTTTGCTCCGCTCCATCTAATGTGTTTTTCGGCTTTGGCCGTTAAAGCTAAGTTGAGTTCCAATCTTGTCGCATCTAGTTTATCGTTAAGATCTTTTGACGGGGTTTTTTTGTGTTCGATTTTTAAGGTGATAAATTTATGTTCTAGCCTGTGTATGTCTATCAGCCTCTCTTTTTTAACTTTAGTGGCTAGTCTGATGAGCTCACCGCGGACCGAGGCCTTGTGGGCAGCCCACAGAAATTCGTTAGAGATGTTTCCCACATCGTTCACCCTAAAGTATTCCTTGATAGCGTCTGCTACTAACTTGGCGTTAACCGGATCCCCCAGGAGAGACTCGTTCAATCTCCAGTAAGAGCCCCCGCTACGCGACAGAACATTTTTCAACGTCAGGAGGACCAGTGAATGGTCCGACCAGGCTATATCTAAAATTTTAGCTTTAGAGGAAAGAGGGATGAGGTTAGTCTGGGTAAGGATGTGGTCTATCCTTGCGTAGGTTTGGTGGGGGGAGGAGAAGTGTGTGAAGTCCCTGCCCGTGGGATTCAGCTCCCGCCAAATATCTACCAACCCTTGGGAGTGAATCATTTTAGCTATTCTGGTGCTTAATTTTGTGGGGCGTGTTAGTCTTCCTTTGAGCGGGTTGTTTTTGTCTAGACCCTGGTCAAACGCTACATTTGAGTCCCCTCCCCAGATGATTTTTCCCTCCAGGAGGGGGTTGAGAGTTGCAAATAGGTTCTGGAAGAAGGTTGCTTGACCCTTGTTAGGGGCGTAATAAGAGATTATGGAGTATAGTACTCCCTCCAGAGTACCCTTTACAAGAATAAACCTGCCCTCCGGGTCTCTAAGATCAGAGATATGGTTGAATTTACTGTTTTTAGAGAAAAGCACTGCAACACCTTTAGTTTTGTTTGGCGCGTTTGCCAGATAAAAGGATGGGTAGTGAGAGTGTAGGAACTTGGGACTGTACCGAATCAGGAAGTGCGTCTCCTGTAAGAGCACTACATCTAGTTTGAGGGCTTTGTAATGATCAAAAGCTACTCTCCTTTTCCTTGGAGAGTTGAGCCCTTGAACGTTATGAGAAGTCACCCTGAGATCTAGTCCCTTAGACACCAAATCAGCCATAGGAACAGAGGGGGAAGTGATCACCGGCCCAGCAGTCACCTACCTCGTATTGGAGTGTATTCATAGCAAAAGTGGAGGATTGCGGGTCCATCCCATATCTGTGTGCGGTAGGTTCCGGGGGATCCCCAGAAGGCCAGCTAGGGGAGAAAAAAATAATGAGAGAGAATGAAGGGAATAGAGAGAGACAAGAAGACAAGCAAAACAACAATAATGACAAGGGCCCTCTAACAGGACCCGTGGAGGGTAGCGGTGTGTCTGACCGCTTAGTCTCCATTTTAAACCTTCTGCCGTCCATAGTGGGCGAGGGAAGTCTCACTCTGCGGGAGCACATTGATTTCCCTCGGAGAGAGAGGAGGCGCAAGGGTACCACCCCGGACCCTTACTTTTAAATATCTTAGTCATTCGGGAAAGAAATAATAAGAAAAAAAACAAAACCAAAAAAAAACAATTTTCCTTTCTTTTTCTTCTCTTTCTTCCCCTTTTTGGCACAACGTAGTTAAATATCTTCATCTTATGCAATGCGGTATTATACTGCAATCTTAAAACAATATTAACATTCTAGAAGACTATAAAACTGAAACGGGGGGGCTGACAACACCATCAATTGTGTATAAAAGAAAATGAGTATCCACCAGCTCTAAGCTACCTACAACCTCGCGTCTGGATCAGAAAAGAAAAATGGTTATTGAGTGCTATGAAAAAGCGAAGTTTTAGTGCTTTAAGTCTCAGTTCGGAGTGAAAAGAGATCTCTCTCCCGCTTCTGAAAAAACATAAGGAACTCGGGGGCAGTTCACCGTAGGCGATCCACTTCGGAGAGTCTCATCAGCAGACGGTATCCAGACTTTGGTGGAAATAAAGTGACCTGTGTCCGAGGCCCAGAATGGGCCGTGGGATTAGGTGGGAGAGCTTGAGCTCAATCAATGGAGGAGGGCAGTCCCGAACAGAAAAGACTGTGGGAGGTCTCGGTGTGTAAGATGAGGGTCTTCAAGCCCCATTATGGTGGTCTGCCGTCCTTGCTCCTCTTGGAAGGGCCCTTAATCCAGAGAGGGGAGACTGGGCTGCCTGGAGGGGGGCGTTTGGATGAGCCCGAAGAGGATGATGAGAGTTCCATGGGGGCTTCCTGGGATATCAGTTTGAGGGAGATGAAAAGTCTCTCACCTTCCTGGAGATTGGTGAAAGCGTGGGTCTTGCCTTGTAAGGAAAACTTCACAGCAAATGGGAATGTCCATCGGTATTTGATGTCTCGTTCCATCAAAACTGAAAGGAGGGGTTTGAGTGTATGTCGTCTTTGTATGGTGGACTGAGCTAGGTCTGCAAAGACCTGAATTTGGTGACCCTGATGTTGGAGCTTAGGCTTCAAACGAGATTGTCTCATTACCTCCTCTTTGACCGCGTAGAAGTGCGGTTTAACTATTATGTCCCATGGGGACCCGTCCTTCCTCGGGGGTCCCAGGGCTCTGTGAGCCCTATCCAGCTCTAGCCTATGAGGCGGGATGTTGGGAATGAGCTCTGAGATAAAGTCCTGCACCGTGAGGGGGATATCCGTGAAAGACTCAGGGAGGCCTCTTATTCGGAAATTATACCTCCTGGACATGTTCTCGAGTTCATCGATTCTTAAAAGGGCCGTGTCCAGCTGTTCTTGAACTGACTGGAGGTGTGCGGCATTCTGTTTGGTTCTGGCGACCGTGTGGTCAATTTTGTCTTCCATAGCCTCAATCCTAGAACCCAGGTTAGAGAGGTCCGATTTAATTGCAGAAGTGATCTGGGAGGCTGTATTGGCCAGGCCCTTTTCTAGAAGAGCAGAGAATTTTGAAAAGAGATCTTCTTGGATAGCAGAAATGTCCTTGAATGAGTATCCAGGTGGGGTGCCTGCCAATGATGGGAAATGAGGGGGGATGCCTGAGGGAGAGGCGCTATCTTCCCTCTGCTCACCGCTGTGTGTTTCTCTGTGAGCCCCCTGTGAGGCTTGGTGCTGCTGCAGGCCCTGATGCGCTGTCTGGAGCGTGCTGGGGCCTCCCTGTGCTGCCTGGGCATAGGTCAGGGTCGGGGGGGTGAGTATGGGACGTTGCTCAGTCCCCTTGTGATGTGTGGCTGGGTGAGGCTTAGCTGAGTCTCCGTCGGCGGCCATCTTGGTGCACCCATCTGCCGCCACCGCCGCAAATTGCGGGCCCAAATCGCGGCGAGCTTGTGCGCCGGACATCTCACCGTGTGCCCCCGCTGTTCAGCGAGCGGGGGGAGTGCTTGTGTGGGTCCTCCACCTGCTGTGGCTGGGGTTGTGCCGCTCGTCGGTCCGGGGTGGTGGGGAGCTCCGGGCTTAAGCGTCCATCACGGAGCTCCCGCGCATGCACACTGTATGCAATTTTATAATTTTTTTCCAGAATGTTTTAATAATGGGACACTCCCACCAAATATGGGCCATTGTACCTAAACTAGCACACCCTCTCCAACATGTCTCCGATTTGGTCGGGTCAAATTTGCTTGTTTTGTCTGGTGTGGCATACCATCTTGCAAGATATTTAAAGTTTATCTCAGTCCTCTTAATATCAAGTTCAGAATTATGTATCATCTTTGAAATCTTCTCTAATGTGGATTTACTACACTGTGACCCTAACTCCCTTTCCTAATTCTTGATGTATGGTGGCACATCCAGCTCTCCCCTCGCATTCAGGATCTTATAGAGTTGAGAGATGGTGCTTCCCGATTGCTCCCTCACACAGAGCTGCTCAAGTGGCCTATACTCCTCCTCGCTTCTGAGGGGTTTCGGTAGTTTCCCGATAAAATGCGACAGCTGGACGTACCTCCACACATCAATCACCAAATACTCTGACTCAGCTTTCAAGTCCGAATAAGTGCGTATTTTCCCCTTACTAATAAAATCTTTTAATTGTGTACTATCATTTTTTATCCAATTCCCTCCCAACTCCCTCATCCCTGGCTCAAAAAATGTGTTATCTTTCATATAAATCAAAGGAGAATTGTGTGTCCATTTATTCTGTATGATCTGATCCCAAAATTTAAGAGTGTTGTGCGTCAAGACCGCTGTATTAGTGCCCAGTGCTCTATAATTTGGGGGGTTCCAAATAATGTGGCCTAAATCAGTGCTACTCAGACTGTGTTCTATGTTAACCCACCTCCTATCCGAACCCTCTTTTGACCACTCTATAACTCGTGAAAGTATTACTGAAGTGTAGTATTTATTAAAATCTGGAAGAGCAAGTCCTCCTTTTTTTTTCCCCCTACTCAGGACTGAGTAGGAAATTTGTGGCTTTTTCCCTTTCTTTTCTCCAGGGAAAGGGAAACACCCCTGAGAGGCTGTCAGGTGACCTTGAGGCTAGGTGACAGATGCACACCATTGGGATCAGGAGTGCCCCCGCAAGGCAGTGGACCCTACGGCTGACTGCTGCGGATGGGAGTCCGGGTATAAGGAAGGCAGGGTCGCTGGAACACCAACACGGATCCCACCGGGGTTAGAGCGTAGGATTCCCTGGGGCGCGGAGTCTAAGAGCCAGCAGGTTTTCACCAGAGCCTCTGATGGTGAGGATGGACTGGGCTGCAACTGGCTCCAGGTCGCGACCCCCAGGGTCCCCCAGATCACACCCACAGTAGGCAACAGAAGGATAAGGATAGTAAGGAATAAGCCAAGGTCAGGGCCACAAGCAGACAAGGACAACAGAGTACATGCCAAGGTTCAGGGTCACAGGCAAACAGGGATAGTCTGGGACACGCCAAAAGGTCCGGGTCACGAGCAGACTGGAATAGTATAGAACACGCCAAGGTCAGTAACAGAAATAAATGTAGAGCACACGGCAGGCAGGACAAGAAGCCAAACACACAAAGGTTGATCAGCAGGGCTGACCTGCAGTGCAGAGGTTAATATAGAGTTCTCTGATAGGAGCTGGGGTGGAGCCATGCTAGAGGAGAGTTAATAAAAGCAGTCAGGTGAGAGACAGCTGGTCTTAGGAGATGAACACATGGAAACAGGTATGCTGACAAACAACCTCTATTGCATAACCATGACAGAGGCTCTCTTCCTCTTGTTTGCCCACATTAATATTTAAGACCTCGGACTTACTCAAATTTATGTTAAAATTTGAAACCTCCCCGTACCTTTTTAAAATCTGTAACATGTTTGGGATTGTAATCCTGGGGTTTGATACAAAGAACATAACATCATCGGCAAAAGCCGCGAGTTTATGTTCCTCTGCTCCTATCTTCACCCCTCTGCAGTCTGGATTATTACGGATGGTGGCCAGTAAAGGCTCAAGGGACAAAACAAATAGGAGGGGGGACAGAGGGCACCCCTGTCTAGTACCGTTCTCCATCCTAAAAGGTCTGGAGAGAACCCCATTCACCTTTACGGATGCCGAAGGGTGATTGTAAAGTATTTTGACCCAAGAAATAAATCTTGGGCCAACCCCCATTGCTTCCAGGGTTTTGACCATAAACCCCCAGTCTACCCTGTCAAATGCTTTTTTCCATTGACAGGGATAGAACTGGGGGCCCCCCTGGTTTACTGGACTCCAACAGGAGCACTGATCGCACTCCATTGTAATCCAGTATTATCCTTCAGTCTGCTGGCCAGCACTTTAGTGTATAGTTTAACATCTGCGTTTAATAACCAAATGGGTCTATAACTAGAACAAAGCCTATTGTTTTTTCCTTCTTTTAGTATCAACGTAATAGTTGCTGCCAGAGCATCTCCCTCCATTACACAATTGGAACCCAAATCGTTCCAGTAGTGGCAAAGCCTTGGTACTAGTGTATGTATAAATTTTTTCAGGTACATGGTGGTAAACCTGTCGGGACCCGGGCTCTTACCCTTTGGAGAATTTTCTAAACCTGCAAAGATTTCCTCAACTGCTATGGGCCTATTGAGAATGACTCTGTCTTCCTCAGACAACACAGTCACCCCAGCCCCCATCAGGAATTCCTCCACCCTCCCCATCGCAGATTGATCTCCTGATCCCTTTTGTCCAATGGAGTATAAAGTTTCATAGAACTTTTTAAACTCTTCCGCTATACCTTTACTTGTGGCTATTATCTCCCCTTTTTTATTTTTTATTTTCTCGATGAAATTCCTGTCCCTTTTCTTTCTCAATAGCCTTGCCAGGTGCTTGCTAGACTTATTAGCCCAAAAGTATCTGTCTCTTGTTAAATTATTGAGAGCCCTTTTAGAGTCTTGCTCCAAACTGTCCCTTAACTCCTCCCTTTTAGCGGCTAGCTGGCGGAAGCTTTCCTGACTCTGAGCCTTGAGTTTTTTATGGCTCTGCTCTAATAAAAACATTTCTTCAATAAGCCTTTCCCTTTCTTCTTTTCTCTTTTTTTTCACCCCGGCCCCGATGGAAATGAGGACCCCTCTAATGTACGCTTTATGTGCTTCCCATAAAATGGGAGGGGAAACTTCCCCTGTGTCATTGGATTTAAAAAAGAAATCAACTTCTTCTTGAACCCTTTCTAGGACTAGTTGATCCTTGAGTAGATTTTCATTCAACTTCCACGAAAAGGGTTGTCTTTGCAGCTCCGGGATCCTATTCCTCATCGTGACCGGTGAGTGATCTGATAGTGAAATAATTTCTATTCTAGTTTCCTCCACAGAATCCAGTAAGCAATGATCCGTAAGTATGTAATCTAATCTTGAGTACGTCCCGTGCAAAGGGGAGAAGGTATAATCATTAACTTTTGCATGCTGCACCCTCCATACATCCATCAGATGGCATTGGTGCAGCCGTCGTCTAATCATGCTTAGTTGGGCCTTACTTGTCCCCTGAGCCCGGGACATACTATCTTGAATGGGGTCAAGACAGAAATTAAAATCCCCGCCTGCACCACCTCCCCCTCCCTGAACTCCATCAATTTAGCCAGCACCTGTTTTAAAAACACAGTCGGGTTTTTGTTGGGACAATAGACGTTGGCTAGAGTGAACATTTTATTCCCTAAGTTGCCCTTCAGGAAGAGATAGTGACCACCTGGATCCGTCAACCTATCTATCAGTGAAAATTTTGAGAATTTTGAAAACCCAATTGCTACTCCCTTGGATCTCTTAATAGGCGTATCGCCATAAAACCAAAGGGGCAACCTTAGGGAATGCAACTTAATGTTCGATTCAATGGCCAGGTGGGTCTCCTGAAGGAATACTATATCAGCTCTATAATGTTGGAGTTCCCTAAGTATTTTATGTCTTTTAACTGGCGAGTTCAGTCCCTTAACGTTATACGATAAAAATTTTAGGTCTAACATTCAAGTCAGTAACCTCTATCCCCACTTGTCTATCCACTGCTCATTTATAACCTCCCCTGCAGGTGGAGCCCACCCCCCCTCCTCATCCCCCCCTCTCCCCCTCCCCTCCCCCATCCCCCCCCTGGCCGCACTCCAGCCCAGAGCCCACACGTAAGGATCCTGCTTGATCCCGTACTGCGAGCCTCTATTCTGAGGGTGAAGCTCCGCCAGCGGCCGCCGGTATCCCCCCCGCCACTTAAAGAGGCGGGAAGGGGGAAGGAGGGGCAAAGACGGGTAATCCGACCAAGAGTATCAACCTCCCCGAAACCCCCACCCAACCAGCAGAAACCTTCATCTTTGAAAAATTACTTTTCACTCCCCCCGTTCCCCAGTCCAAGCAATCCTTTGTTTAGAACACAGTAGCTTTTCTTGCTGACACCCCTGAGCAGAAAAAAAAGGGGGGGGGAGGTTTTCCCTCAGTTCATCTACTTAATGTTAGTGTCCACAAGATCAACTCAGCGTCCCACTTCACTTGGTGCGTCTGGGACGGGAATACCCAGACTATCACAAAAGTCCTGCATCTCTTCTGGATATCTCATCCTATACTATCTGCCCTCTTTCGTAACTATCAGGGATGTTGGGAACCCCCAACTATATTTCAAGTTAGCCCTCCTCAGTTGATCGAACAATGGTCTGAATTGGCTTCTTCGTGCCAAAGTTCCCGCAGGTAGATCTGAAAAAAATCTGTAGGTTTTTATTATCGAAGCATACTGGGGGCGCGCCCCTGAGGTTGTTCCAGATCTTCTCTTTGACCTCGTAAGCATGGAACTTCACAATTACGTCTCTAGGGATGTCTTGTTTTAAATTTGGGGGTTTTCTAATCCTATGTACCCTGTTAATCCTCAAGAACTCATCTTCCCGTCTTCCCAGGATAGGGTTAAATATTTTTCTCATCTTCTCCCCTAAGTCCTCATTCTGTTGCTCCGGAAGGGATCTGATGTGCAAATTTTGACGTCTGCTTTGGTTTTCCTGTTCTTACATGTTATATGCCAGCATGCGATTTTCATTCTGCATTTTCTTCATTTGCACCTTTAGGTCCATGATCTCTTTTGCCTGATTTCCTGATGCCTTTTCTGCCTCTTCAACTCTGCGCAACAGATGACCCATATCCGTCCGCAATTCAATACTTCTAATTTTATAGCGTTTTCAAGTTTGGCGAACATTTCCATAATTTCTGTTTTATTAGGAAAGAGTGCAATGTTTCTTTGCTCTTCCATATCGCTGCTGGCCCATGCTCCTTCTAACTCTAGATCTTCCCTGGACCTCTCCCCCTGTCCCACTTTTTGTTTCTGCTGGTCTTTCTTTTTATCTTTCGTTCCTGCTTGTTTCATGTCCGTTCCCGGACTCTTTGAGCTTGCTTCTTTTAGGTACTTCTGTATTGAACCAGAGTTTAGACTCTCCCTAGGGGTCTTGGGTTCCGCTGTTCTTTGGGGCCATCCTCTCATGCTTCTCCTCACTTACAGCTCTATTCCAATAATGGTTAGTGTCAGTATTTTATGTTTGGTCTCTCAGAACACAGCTTACCACCAGCTACCCAGTCATGACACCACAATTTTCCATGCTTCTTCCCACCAAGGCACACTGGCTCCTACTTATACTTGCTGCAGCGGCGAAACCGCTACTCTCGCCCGCCTTGTGCCTGACAAGACCGACACGCACCCGGGGTGCACCGGGTCACCTCTATTCCTGGGGTCCTCCCCAGACCCACTCATAGAAAACCCCAGTATTCATCAAAAAAGTCTGAGTCTATGTGAGCTGTTGTAAACAGATCTCTGGAGATCTTCCTAGAGGCACTAGACCTTGTCACTCTTCATATTGGGAAAACATTACATTTCATACCTGAAGGGGAAGTCGTTGCCAGCCTCTGTCGGATCACGCTATTGATAGACCCTTGCAGTTACCTCTTCTCCAGGGGACCATTCCAGTATCATCTGGCATGTTACCCTGTAACTCGAGCTTCCTGGAACACTGCAGGCTTACCGCTACCCCAGCGCGAATACCTTAATGCAACCAGCTGGAGATAAAGGTGGACAACTACAGGGGGGGGTTGGGGAGGAGGGATCCAGCCCCAAGGACCTCCATGCCGAGCACGGCAAAGGCTATTCTCCGCTCTGGATTCTTAAGCTGAGCTGGTCACCCGAAGTGCACACTTCCTCCACCTCCGCACTTGCCTTCCAATACCGTCAGTTTGGGATGGCTGTTCAGCCGCCCCTCTCCCATCCGCTCTTTATAGAGGGGAGGCTCGCACCAGGCTCATACCACTGTTGGCGTTATCGTGTCGGGGAGGCTCGGGGAGTCCTTTTAGAGATCCTCTCTCAGGTGAGGCCGCGGGCTCTCACCTCGCGCCATACACAAGCAACCCAGTCAGTCCAACCCGCCTCCGACCCTCACTCCAGTGCCGCCATCAGGCCCCTCCCCTCGTACTGACGTCTCAAGTCACGTCCACATCTCCTGGGATCTGCAAAACAGCCTTTTTGGGCCAATACGGGATTTTTCCCTTGGTCCTCTTAAAGAGGAACATAATTTTCCTGGTTGCCATATATTCTGCAAGAGTATCAGAGTTGGCTGCTCTTTTTTGTAAAGAGTCATATTTGATTATTCTTAAGGATAAGGTTGTATTGCGGCCTCATCCTAATTTCCTTCCGTAAGGAGTGTCAGGTTTTTTTCATTTAAACCAGGATATTGTTCTGCCTTCATTTTTTTTAGTACTTCGTTCTCTGAAAGAAAGGTCACTACATCCTCTGGATGTGGTGAAAGCGGTCAAGGTGTATTTAAAGGTAACCAATCAAATGCATAAAAACAGATGTTTTTTGTTTGTATTGCCTGACGGTCCTAAAAGTGGGCAGGCAGCATCGGAATCTACGATTTCTAGGTGGATTTTTCAAGATATTGTTCAAGCTTTTAGCTTAAAAGAAGAGAATTCCTCCTTTTTCATTTTAAAGGCACTCCACCAGGGCCGTTAGTGCTTCTTAGGCAGTGCATCACCAAGCCTCCATGGCTCAGATCTGCAAGGCCGAAACTTGATCTTCAATCCATACATTTACCAGATTCTATCAAGTAGATGTAAAAGATCATGAGGATATCGCCTTTGGGTGCAGTGTACTGCAGGCTGCAGTATGAGTCCTCTAGTCTCTTGGTGCCCTACTATTGTTGTGTCTCCCTCCCTTCAGTTGGCATTGCTATGGGACATCCCACATAGTAACTACTATGGCTCTGTGTCACCTGATGTGTGAAAAGAAAACAGGATTTTTTAAAAACAGCTTACCTGTAAAATCCTTTTCATCAGAGGACACAGAGGTCTCTCCCTTCTTTGGTATACACCTATATTGCTTTGCTACAAAACTGAGGTGCACTTTCTTAATTTAGGGCGTGCCAGTGTCCATCACCTGAAGGTGGCCTATAACCCACATAGTAACTACTATGGCTCTGTGTCCCCTGATGTACTTCAAAGAAAAGGATTTTTACAGGTAAGCTGTTTTTAAAAATCCTGTTTTTCTTCTCTAGTCACACTTATTTCACCATTTCAGAAGAAATTAAAGACCCCGAGGGCAGATTTTTCCTCTTGGCAGGCTCTATTGAGGCTTCCCCCTTCACTTTTGTTTCATATTATGCTCCAAACTGTGGGCAAGCAGAATTTTTTTCATCTACGATGAACTCTCTCTTCCCCCATTTTATAGGCTTGGTGGTTGTGGGGGGGGGGGTGGTTGTGGCCCTTGACCAGATGCTAGACAAATCTGGAAATGGTCGCTCACGCTTTCTCCGCTCTCCAAAACAGAGTGTGCATGTAGCTAAGTTCCTCTACGCACATGGTCTTGTAGACATATGGAGGGAACTCAACCCAACTACAAAAGATTACACACACTTCTCTGCCCCACATCGCACCTATTCCAGGGTAGATCAAATTTTTTTTTATCCACAGTAGGCATTCCGTGTGCATCCAAGTCATTAATCAGAGATTCTTCCCTGTCTGATTATGCTTTGGTTTTATTATGGCCCTGTCGGACCATTTCGTTGGTGTATCAACGAGGCCTTGCTAAGTGACACAGTACAATCCACAATTTTGGTCAAAGAACTCCAAGAATTTTTTCGAACCATGGAGGATGTTTCTCCTGAAATGCTCTGGGCAGCCCATAAGGCTTTCATTAGAGGCAAACTTATCCAGATTGCATCCAAACGCAAACGGAAAAAAGAACTGAAATGGTCAAACGCAAAAAAGAATTCCAAACGGTCTCCAAAAATCATAAACGTCACCCCACAGCTGAATCTCTTGCTCGATTACAGGCGGCACGCCTAGCATTAAATCTCGCACTTACTACAGAAGTAAAAAAAAAACCTTTGTTGGACCAACGCTCGGTATTATATACAGAAAGAAAAAATAGGACCCAGGCTAATAGGCTGACTCCCAAAACATGGTCCTTCTCTCTTCCTAAAATTCGCTCCCCCACAGGTACTCTCACTCAGAACCCCAAACTAATTATGGCCGCCTTTCAGAAATTCTATTCCACTCTATACAAGGCTGACTCTCAGTTTTCATTTAAATCGATGTCTGTCTTTTTAGATGAGATTCCCCTTCCTAAACTGCATACTACACATAGGTCAAACCTTGAAAAACCTATCATGGATTCGGAGGTACTAGATGTCATCAAAAATCTTAAAAAGGGGTCTGCCCCCGGACCAGACAAGTTTTCTGTCTGCTACTACAAGGCATTTGCTCCTGTCCTCTCTCCGTATTTGACAAGGTTCTTTAACTCCCTCAGACAGGGCGCCACTGTCGACAAAGACCATTCTCTTTGATCAACAATGACCTTAAAATCCTTACAAAACTTTTAGTCAATAGACTGTCTGCATTTTATTGATCGATACGTCCATAAAGTTCAAGTGGGATTTATTCCAGGGAGACAGGGACCGGACCAAATCAGAAGAGCCATTGATGTAATTTCGCTCTTGCGTTCACATTGGTATGGGGGGGCTCCCCAGGAAGGTTTTCTTTTATCCATCAATTTACAAAAAGCCTTGGATACAGTGGAATGGCCATACTTATTCGAGGTTCTGTCTAGATGGGGGTTTGGTCCTCATTTTATAGGGATCCTCCAGGCCTTGTATTCCAACCTGAGTGCACGTGTGTGACTGCAGGGACACTATTTAGACCCATTTCCAATAACAAAAGGCAAAAGACAAGGTTGCCCCTGTTGTATATGTTGTAATATGTTCACCGATTTATGTGGGACATTGTTGTGTGTATGTACACATGCAGTCAATGTTGACCAGGCCAGAATGACAATGACAGAATGGTTGATTTGTCCAACTGAATTTTAACAGCTGAAGACTCTTTGATGTGTTAATCTTATGCAAGTCTATTTGAACATCTCAAAGGGTATTCAGGTGGTATCTGTTAATATAATTACACATATCTAAAGGGGACTTGTTGATGTGGATATGCGGGAGTGCAAATTGGGGTGGTTCACGGCTGTTCACGGCTGGGGGTTGTTGTCTGTTTGAAAGACTAAAGCTAATCAAAGTCCTAAATTGAAACGGCCAATCAAATTGCTCAGCCATTCAATATTTAGTGAATATAACACGGCATTCAGTCTATAGGTTGGTGAGTGAGGCTTGTCTGTGTATGGGGAGAGGCTTGTCTGTGTATGGCTGGGAACACACAGGCCTAGGAATATGGGTCTCTGAATTATATCTACTCTGTCGGATTTTTCTGTCATCTGTGGACTTTGGACTTTGTTCTGTGTTGGAAGTCAATAAAGTGCATCTCTCTGGAAGAATTGGGTTGCTGCGGAAGAGTACTTACATCATCATTATAATACCTAAATATTAATACATATATTCGATCAC
Organism: Lithobates septentrionalis; assembly: GCA_037952835.1. NCBI lineage: Eukaryota > Metazoa > Chordata > Amphibia > Anura > Ranidae > Lithobates > Lithobates septentrionalis. The sequence goes on along the minus strand of JBBDGP010003098.1, from coordinate 198,222 downwards.
TACAGTCCCCTGTCTCCCTTAATTTTTGCCATAGCAATCGAGACACTGGCAATTGCAATTGGGAATCATCCTCATATTCATGTGGTGCAGTGTGGACCTCAGACTCACAGGTGCGCTTTATTCGCGAACGATCTACTACTTTTTATTACTTCCCCACTAATCTCTACACCAAATTTACTTGCTCTCCTACATGAATTTGGGAGGGCCTCGGGACTACAAGTTAACTGGTCTAAATCAATGGCCCTTAACATCACTATCCCAACTCCGCTTCACGAGAGACTCAAAAATCATTATCCCTTCACTTGGAGCTCTTCTTCCCTTTCCTTATCTGGGGGTCAACTTGACAGCCGATATGAGTCAGCTTTGCAAAGCCAATTACCCTACGATTTATCAAAAACTAAGCGATAACTTGGATGCATGGTCTAAGCGTGATCTATCCTGGTTAGGTAGAGTGAATTCAGTCAAAATGACTTTGTTACCAAGGCTTTTATACCTTTTCAGGTCCCTTCCCATTCCATTCCTGAAATCCCACCTTAATAAATTCCAGTCCAAAATCATACACTTTGTGTGGGGTTCCAAAAGACACCGTTGTCCTAAAGGTGTTCTTTTTAGACTTCAAACTCAAGGGGGTCTAGGCTTCCCTAATTTATGGAAATATTACCAAGCAGCCCAACTTACACAAATCTCCATAGTGTATGCCACCGGGAATAAACCTGATTGGGTCAGCATGGAAAGACAGTCGATCCTTAAACACATGATAGATTTTCTTCTCTGGTGTCCCTGTAAGAGCAGACTGCCCATTTTAGCCCCCACACTTTCACACTCCATGGCCTTATGCGATACACTACATTCTAACTCAGCCCTCCCGTCAGAATTCCGTCCACTCTCTCACCTGTTCCATAACCCTCAATTCCCACCAGGTTTAAATATTCAGGCTTTCCAGTGGTGACTAAATAAAGGGTTATTTAGGATAGGACATTTCATTTCCCCCCTAGGTCCATTAAGAGTAAGCCATTGCGTTAATAGGCTTGAGATGCCTCAGTCTGAGAAATTCAGATTGACTAAAATCTGTCATTTTTTGCTCTCCCTGTGGAAGACTAAACCAGACCCACCGAGGTTAATGCTATATGAACAATGGTGCTCTAGGATCATTGATCAGAGGGGGGGTATTTCCTTAATATACTCCTCATTATCGGATACTTCAGAGAAACCCTTGTATGCTCTGCTCTGGAAACAAGATCTTGAAATTAATTGGGAGTCAGATAACTTGGCACCACTGCTTTCAACAGTCCTTTAAAAGGTATTGCTAACATTTCCCTGGTAGAGGCCAGTGTTTAACCGCTTCAGATCCGGGCCATTGCCAAATGATGGCAACAGCGCGGATTTAAATTGCCGGGACTACGTCTATTGACGTCGTCCCGTGCACGAGCGGCCTGTGCGCCCCCTGCAGGGCGCGCGCGGCGCGCTCGGTGATCAGCAAATCTATGAGACTCGCCTGATCACAGATCAGAGTAAGGGGTTGGTCCCGACCCCTTACCACATGATCAGCTGTCAGCCAATGACAGCTGATCATGTGATGTAAACAGAGCCGGTAATCGGCTATTTTTCCTCCTCGTGCTGACAGCGTGAGGAGGAAAAAAAAAACCTGATCACCGGCGACCATGTTTGGGACATCAGTCCCGATCACGGCGATCTTCTGACACAAAGCAATAGGCAGCAGTGCTGCCTACCAGTGCCCATCAGCGTCACCCATCAGTGCCCACAGTGCCATCAATCAGCACCACCCATCAGTGCCCACAGTGCCACCGTTCAGTGCCCACAGTGCCACCCATCAGTGCCACCCATCAGTGCCACCCATCAGCACCCACATCAGTGCCACCCATCAGCACCCACATCAGTGCAACCTATCAGTGCCCATCAGTGTCACCTACCAGTGCCCATAAGTGCCCATCAGTGCCGCCCATCACTGCCCATCAGTGCCACCCATCAGTGCCCCCCATCAGTGCCCCCCATCAGTGGTACCTATCAGTGCCCATCCGTGCCACCTATCCGTGCCACCCATCCGTGCCACCCATCCGTGCCACCCATCCGTGACGCCCATCCGTGCCGCCCATCCATGCCACCCATCCGTGCCGCCCATCCGTGCCGCCTTATCTGTGCCCATCAGTACCACCTTATCTGTCCCCATCAGTGCCGCTTTAACTGTGCCTATCAGTGCCGCCTTAACTGTGCCTATCAGTGCCGCCTTATCTGTGCCTATCCGTGCCCATCAGTGCAGCCTATCAGTGCCCACCAGTGCCGCCTCCTTAGCGCATATCAATGAAGGAGAAAAATTACCTGTTTGCAAAATTTTATAACAAACTATTAAACATGATTTTTTTTTTCAAAAATTTCCATTTTTTTGTTTGTTTAGCAAAAAATAAAAACCCCCAGCTGTGATTAAATACCACCAAAAGAAAGCCCTATTTGTGGAAAAAAAATGATAAAAATTTCATTTGGGTACAGTGTTGTATGACCGCGCAATTGTCATTCAAAGTGTGACAGCACTGAAAGCTCAAAATTGGTCTGGGCAGGAGGGAGGTTTAAGTGCCCAGTAAGCAAGTGGTTAAATCATTACCCTTTGGTATCACGTGCCTTCCCGCTTACCAAAGATATCCCCTTTGTTTTCGGGGTTGTGCTCATATTGGTAATCTCCTCCATACCTGGTGGTACTTTCCCCATTTAACCAGTTCCGGACCAGCTGCCGCAGTTATACTGTGGCAGGTTGGCCAGGCTGCGCAAAATCCCGTAGCTATACGTTCCATGCGCGGCCGGCTGGGGGGTGCGCGTGCACACCCCCTGCCGGCCGCGATGATCTGATTCAATCAGGAACGCTCAATCCCCAGGCCCAGGCCAATGATTTCTGGCCTGGACCTGGTGATCGCTCCTGATGAATGATATCCTTCCCATGTGTGTAACTGTAAACACTGACAGGGGAAGTGATGTCATCTCTCCTCGTGTCAGTCTTTTCTTTCCAGACCGAGAGGAGAGAGCATCAGAACATTGAGTTGCACAACACTACACTGACACCAGGTCACGTAGGCACACAATTTCACCCCCGATCACCCCCCCAGTTAACCCCTTCACCACCTGTCACTGGGTCACCCAGTACAGCAAACAGATTTTTTTTGATAGCTGTACTAGTGTCATTAGTGACAAAAATCAATGTTAGGGTAATTAGTCTTAGGCCCAGATAGGTCTAGGGACCCCCCCTAACCCCCCCAATAAAGGTTTAACCCCTCGATTACCCCCTGTCACCTGTGATCACAGTATAAGTGTCATGGGAGACGCAGTTTAGCTAGTTATTTTTTTATAGCGTCAGGGCACCCGCCGTATTTTACCCACTAAAGGTTTAACCCCCTGTTTACCCGGCGGGTGATCAAAGTTCGGTTTTAGTGTCAGATAGGGTCTGCGTTGCCCCAGGCAGTGTCAGATTAGTGCCAGTACCGCTAACACCCACGTACGCACCATACATGCCTCCCTTAGTAGTATAGTTTCTGAACGGATTCATATCTGATCTGATCAGTTCTATACTAGCATCCCCAGCAGTTTAGGGTTCCCAAAAACGCAGTGTTAGCGGGATCAGCCCAGACTCCTGCTAGCACCTGTGTTTAGCCCCTCCACCCAGCCCAGCCCACCCAAGTGCAGTTTCAATCAATCACTGTCACTTACAAAACACAAAACACATAACTGCAGCGTTTGCAGAGTCAGGCCAGGACCCTGCGAATGCTAACAGTTTTTTTGGTAGCATTTGAATCAGTCGCTAACAGTCAGGAGCATTTTTACCTGTGAGTCTCACTACTGTACCAGTAAATTTAGAGACCAAAATGTCAAATCGAAGGTACAGTAGTGAAGAGGGAAAAATAGAATAAATACCGCGCTCTAATTGAGCAAACAAGAAATACAAATGAAAAATGTGGAGCAGCAGCTAACATATGAAATACAAACATATATACAATGGCTAGAGAAATAATAGCTGCGCTAAAAAACTTAGTGTATGAAAAATAGTTACATTGATAATGATAAAGCGTGGACAAAAAATATGTGATAACATAGAAAAATTAGGGTAAGAAAGTCCAAACAGTCTCCCGTTAGCTGGGTTCAGAATGAGAAAGTGCAATCTGCCATCACCAGTGAATGTAAAACACCAAACCAATTGCACGCTTACCAGAGGCAAGCGAGAATGAGCTTGCGGCTATAGCCCAGCCAGGGCCTTTCTAGGAAATATCAGGAATCAAACTCCCAGGAAACACTAATCCAGGATCGGTATAACGTTCAATAGGTGGAAAGGGCCCTCCGGTACCAAATATCAAAAACTTCTGAGTAACCCAACCTTGTAAGGATTTATGCAAACTGGGAAATAAATGAATCAAAAATCAAATTCCTAGAGTTAGATATCTGGCAGGAAGAGAGAAGAATCAAGACCAAGACTTTCTTCAAAACAGACCGGAACAGCTACCTCTCTATGGACAGTTGTCATCATTCATCCTGGTTGTTGAATATTCCAAAGGGACAACTGGTCAGACTAAGAAGGAATTGTACATCTGAATCTTGTCTTGCTGTTATGAGAGATGAAGTGTGATCTCTGTGAATGAGAAAGTGCAATCTTCCATCACCAGTGAATGTAAAACACCAAACCAAATGCACGCTTACCAGAGGCAAGCGAGAATGAGCTTTGTAGTATAAAAAGGATTTATGCAAACTGGGAAATAAATGAATCAAGAATCAGTACAGTAGTGAAGTAGTAGTAGTAGTAGTAGTAGTAGTAGTAGTGAAGGCCTACACATTTCTGAGCATGACAGATAGTGAAGAGGAAATCACTCATCTGTCAGATTCAGGCTCAGAATATGAACCTGTAAACAGCAGCGTAACCCTGACAGATAGCTCTGACGACAGTGGTTGTTGTGGTCCCTACCAAGGTCAGGCGTACCAGACCCCGATTTTCTTCTGCTGTCGTTGAGGTGCAAGAACCGCAGGGCTCACGTATGGAGCAGAGAGCCAGCACTAGCGACGCTTTTCCTTCTGGTGAACTGACAAGCACTAGCGGCCTAGTACATCCTGGTCATACATCCAGCACTGCAGTAACACTTGGTAACGTGGCGAGTCCCATAAGTGCAGTTCAAGCTGGCGAGGTGGCAAGCACAAGTAGTGTCCGCTGCCACCAAGAAGAAGACAAACACAGGCCTGTCGAGCCCATAATGCCCTTCCTGCTGCAGTCGCCAATCCTAATTGGGAAGCCACCACTTCTGCAGCACCCGTACTTCCCCCATTCACTGGCCAACCCGGAATTCAGGTGGAAACAGTTGATTTTACGTCACTTGATTTTTATTCGCTGTTTTTCACCGAAGATCTCTATAGATCTATTGTGCACCAAAGCAATTTGTATGCTGGTCAATTCATCGCTGCTAATCCCCAGCTGACCCTTGCCAGAGATTGGAGACCAATTACGGTCTCTGAATTTAAGACCTTCCTGGGCCTATCCCTCCTCATGGGTGTAACTAAAAAGAGTGAGTTGCTCTCATATGGGTCCACTGACCCAATTCACCATAAGCCCGTGTTCTCTGCCTCCATGACCAGGACACGATACAAGCAGATCTTGCGGTTCATGCATTTCAACGATAATGAACTCCTCGGGGTGACCCTGGACCTACAAAATTTGCCCCCTTGTAAACCACTTCAACCAACGTTTTGCAGCCTTGTCTACTCCCAATCAAGTTGTCTGCATTGATGAGTGCCTGATTAAGTTTTCTGGCCGCTTGTCTATCAGACAGTATCTTCCCAGCAAGCGTGCCAGATACTGGGTCAAGATGTATAAGCTCTGTGACAGGGCCACAGGCTACACATGTAGTTTTATGGTTTACGAGGGAAAAGATAGTCACGTAGAGCCGGGGAACTGCCCAGACTACATAGGGAGCACTGGTAAGATTGTGTGGGACTTGGTGTCACCCTTATTCGGAAAGGGGTACCACTTGTACATGGACAATTATTACACGAGCTTGCCACTTTTTAGTCACCTTTTTGATTGTGGAATTGGCGCGTGTGGCACCGTGCGATCTAATTGCTGGGGCTTCCCCCAACGGCTTGTAGAATTCTGACTTAGACAGTGGGAGAGAGCCTGCTTGAAGTGTAATAATTTGTTAGCAGTGAAGTGGAGGGATTCACTGAATGTTTTCGTTCTGTCCTTGCTTCACGCAGACACAGCAGTCCAAATTCCTACGGCGACTGGTGTTGTGGAGAAACCCCTCTGTGTCCACGAATACAACCTTAACATGGAAGGTTGCCCGTAAGGCCAGACGCTGGTACAAAAAAGTGTCTGTTTATTTATTTCAATTGGCTTTGCTGAACGCTTTTGTGCTATACAAAGTTTCAGGACGGACTGGATCCTTCCTTAAATTCCAGGAAGAGATTGTCAGATCCCTTCTGTTTCCAGACAGTGCTCTTGCCCAACTTCCCAACGCAAATGCAGTGAGCCGGCTGCATGAGAGGCATTTGCCTTTTGTCCTCCATGGTTCCCCTACCCAAAGAAGACCCCAAAGAAGATGTCGTGTCTGCAGCAAACGTGGATTTAGGCGTGACACCCGCTTTTATTGTCCCTCCTGTCCTGACCAACATGGTCTCTGCATTGGTGAATGTTTCAAATGCTACCACACACTAGTATTTGCTTAGGGTACAGCACCACACAGTCATAGGCACACTAACACAGGGTCTTGGGGCCTCCAAAGACCCTAATCTGCAACGTTCAGTTTGAAGTTTTTTTACAGTTTTTATAAAAGTGAAATAAGTAAAAAAAAAAAAAAAACACACAAAAACACAAAAAAATAAAAAAAGCCAAAAATAGTTGTGGTTGTATTTCCCTTCTCTCTCTCTATTGTTCTCTCTCTTATGTTCGCTCTCTACTGTCCTCTCTACTGTTCGCTCACTATTGTTCTATATCTATCGTTCTCTCTCTGTTTTATTTTTACTATGTTTTATTGATTTTGCTTTGCAGGTATGGTATGTTATACTGTAATGTTTGTTTTATTGTTAACCATCATTTTCTTAGCAAGTACGCCATCCAGTTGCAGCACAGGTCTATTTATCTTGACAGCAACAGCGTTTGCTCCCACGATACATAAAGCCGTGACTCCAGCGCTATCGGAGGTGATTCCACCCCCACAGTTAAAAAAAGAGCATATATGCCGAAGCATGGGGGCAGCAGGGGTGGAGGAGCGATTTGCTCCTAACTTTTGGGGCGGATGCCCCCATGCTTTGGAATATATTTTTTTAGGCACAGATTGCAATGTTTTATTTTTACTATGTTTTATTGTATTTGCTTTGCAGATATGGTAAGTCTTACTGTTATACTTTAATGTTACTTTGTTTTATTGTTAATCATCATTTGCTTAGCAGTAGGGATGAGCCAAACACCCCACAGTTCGGTTTGCACCAGAACCTGCGAACGGACCGAAAATTTGCACGAACTTTAGAACCCAATTGACGTCTATGGGACTCGAACGTTCAAATCAAAAGTGCTCATTTTAAAAGCTAATTTGCATGGTATTGTCCTAAAAAGGGTTTGGTGACCCGAGTCCTGCCCCAGGGGACATGTATCAATGCAAAAAAAACTTTTAAAAAAGGCCGTTTTTTCAGGAGCAGTGATTTTAATGATGCTTAAAGTAAAAAAAAAGTGAAATATTCCTTTAAATATCGTACCTGGGGGGTTTCTATAGTATGCCTGTAAAGTGGCACGTGTTTCCTGTGCTTAGAACAGTCCCTGCACAAAATGTCATTTTTAAAGGAAAAAAAGTCATTTAAAACTGCTCGCGGCTTTAATGTAATGTCGGGTCCTGGCAATATGGATGAAAATCAGTGAGACAAACGGCATGGGTACCCCCAAGTCCATTACCAGGCCCTTTAGGTCTTGTATGGATATTAAGGGGAACCCCGCACCCAAATAAAAAAGGAAAGGTGTGGGGCCCTCAGGCCCTATATACTCCGAACAGCAGTATACAGGCGGTGCAAACAAGACAGGGACTGTAGGTTTGTTGTTAAGTAGAATCTGTTTGTAAATTTGAACTGGTACATTTTTAACGTGTTTAGCTCCAGCCAAAAAATCTATTTTAATCTTTTTGGAAAACCTTGGGAAGGGTTATCACCCCTGTGACATTTGTTTTGCTGTCTGTGCTCTTGTTCAGAAGATTTCACCTCACTTTTTGTCCCAATGACAAATGTTTTTTGTGAAACAAGGATTGGTGATAAAGCATCAGTGGAAAGGAGAAAAGTTTTTCCCATATTAACTCTTACAGGAGAGAATTTCCATTCCTAGGGGTAGGTTTCATCTCATTTCCTGTTGTCTCCTTCTGTTTGCAAGTAGGAGTCGTTTGTAAGTTGGATGTTTGAAAGTAGGGGCCTGCCCTATATACTCAGCAGAAATTTGGGCCTTAGGTGTTGTTGTGGCCACAACACTGTAAGCCCTCACAGGGCCCTGCTGTAAAATATTAGATCAAGAATTGTAATTACATGCCCCTGTTGAACAGGGGCAGAAAAATTGGGCCTTTGGTGGTGGTGGTGGTGCCACAACACTGTACCTCACAGTTACTCTTGGTGGGCGCATAAACGGGCCCTGCTGTGAAATATTAGATCAAGAATTCTAATTACATGTCCCTGTTGAACAGGGGCTGAAAAATTGGGCCTTAGGCACTGGTGCCACAACACTGCAACCCCTCACAGATACTCTAGTTGGAGCGCAGGAACTAGCCCTGCTGCAAAGAATTGCATCAAAAATTGTAATTACACGCCCCTGTTAAACAGGGGCTGAAAAATTGGGCCTTAGGCACTGGTGGCGGCGCCCAGAACCAAAAATGTTCTTACAAGTTATCAGCATGATCATTGAGGAGGAAGAGGATAATTACTCAGCATAACAGGATAGTCACTCAGCATCAGCATAGGCAGTCTTTGAAGGGATCTGACATTTCAAAAAAAATTATTCGGTTACATCAGCATCAGGTGCTTGGTAGCTGGTGGTGATCCAAGACTGATTCATTTTTATGAAGGTCAGTCGATCGACCAAGTCGGTGGACAGACGCACCCTGTGATCGGTTACAAAGCCTCCAGCAGCACTGAATGTGCGTTCCGAAAGAACGCTGGATGTAGGACAGGCCAGTAGCTCAATTGCATACTGTGCAAGCTCTGGCCAGTGATCCATCCTCAAGACCCAGTAACCCAGAGGATTTTCAGTGGGAAAGGTGTCCAAGTTAGATCTTGCCCCTAGGTATTCCTGCGCCATGTAAAACAGACGCTGGCGATGGTTGCTGGAACTGATCATACCTTGGGGCTGCGGACTAAAAAATTGTCTAAACGCATCGGTCAGACGGCCACCTTCTCCACCGCTCCTTCTTTGACTGACGGAAGCCTCAGCAACACGTTGTCCAGAAACAGGAGTTTGTAACCTCCCAGTCTCTGGGAACGCGTTGCACAGACCTTTCTGCAAGGCCTCCCGAAGATGTTTCATCCTCTGCTCCCTCTGCGACGGCAAGATAAGGTCCGCAACCTTACCCTTGTAACGTGGATCAAGGAGGGTTGCCAGCCAGTATTGTTCCTTCACCTTGATACCACGAATACGAGGATCCTTCCGCAGGCTTTGCAGGATCAGGGAGGCCATGCAGCGTAGGTTTGCTGGGGCATTCGGTCCAGAGTCCTCTAGGTCACTAAGGACGACATGATCCACAGCCACCTCCTCCCAGCCACGTACAAGTCCATGTGTTTCTTGGGACTGTAAATGATCCCTTAAAGACTGCTGCTGATGCTGAGTGCCAGGCTCCACCTCCATACTGACACAATCCTCCTCCTCCTTCTCCTCATCCTCTTCTTGTGTGATCAGCGGGAATACAGGAACACAGTCTGGATAAAGGGGGCCTTGAGAGCTAAGGAAGTCCTTCTCTTCCTGCCTCTGTTCTGTCTCAAGTGCCCTGTCCATTATTCCACGCAGCGTGTGCTCCAACAGGTGGACAAGGGGGACAGTGTCACTGATGCATGCACTGTCACTGCTCACCATCCTCGTGGCCTCCTCAAATGGTGACAGGACAGTGCATGCATCCCTGATCATGGCCCACTGGCATGGGGAAAAAAACCAAGCTCCCTTGACCCTGTCCTGGTGCCATAGTCGCACAGGTACTCATTGATGACCCTCTGCTGCATGTGCAGCCGCTGCAGCATGGCCAATGTTGAGTTCCACCTGGTGGGCATATCACAGATTAGGCGGTTCTTGGGCAGGTTAAATTCCTTTTGGAGGTCTGCCAGCCGAGCACTGGAATTATATGAACGGCGGAAATGCACACAGACTTTCCTGGCCTGCCTCAGGGCATCCTGTAAGCCCGGGTACCTGCCCAAGAACCACTGCACCACCAAGTTAAGGATGTGAGCCAAACAGGACACATGGGTCAGTTGTCCCTGTCGGAGGGCGGAGAGGAGGTTGGTGCCATTGTCGCAAACCACCATTCCTGCTTTAAGTTGGCGTGGCATCAACCACCTCTGAACCTGCCCCTGCAGAGCTGACAGAACCTCTTCCCCAGTGTGACTCCTGTCCCCCAAGCACACCAGCTCAAGCACTGCATGGCATCTTTTGGCCTGCATACTTGCGTAGCCCCTTGAATGCCTACGGAGCACCGCTGGCTCCGAGGACAAAGCACAGGAAGAGGCCATGGAGGAAGAAGAAGAGGAGGGGGTGGAGGAGAGAGGTGTGTCAGTATCGTTAGTAGTGGCATTTTGGAGGCGTGGTGGCAGAACAACCTCCAACACTACTGCACCTTGTCCTGCATCCTTCCCAGCTGCCAGCAGAGTCACCCAATGCACCGTGAAACTTAAGTAATGTCCCTGTCCATGCCTTCTGGACCATGAGTCAGCGGTAATATGCACCTTACCGCTGACCGCCTTCCACATGCCAGTAGAGAGCTGGAATTGCCTTCCCTGAGAAAAAGTGGCTTTTGGGTACCTGCCACTGAGGAACCGCACATTCCACAAACTCACGGAAGGGGGCAGAGTCTACCAACTGAAAAGGTAGAAGTTGAAGTGCTAGCAATTTTGCCAAGCTAGCATTCAACCACTGGGCAAGTGGATGGCTGGGAGCAAACTTCTTTCGGCGGTGGAGCAGCTGGGGCACGGAAATTTGCCTGGTACAATCTGATGTCGGTGTACAGAAAGCAGATTGCCCACAAGTACTTGGCAGTGACACACCTAATTCTACACCTTCATTCCTCTCAGTGCAGGTCTCAGAGAGGACTGAAGGTATAGTGGGGTTGAAGATCTCAGCTGATGAGGAGCAAGGAGAGGTCCTCTTTATTCTTTGCTGTGGGTCTTTTAGGTACGCTTGCCAACGAACTGCATGGCAGGTCAACATATGTCTGGTCAAGCATGTGGTGCCCAAGCGGGAGATGTTTTGGCCACGCGAGATACGCTTGAGACATATGTTGCAAATAGCAGCGGTGCAATCTGATGCACTTGTCTCAAAAAAGGCCCACACCAAAGATCTTTTGGAATAACGTGCAGAGACAGCAGTGCCCTGCACATGCGGAGCTTTGCGGTGTGATGCAGTCAGTGTGCTGCCCTTAGGCTGGCCCCTGGAGGGCATCCTGCCTCGTTGGTGATGTGCCTCCTCCTCCTCCTCCTCTCTCCTATCAGGCACCCACATTGAGTCAGTGACCTCATCATCCCCTCCCTCCTCATCACCGGAGCAAACCTGGCAGTATGCTGCAGCAGGGGGAGCAAAACTGCCAGATTGCTGTCCTTCTTGGGCACCCCCTCTGTCCGTGCTCATGTTACTGGCTTCATCTAGCTTAGTATCATCATCAGAGCCTTCTAAACGCTGGGCATCCTCCTGGAGCATGTACCCAACACTGGTCAAACAGTTCGAGGGACTCCTCAGGAGGACATGGTGGGGCTAGGGAAGGAGTCACTGATGCCATTGAGCCGAGAGAAGAGGCTGTGTTGGCAGCTGCTTTGCCAGACAAAGTACCCTGAGCATGGGTGAGAGAGGATGAGGACGGCTTGGTCATCCACTGGACCAAGTCTTCCGCATGTTGTGGCTCAACACGGCCAGCTGTCGAAAAAAAGGCCAAGCGTGTCCCACGGCCACATGCTGATGAGGATGCACCGTGTCCACGACCAGCACTGATGCCTCTAGACACAGAGCCTGCTTGCCCTCTTTTATTGGTTTGTGACTGTCTGCCTCACCTTATTGGCCTTCCAGACATACTAATGGCCTGCAGTGAGATGTGGCTGCACTAAGCTGGGATATATATATATATATATATATATATATATATATATATATATATATATATATACTGATACTGCAGCTAGCAAAATCAACTGCCTGCCTGTAGTATGAGAACACCACCAATCTTCTACAGGTAGCTTTAGCTGAACACTGTGCAGAGGACGCACTACACCAACGTTAAAATAATGTAGCTGCCTGCGGTAGTGAAGGGATCAGGAAAACACCACCAACCTTCTACAGGTAGCTTTAGCTGAACACTGTTTTGAGGACGCACTACACTAACGTGTAAATAATTTAGCTGCCTGCGGTAGTGATAGGATCAGGAAAATACCACCAACCTTCTACAGGTAGCTTTAGCTGAACACTGTGCAGAGGTCGCACTACACTAACATGTAAATAATTTAGCTGCCTGCGGTAGTGATAGGATCAGGAAAATACCACCAACCTTCTACAGGTAGCTTTAGCTGAACACTGTGCAGAGGACGCACTACACCAATGGTAAAATAATGTAGCTGCCTGCGGTAGTGATAGGATCAGGAAAATACCACCAACCTTCTACAGGTAGCTTTAGCTGAACACTGTTTTGAGGACGCACTACACTAAGGTGTAAATAATGTAGCTGCCTGCGGTAGTGATAGGATCAGGAAAACACCAACAACCTTCTACAGGTAGCTTTAGCTGAACACTGTGCAGAGGTCGCACTACACTAACGTGTAAATAATTTAGCTGCCTGTGGTAGTGATAGGATCAGGAAAACACCACCAACCTTCTACAGGTAGCTTTAGCTGAACACTGTGCACTACACTAACTTGTAGCTTTAGCTGAACACTGTTCAGAGGACGCACTAACTTGTAGCTTTAGCTAAACACTGTTCAGAGGACGCACTACACTAACTTGTAGCTTTAGCTAAACACTGTGCAGAGGTCGCACTACACTAACTTGTAGCTTTAGCTGAACATTGTGCACTACACTAACTTGTAGCTTTAGCTGAACACTGTGAGGAGAACGCACTACACTAACTTGTAGCTTTAGCTGAACACTGTGAGGAGGACGCACTACACTAACTTGTAGCTTTAGCTGAACACTGTTCAGAGGACGCACTACACTAACTTGTAGCTTTAGCTGAACTCTGTGCAGAGGTCACACTACACTAACTTGTAGCTATAGCTGAACACTGTTCAGAGGACGCACTACACTAACTTGTAGCTTTAGCTGAACACTGTGCAGAGGTCGCACTACACTGACTTGTAGCTTTAGCTGAACATTGTGCACTACACTAACTTGTAGCTTTAGCTGAACACTGTTCAGAAGACGCACTACACTAACTTGTAGCTTTAGCTGAACACTGTTCAAAGGACGCACTACACTAACTTGTAGCTTTAGCTGAACACTGTGCAGAGGTCACACTACACTAACTTGTAGCTTTAGCTGAACACTGTTCAGAGGATGCACTACACTAACTTGTAGCTTTAGCTGAACACTGTAAAGAGGTCGCACTACACTAACTTGTAGCTTTAGCTGAACACTGTGCACTACACTAACTTGTAGCTTTAGCTGAACACTGTTTAGAGGACGCACTACACTAACTTGTAGCTTTAGCTGAACACTGTTCAGAGGATGCACTACACTAACTTGTAGCTTTAGCTGAACACTGTGCAGAGGTCGCACTACACTAACTTGTAGCTTTAGCTGAACACTGTGCACTACACTAACTTGTAGCTTTAGCTGAACACTGTTCAGAGGACGCACTACACTAACTTGTAGCTTTAGCTGAACACTGTGCAGAGGTCACAATACACTAACTTGTAGCTATAGCTGAACACTGTTCAGAGGACGCACTACACTAATGCCCCATACACACGGTCGGACATTGATCGGACATTCCGACAACAAAATCCTAGAATTTTTTCAGACGGATGTTGGCTCAAACTTGTATTGCTTTCACACAGTCAAAGTTGTCGGAAAATCCGATCATTCTGAACGCGGTGACGTAAAACACGTACGCCGGAACTATAAACGGGGCAGTAGCCAATAGCTTTCATCTCTTTATTTATTCTGAGCATGCGTGGCACTTTGTGCGTCGGATTTGTGTACACACAATCGGAAATTCCGACAACGGATTTTGTTGTCGGAAAATTTTATAGCCTGCTCTCAAACTTTGTGTGTCGGAAAATCCGATGGAAAATGTGTGATGGAGCCTACACACGGTCGGAATTTCCGACAACAAGGTCCTATCACACATTTTCTGTTGGAAAATCCGACCTTGTGTACGGGGCATAACAGTGATATTACACATCAAATAACATGTTGTAAAAAAAGTCTTTCAAATAACTCCACAATAAACCACTATGAAAAAATTATAAAAACCAACAAGGTCCTATCACACATTTTCCATCAGAAAATCCGACCGTATGTACGGGGCATAACTTGTAGCTTTAGCTGAACACTGTGCAGAGGTCGCACTACACTAACTTGTAGCTTTAGCTGATCACTGTGCATTACACTAACTTGTAGCTTTAGCTGAACACTGTTCAGAAGACGCACTACACTAACTTGTAGCTTTAGCTGAACACTGTTCAGAGGACGCACTACACTAACTTGTAGCTTTAGCTGAACACCGTGCAGAGGTCGCACTACACTAACTTGTAGCTTTAGCTGAACACTGTGCAATACACTAACTTGTAGCTTTAGCTGAACACTGTTCAGATGACGCACTACACTAACTTGTAGCTTTAGCGGAACACTGTGCAGAGGTCACACTACGCTAACTTGTAGCTTTAGCTGAACACTGTGAGTAGGACGCACTACACTAACTTGTAGCTTTAGCTGAACACTGTGCAGAGGTCGCACTACACTAACTTGTAGCTTTAGCTGAACACTGTGAGGAGGGCGCACTACACTAACTTGTAGCTTTAGTTGAACACTGTGCAGAGGTCACACTACACTAACTTGTAGCTTTAGCTGAACACTGTGCACTACACTAACTTGTAGCTTTAGCTGAACACTGTGAGGAGGACGCACTACACTAACTTGTAGCTTTAGCTGAACATGTGCAGAGGTCGCACTACACTAGCTTGTAGCTTTAGCTGAACACTGTGAGGAGGATGCACTACACTAACTTGTAGCTTTAGCTGAACACTTTAGATGAACACATGGAGACAGAATGTATGAAAAACAACAGACTTGACAGCTGGATTACCAGATAAAATTTGAAGAAAGAAAGCCCAAAAAAGGGAAACTGATGCAGACATCACATTTAAGAATTGATGTCCATCGCTGGGGAGTATTAAGAGGATCTCTGTGGTACATAAGTAGAGGGGAAGAAAACGGCACCCTTGTGAAAGATTACCCACCACCAAGAAACATCACTGCTGGATCCTAGCTTACACGCCTATTACCCCTGCAGGGGTTAGGCGCTCTGGTGAGTGAGGGCACAATTGGGGTTGCAGTTGAAGATGGGGAGCACTTATTGAATCACCATATCAAGAATTATTTTTGGATTGATATACCATAGTTTTTTCACAGACTGTATTCATCTTTTTTCAGGACACAGAGTTTTTTATATTTCACACCCAGTATTTTTCATATCACATTTTGTGGTTTTTATAATTTTTTCACAGTACTTTATTGTGGAGTTATTCGAAAGACTTTTTTTACAGCATGTTATTTGATGTGTAATATCACTCCTATGCCCCGTACACACGGTCGGATTTTCCAACAGAAAATGTGTGATAGGACCTTGTTGTCGGAAATTCCGACCGTGTGTAGGCTCCATCACACATTTTCCATCAGATTTTCCGACACACAAAGTTTGAGAGCAGGCTATAAAATTTTCCGACAACAAAATCCATTGTCAGAATTTCCGATCGTGTGTACACAAATCCGAAGCAAAAAAAGTGCCACGCATGCTCAGAATAAATAAAGAGGTGAAAGCTATTGGCTACTGCCCCGTTTAAAGTCCCGACGTACGTGTTTTACGTCACTGCGTTCAGAATGATCGGATTTTCCGACAACTTTGTGTGACCGTGTGTATGCAAGACAAGTTTGAGCCAACATCCGTCGGAAAAAATCCTAGGATTTTGTTGTCGGAATGTCCGATCAATGTCTGACCGTGTGTACGGGGCATTAGTGATTTATTTATTTTATTCACATGAATTGTATTTATTCCATATATTCAGATCACAATTTTTTTGCACTTTGCACTTTATAGCACATTAGTGTATTTAGGGTACATTTTCACCTGAAGCATTTATATTATTTATTGATTCACTTTTTAATCACTGATTGGTATTCATTTAATATTTATTTAATATTTATTATTTGTTGAATACCTTTTTGAACAGCGCCAATTCCCCCATAATAGAATCTCTACACTAACTTGTAGCTTTAGCTGAACACTGTGCAGAGGTCGCACTACACTAACTTGTAGCTTTAGATGAACACTGTACACTACACTAACTTGTAGCTTTAGCTGAACACTGTTCAGAGGACGCACTACACTAACTTGTAGCTTTAGCTGAACACTGTGCAGAGGTCACACTACACTAACTTCTAGCTTTAGCTGAACACTTCAGAGGATGCACTACACTAACTTGTAGCTTTAGCTGAACACTGTGCAGAGGTCACACTACACTAACTTGTAGCTTTAGCTGAACACTGTGCACTACACTAACTTGTAGCTTTAGCTGAACACTGTTCAGAGGACGCACTACACTAACCTTTAGCTTTAGCTGAACACTGTTCAGAGAACGCACTACACTAACCTTTAGCTTTAGCTGAACACTGTTCAGAGGACGCACTACACTAACTTGTAGCTTTAGCTGAACACTGTTCAGAGGACGCACTACACTAACTTGTAGCTTTAGCTGAACACTGTTCAGAGGACGCACTACACTAACTTGTAGCTTTAGCTGAACACTGTGCAGAGGTCGCACTACACTAACTTGTAGCTTTAAGTAAACACTGTGAGGAGGACGCACTACACTAACTTGTAGCTTTAGCTGAACACTGTGCAGAGGTCGCACTACACTAACTTGTAGCTTTAGCTGAACACTGTGCACTACACTAACTTGTAGCTTTAGCTGAACACTGTTCAGAGGACGCACTACACTAACTTGTAGCTTTAGCTGAACACTGTGCAGAGGTTGCACTACACTAACTTGTAGCTTTAGCTGAACACTGTTCAGAGGATGCAGTACACTAACTTGTAGCTTTAGCTGAACACTGTGCAGAGGTCGCACTACACTAACTTGTAGCTTTAGCTGAACACTGTGCACTACACTAACTTGTAGCTTTAGCTGAACACTGTTCAGAGGACGCACTACACTAACTTGTAGCTTTAGCTGAACACTGTTCAGAGGATGCACTACACTAACTTGCAGCTTTAGCTGAACACTGTGCAGAGGTCACACTACACTAGCTTGTAGCTTTAGCTGAACACTGTGAGGAGGTCGCACTACACTAACTTGTAGCTTTAGCTGAACACTGTGCAGAGGTCGCACTACACTAACTTGTAGCTTTAGCTGAACACTGTGCACTACACTAACTTGTAGCTTTAGCTGAACACTGTTCAGAGGACGCACTACACTAACTTGTAGCTTTAGCTGAACACTGTGCAGAGGTTGCACTACACTAACTTGTAGATTTAGCTGAACACTGTTCAGAGGACGCACTACACTAACTTGTAGCTTTAGCTGAACACTGTGCAGAGGTTGCACTACACTAACTTGTAGCTTTAGCTGAACACTGTTCAGAGGATGCAATACACTAACTTGTAGCTTTAGCTGAACACTGTGCAGAGGTCGCACTACACTAACTTGTAGCTTTAGCTGAACACTGTGCACTACACTAACTTGTAGCTTTAGCTGAACACTGTGAGGAGGACGCACTACACTAACTTGTAGCTTTAGCTGAACACTGTTCAGAGGATGCACTACACTAACTTGCAGCTTTAGCTGAACACTGTGCAGAGGTCGCACTACACTAGCTTGTAGCTTTAGCTGAACACTGTGAGGAGGTCGCACTACACTAACTTGTAGCTTTAGCTGAACACTGTGCACTACACTAACTTGTAGCTTTAGCTGAACACTGTTCAGAGGACGCACTACACTAACTTGTAGCTTTAGCTGAACACTGTGCAGAGGTTGCACTACACTAACTTGTAGATTTAGCTGAACACTGTTCAGAGGACGCACTACACTAACTTGTAGCTTTAGCTAAACACTGTGCAGAGGTCGCACTACACTAACTTGTAGCTTTAGCTGAAAACTGTGCACTACACTAACTTGTAGCTTTACCTGAACACTGTTCAGAGAACGCACTACACTAACTTGTAGCTTTAGCTGAACACTGTTCAGAGGACACACTACACTAACTTGTAGCTTTAGCTGAACACTGTGCAGAGGTCACACTACACTAACTTGTAGCTTTAGCTGAACACGGTTCAGAGGACATGCTACACTAACTTGTAGCTTTAGGTGAACACTGTGCAGAGGTCGCACTACACTAACTTGTAGCTTTAGCTGAACACTGTGCACTACACTAACTTGTAGCTTTAGCTGAACACTGTTCAGAGGATGCACTACATTAACTTGTAGCTTTAGCTGAACACTGTGCAGAGGTCACACTACACTAACTTGTAGCTTTAGCTGAACACTGTTCAGAGGACGCACTACACTAACTTGTAGCTTTAGCTGAACACTGTGCAGAGGTCGCACTACACTAACTTGTAGCTTTAGCTGAACACTGTGCACTACACTAACTTGTAGCTTTTACTGAACACTGTTCAGAGGACGCACTACACTAACTTGTAGCTTTAGCTAAACACTGTGAGGAGGACGCACTACACTAACTTGTAGCTTTAGCTGAACACTGTGCAGAGGTCACACTACACTAACTTGTAGCTTTAGCTGAACACCGTGCAGAGGTCGCACTACACTAACTTGTAGCTTTAGCTGAACATGGTGCAGAGGTCACACTACGCTAACTTGTAGCTTTAGCTAAACACTGTGCAGAGGTCGCATAACACTAACTTGTAGCTTTAGCTGAACACTGTGAGGAGGATGCACTACACTAACTTGTAGCTTTAGCTGAACACTGTTCAGAGGACGCACTACACTAACTTGTAGCTTTAGCTGAATACTGTGCAGAGGTCGCACTACACTAACTTGTAGCTTTAGATGAACACTGTGCACTACACTAACTTGTAGCTTTAGCTGAACACTGTGCAGAGGTCGCACCACACTAACTTGTAGCTTTAGCTGAACACTGTGCACTACACTAACTTGTAGCTTTAGCTGAACACTGTTCAGAGGACGCACTACACTAACTTGTAGCTTTAGCTGAACACTGTGAGGAGGATGCACTACACCAACTTGTAGCCTTAGCTGAATACTGTGCAGAGGTCGCACTACACTAACTTGTAGCTTTAGATGAACACTGTGCACTACACTAACTTGCAGCTTTAGCTGAACACTGTGCAGAGGTTGCACTACACTAACTTGTAGCTTTAGCTGAACACTGTGCACTACACTAACTTGTAGCTTTAGCTGAACACTGTTCAGAGGACGCACTACACTAACTTGTAGCTTTAGCTGAACACTGTTCGGAGGACGCACTACACTAACTTGTAGCTTTAGCTGAACACTGTGCAGAGGACGCACTACACTAACTTGTAGCTTTAGCTGAACACTGTGCAGAGGTCGCACTACACTAACTTGTAGCTTTAGCTGAAAACTGTGCACTACACTAACTTGTAGCTTTAGCTGAACACTGTTCAGAGAACGCACTACACTAACTTGTAGCTTTTGCTGAACACTGTTCAGAGGACACACTACACTAACTTGTAGCTTTAGCTGAACACTGTGCAGAGGTCACACTACACTAACTTGTAGCTTTAGCTGAACACTGTTCATAGGACATGCTACACTAACTCGTAGCTTTAGCTGAACACTGTGCACTACACTAACTTGTAGCTTTAGCTGAACACTGTTCAGAGGACGCACTACACTAACTTGTAGCTTTAGCTGAACACTGTGCAGAGGACGCACTACACTAACTTGTAGCTTTAGCTGAACACTGTTCAGAGGACGCACTACACTAACTTGTAGCTTTAGCTGAACACTGTGCAGAGGTCGCACTACACTAACTTGTAGCTTTAGCTGAACACTGTGAGGAGGACGCACTACACTAACTTGTAGCTTTAGCTGAACACTGTGCAGAGGTCGCACTACACTAACTTGTAACTTTAGCTGAACACTGTGCACTACACTAACTTGTAGCTTTAGCTGAACACTGTGCAGAGGTCGCACTACACTAACTTGTAGCTTTAGCTGAACACTGTGCACTACACTAACTTGTAGCTTTAGCTGAACACTGTGAGGAGGACGCACTACACTAACTGTAAATAGTGTAGCTGCCAGACTGTGGTACTAATAGGATCAGAAGAACACCAGCAATTTTTTTCAGGTAGCTGTAAATACTGTAACAAGACAAGCCTGCCTGTCAGTAGCAAGATAACAGGAACGGATCTAGCTAAACTGAATACAGTATATATATATATATATATATATATATATATATATACACACAACACCTGGGATGCATATATATACACAATACACTGTAAGTGCAGCTAACTCACTGACTGCCCTGCCTAATCTATCTAACTTAAATCAAATGACACTGTCTCTCTGTCTATCTCTCTCAACGCCGGAACACACACTACACAGGGCCGCCGTTCAGGCGGCCTTATATAGTGTGGGGCGTGTACTAAATCCCCTGAGCCATAATTGGCCAAAGCCTCCTTGGCTTTGGCCAATTACAGCTCTCTGTTCAGACGGCGCTGTGATTGGCCAAGCATGCGGGTCATAGAGCATGCTTGGCCAATCATCAGCCAGCAATGCACTGCGATGTTGCAGTGAATTATGGGCCGTGATGCGCCACACGAATTTGGCGCGAACGGCCCATATCGTTTGCAATTCGGCGAACGGGCGAACAGACGATGTTCAAGTCGAACATGGGTTCGACTCGAACACGAAGTTCATCCCTACTTAGCAGGTACGCCATTCAGCTGCAGCACAGGTTTATTCATCTTGACAGCAAAAGCGTTTGCTCCCACGATACATAAAGCCGTGACTCCAGCACTGTCGGAGGTGATTTCACCACCACAGTTAAAAAATAGAGCATATATGCCGAAGCATGCGGGCAGCAGGGGTGGAGGAACGATTTGCTTCTAACTTTTGGGGCGGATGCCCCCATGCTTTGGCATATGTTTTTAGGCCATTCAGCTGCACCACTGATTTATTCATTTTGACAGCAACAGCGTTTGCTCCCACGATACGTAAATCAGCGACTCCATTGCTGTAGGAGGTGATTTCACCACCACAGTTAAAAACAAAATGGTGCATGTATGCCCATCCTTAGAAGTGGGTGGATGAAGGGCGGTATTCTAATGGTGGGCATACCCACTGATCAATATCTTTTTTTCGTTCAGCCCACAGGCTGCATGAAAAAAAGAACATTACAATGTATGTCCAGCAAGGACCAGCAATGTACTGGTATGTTGCTGGACTTTGAGTGGTTATATTAGAATGATAATCTTGGTATCATTCTTTTCAGCCAGCAGGCGGCTTTCATATAAAAGCAATCCTAGCAGCTAATTAGCCTTAGGGATGGGCTGCCTGTTCGAGTCGAACATGAGTTCGACTCGAACATTGGCTGTTCGATCGTTCGCCGAAGATCGAACATTATGGGCTGTTCACACCAAATTCGAGCGACGCATCACGGCCCATAATGCACTGCGTCTTCGCAGTGGTTTGCTGGTTGATGATTGGCCAAGCATGCACTATGACCCACATGCTTTGGCCAATCACAGCGCCGTAAGCAAACAGAGCCATAATTGGCCAAAGGCAGGGTGCCTTTGGCCAATTATGGCTCAAGGGATTAAGTTCACGCCCCACACTATATAAGGCCGTCTGCACATCGGCCCTGTGTAGTGTGTTGCTGTCGTTCTAGAGAGATAGATAGAGAGAGAGAGAGTGTGTCATTTCATTTACTTTGAGCAGGCAGTTTATTCAGTTAGCTAGATCTCACTGCAGACCGTTCCTGCTGTACTATTTCTAATCTACTTCAGGCAGGCAGTTGATCCAGTTTAGCTAGATCTCACTGCAGACCATTCCTGCTGTACTGTTTCTAATCTACTTCAGGCAGGCAGTTGATCCAGGTTAGCTAGATCTCACTGCAGACCTCTCCTGCTGTACTGTTTCTAATATACTTCAGGCAGTCAGTTGATTCAGTTAGCTGCAGTGTATTTCCTATATATATATATATATATATATATACAGGCTTGTGTATATATATATATATATATATATATATATATATAGTCTAGCCAAGCCTATACCTGAATGTAGGCCATTCCTGGAGTACGTGTTCAAAGACACTTTCAGGCAGGTGACTCAGTGATGTGCAGTTCATAAAATATATATCCACTGCATTGTAGTCCAGCCAAGCCTATACCTGACAGTAGGCCATTCCTGGAGTATGTGTTCAAAGACACTTTCAGGCAGGTGACTTTTTGAGTTGCAGTTCATTTAATATATATATACAGGCTTGTATATACAGTATAGCCAAGCCTATACCTGACAGTAGTCCATTCCTGGAGTGCGTGTTCAAAGACACTTTCAGGCAGGTGACTCAGTGACGTGCAGTTCATAAAATATATATCCACTGCATTGTAGTCCAGCCAACCCTATACCTGACTGTAGGCCATTCCTGGAGTATGTGTTGAAAGACACTTTCAGGCAGATGATTCAGTGAGCTGCAGTTCATTTAATCTATCTATCTATCTATCTATCTATCTATCTATCTATCTATCTATCTATCTATCTATCTATCTATCTATCTATCTATCTATCTATCTATCTATATATATATACAGGCCAAGCCTATACCTGACTGTAGGCCATTCCTGGTGCACTGTTTTTTAGTAAACTTCAGGCGTTGTTTTGCTAATGTAATTGTACAGTATGTCTGCAAGGTCACCAAGGAGAGGCAGATGCTCACAGGCCTCTAAAAGAGGCAAGCAGGCTCTGTGTCTATAGCCAACAGTGCTGATCGTGGACACGGTGCATCCTCAGCACGTGGCCGTGGGGCACGCTTGTCCTTTTTTTTTTGGCAGCTGGCCGTGTTGAGCCACAACATGCAGAAGAGTTGGTAGAGTGGATGACCATGCAATCCTCATCCTCCTCATCCTCTGTCACCCAGGCTCAGGGTACTTTGTCTGCCAATGCAGCTGCCAAAGCGGCCTCTTCCATTGGCTCAATGTCATCAGTCACTCCTTCCCTATCCCCACCATCATGACCTGAGGAGTCCCCCGAACTGTTCGACCACAGTGTAGGGTACATGCTGCTGGAGGATGAAGGCTCTGATGATGGTACCCATGTTGAGGATGAAGGCAGTAAAGTGAGCCCAGAGAGAGGGGGTGCCCAAAAAGGACAAGAAACTGGCAGTCATGTTCCTCCAGCTGCAGCATACTGCCAGGTTTGCTCCAGTGGCGAGGAGGGAGGGGATGATGAGGTCACTGACTCTACGTGGGTGCCAGATAGAAGAGAGGAGGAGGCACATCTCCAACGAGGCAGGATGCCCTCCAGGGGCTAGCTTAAGGGCAGGCAAACGACTGCATCACACCGCAGCGCTCCGCATGCGCAGGGCATTTTTCAAAAAAGTTCTTTGGTGTGGGCCTTTTTTGAGACGTGTGCAGCAGATCACACCGTTGCTGTTTGCAACATATGTCTGAAGCTTATCAAGCGGGGCCAAAACAGCAGCCGCTTGGGCACCACATGCTTGACCAGACATATGTCGAGCTCCCATGCAGTCCGTTGGCAACAGTACTTAAAAGACCCACACCAAAGAACAAGGCGGACCTCTCCTTGCTCCTCATCAGCTGGGATCTCCAACCCCACTATAACTTCAATCCTCTCAGAGACCTGCACTGAGAGGAATGAAGGTGTAGAATTAGGTGTCCCAAGCACTTGCGGGCAATCTGCTAGCATTACATCAACATCTGGTTGTAGCAGGCAAATTTCCCTACCCCAGTTGCTAAACTGGCGAAAGAAATTCGGTCCCAGCTATCCACATGCTCAGCGGCTGAATGCTAGTGTGGCTAAATTTCTAGCACTCCAACTTCTGCCTTTTCAGCTGGTAGACTCTGCCAACATTCGAGAATTTGTGGAATGTGCGGTACCTCAGTGGCAGGTTCCCAAATGCCAATTTCTTTCTCGGAAGACCATTCCGGCTCTCTAGCGACATGTGGAAGGCAATGTCTTGACCTCGTTGGACAGAGCGGTCAGCGGTAAGGTGCATATTACCGCTGACTCATGGTCCAGCAGGAATGGACAGGGACATTACCTTTCTTTCATGGCGCACTGGGTAAACCTGCTGGCAGCTGGGAAGGATGCAGGACAGGGTGCAGTATTGTTGGAGCTTGTTCCGCCACCATGCCTCCAAAATGCTGGTAGTGGTAATTCTGCCACACCTCTCTCCTCCACCCTCTCCTCTTCTTCTTCCTTTATGGCCTCTTTCTGTGCAGATTTGTCCTTGGAACCAGCGGTGCTCCGTAGGCATTCTAGGGGCTATGCAAGCACTCAAGCAAAAAGATGCCATGCGGTGCTTGAGTTGGTCTCCTTAGGGGACAGGAGCCACACTGGGGCAGAGATTCTGGCAGCTCTGCAGGGGCAGGCTCAGAGGTGGTTGATGCCACGCCAGCTTCAGCCAGGAATGGTGGTGTGCGACAATGGCACCAACCTCCTCTCCGCCCTCCGACAGGGACACTTCACCCATGTTCCCTGTTTGGCTCACGTCCACCAATTTGGTGGTGCAATGGTTCTTGTGCAGGTACCCGGGCTTACAGGATCTCCTGAAGCAGGCCAGGAAAGTCTGTGGGCATTTCTGCCGTTCATATAATGCCAGTGCTCGGCTGGCTGACCTCCAAAAGGAATGCAACCTGCCCAAGAACCGCCTCATCTGTGTCATGCCCACCAGGTGGAACTCAATGTTAGAAATGCTGCAGCGGCTGCACACGCAGCAGAGGGCCATCAATGACTACCTGTGCGAGTATGGTGACAGGGTCAGGGGAGCTTGGCTTTTTTTCACCACACCAGTGGCTCATGATCAAAGATGCATGCACTGTCCTGTCACCATTTGAGGGGGCCACAAGGATGGTGAGCAGTGACAGTGCATGCATCAGTGATACTGTCCCTCTTGTCCACCTGTTGGAGCACACGCTGCATGGAATAATGGACAGGGCATTTGAGGCTGAACAGAGGGAGGAAGAGGAGGACTTCCTTACCTCTAAAGGCCCCCTTTATCCAGACAGTATTCCTGCAGAGAAAAAGTGTGTGATACTGCGCTATGGTATAGAAGATGATACAGGAGACTAAGTTAAAAGATGGGCAAATATCTGATGCTCTAGAAAGGGAAAAGAAATAGAATGGCAGCCTGTACATAATACTACCACCTAAGTGGAGCATGACATGAGTATACAATGGTGTAGATATGGCGCTATTCCTCTAACTAAAAAACATAAAGAAAAAACAAAGAAAAACATAAAAACTTTGGGTCCTGTACTTCAACCAAAAATCTGTAAGGGAGACCTTACAAAAACAGGTGTGGAAAACACTAGGAAATAAATAAATGGCATAATGGCCTCCCTTAGAAAAAATACACACTCCACTCTGATTCTGAGATGGAATGTGTTACATCTTCTGGAAGTATACCAGTTGCTGGGAGTCAATGAACAATAAAGTGGTGGTGAGAAATATAAATAAAGTGAACAAAAAGTGTGTATAAAAAAAAAAAATATATATATATATATATATATATATATATATATATATATATATATATATATATATATATATAAAATATAAAAAATGATCAAGAGTGTGTTTGACCCTCTGTGGTAAATTATCACCATGCAAGCAAAAACAAAATTAGATAGAAATATAGCGTGCCAGATAATATAATAAATAAAAATAAAAAATGAAAAACACAATCATTAACAATAAAATAGTCAATTATTCAAAAAATTGGCATAAAGTGATTAGTGCTTAAAACAGTGTCCAGTGTTTGATCCAACAATTTCTAATATCTTTTTCCAGTGACTTTGGTGCCGGTGATATTATCCTTGGTGGTAATAGATTTACACTCACCAGATACCCTTTCCCCCCGGGGTATAGCGTGGTCACAGTACAAGCCACTGTGTAGCTCTTTGGGGTTAGCTGGGTGATCCATGTATTATACCGGCATTCCACCAGGATGTTCATATGTCATATAGAAGAGAGAGGGGTCCCATAGCGTGATATTGTTTAAAACCATTTGTGAGTACATTACCTACTTTTATTTAATAACCAACAAGTAGATATAGACAAGCATAGGAAAATGGTGAAGCAGGCGCCGAGTAAACAAAAGAGTTACGGCCCTGATCAGAGGTGACACAAGACGTACTCTAACTCCTCCCTACGTGTTTCGTCATTCAAGACGTCATCTGGAGTGTCCATCTTGCTACACCTTACGTCTTTAAATAAGGTGTAGTGTCCCTGCTGCGGGTGCGTGAAAAATTGGTGTACGGTGGCCATTTTAGGTTAGATTTTGCCGACCGGAGACCATAATGTAGCGGCCATTTTTGGTGTGATTTAGAAATATTTTTTAAGGGCCGGAATATTTTCGTGACACCTAGAAATTCATTGTGTCGGGGTGATCTGTCTTGATAACTGTCATCCCATGAGTATTGAGACCATGAGTCGGAACCCAATATGTTACAATTTTAAAGATTCTGGAAATGCCATTCATTTGTTAGGCTGGCGGGGACGCCACACATCCAAATACCAAATACTATATATCACTTAAAACCTCGTAATACTATAGATTGCAATAAAAATGAATCATTGTACGAAGTGTAAGAAATATAAAGTGATGAAATATATTAGTGCAGAATGAAGGAACCATAAAAAATGTGATATAAAGAAATGTGAAATGAAAAAAGGGGGATCCGGGAATAAAAAGAATGAGAATGTGAAAAAATGTGAAAAAATATGTAAAAAATAAAAATGAAATAAAATAAAATAAAAATGAAATAAAATAAAAATGATAATAATAATAGGAATAAAAAGAAAAAATAATAACGTAAATGACATAAAGATATTAATAATAATATTAAAATATTAATAAGATATTAGTAGGTTGGGGGGAGTATGTTTATTAAAACAAAAAATGTGTAGAAGGAATATATGCAAATCCAAAAATAGACTGGAAGGGTGTTAATTAAAATGTGTAAAAAGAATATATGCACACCCAAAAATAGACTGGAAGGGTGTTGTATAGGGTTATTCAAGTGAAAAATAGAATTAAAATAATATGAAATATCAATAAAATATTAATATGGGCTATATAAGTAGTGTTGCCAACATATGATTATAGTGTAAATCCTGATGTGAAAACTTATTGGAAATTAGATAAAATAAGATAAATGATCTAGCAAATTACTCTATACTTGATGGAACCATAAGTATTTATGTTAAGTACCAGAGGTGGTATCTAGAATAGGGAGAACTTCATACATACCTCAGTAGGGGAAAGTGTAATGAAAAACCCCATATTGGACTTATATGAAGAATTACCTCTCAGTTTAAAATTAGTTGTTGGTAAAAACATTTTCATGTTGCCTTCCTTTGCTCATCTAGTCAGAACAACTACTAGGGAACATCATTCAATAATTAGGATAGGGTAGCAAAATCTCTGTCAAAAATTAGTCAGGAAACAGTTTAAATCTAAATCTATGTTTAACCCTGCTGGCTGGAGGGTATCTAAATGGAAGATCCATTTAGTTTCATTCTGTGAAACTTTAACTCTTTTATTCTTCCCTCTCCAGTGGCCTTTGATTTTTTCTATCTATCATAAAAGACCATGCATGATGGATCCTTTCTGTGGTAGTCCCTAAAGTGTCTCGAGACACTATGCTTATTAAAACCATTTTTTTATTTGTGATATGTTCTCTGATTCTGACACATAGCTCCCTTGTGGTTCTTCCTACATATTGTTTCTGACAGGGACATTCTATGACATAGATGACGTAGGTGCTATTGCAGGTTATCAATTTGTTTATCTTAAATTCTGTTCCATTTGTTGTGGAAAATGTGAGGCGAAATTTAGTTTTTTCTTGTTGTTTTTTTTTTGCTGATTCTTCATGATAAACATTTCCCACATTTAAATAAGCCTTTTAAGTTTTTGGATTTTTTGACTTGTTTGGGTGGATCCAGGGCATTGTGTACTATTTTTTTTTTCTTAGAGATGGCACTTTTCTATATATGAAGGTAGGTCTGCTCAGTAATATTGATTTTAAAATTCTGTCAGATTGTAGAATTGGCCAGTGTTTTTTCACTACTTCTTCTAGGGCCCTGTACTGCCTATTAAATCCCGTGAGGAAGGCCATATCGATATTTTTCCTTTTCTTCTTCTTTCTTCTGATTTGCCTTCTATCATCATATTTCTATCCATCATTTTCACTTTATCTTTTAATGCCAGCAACTCTTTTTCTTTATATCCCTTTGCTTTGAATCTTTCAATTATTAATTTAGATTTGTCTTCAAAATTTTCTTTGTTGCTACAATTCCTGTACAGACGCATCAATTGGCCTTTTAGTATATTGCCAATCCACTGTGGATGGTGGCAGCTATTAGTTGGGATATACCCATTTCTGTCCGTGGTTTTAAAAAATGTGCGTGTATTTAGAATTCCCTTATTCTTGTATACCTGTAGGTCAAGGTAATCAATACATTGTCTATTCGAATTTCCTGTGAAGGTAATTCCATAAATGTTTTGGTTTATTTCATCAAAGAAGTTTTGTAATTCCTCTTCTGTACCTTTCCATATTATGACAATATCATCAATGTACCTACGGTAAAATTTAGGGTTTTCTCTGTGTACACTGAATATTTGTTCCTCCTCCCATCAGTTTAGAAACAGGTTTGCCATGCTAGGGGCATATTTTGCCCCCATGGCTACTCCTTTTGTTTGGGTGTAGTATTCCCCTTTATACCAGAAGTAGTTGTGGCTCATGGCTAGATTTAGGCCTTCAATAATGTAATTAATTTGTTCATTCTTTAGATCTGTTTGTTTATACAATGCCCATTCCACGCTACTTAGTCCGTCTTCTTGTCTGATGTTGGTATATAATGAGTTCACATCTATTGTTACCAAAATATCATCTGATTGTATTTCAAAATCTCTGAGTTCAGCAATCAATTGTCTACTGTCTTTCACGTAAGATTTGCCCTCTGCTACCAGCGGCTATTCCTGCAGGCCCGCCTGTCACACAGGAGGAGGAGGATTGTGTCAGCATGGAGGTGGAGCCTGGCTCTCAGCATCAGTAGCAGTCTTCAAGACATTGTTTTCAGGCCCCAGAAACCCATGGACTTGTACGTGGCTGGCAGGAGGTGGCCACGGATCAGGTCATCCTTAGTGACCCAGAGGACTCTGGACCAAATGCCTCAGCAAACCTATGCTACATGGCCTCCCTGATCCTGCAAAGCCTGCGAAAGGACCCTCGGATTCGTGGTATCAAGGAGAGGGATCCGTACTGGCTGGCAACCCTTCTTGATCTACGTTACAAGGGTAAGGTGGCGGACCTTATTCAGCCGTCGCAGAGGGAGCAGAAGATGAAACATCTTCAGGAGGCCTTGCAGAAAGGTTTGTGCAATGCGTTTCCAGAGCCTGGGGGGTTACAATTTCCTGGTCCTCCTGGACAACGTGTTGCTGAGGCTTCGGTCAGTCACAGAAGGAGCGGTGGAGAAGGTGGTCATCTGATCGATGCGTTCAGACAATTTTTTAGTCCGCAGCCCCAAGGTCTGATCGGTTCCAGCAACCATCGCCAGTGTCTGTTGTACATGGTGCAGGAATTCCTAAAATCCACTGGGTTACTGGGTCTTGAGGATGGATCACTGGCCAGAGCTTGCACAGTATGCAATTGAGCTGGCCTGTCCTGCATCCAGCGTTTTTTCGGAACGCACATTCAGTGCCGATGGAGGCTTTGTAACCGATCACAGAGTGCGCCTGTCCACCGACTCTGTTGATTGGGTCACCTTCATAAAAATGAATCAGTTTGGGATCACCAGCTACTAAGCACTTGATGCTGATGTAACCGACTAATTTTTTATGAATGTGAGATCCCTTGAAGACTGCCTATACTGATGCTGAGTGACTATCCTGTTATGCTGAGTGACTATCCTTTTCCTCCTCCATGTTCATGTTGATAGCTTCTAAGAACATTTTAGGTTCTGGGCACCACCCCCAGTGGCTAAGGCCCAATTTTTTTGCCCCTGTTTAACAGGGGCATGTAATTACAATTTTTGCTGTAATATTTTGCAGCAGGGCTCGTTCCTGCACTCAACAAGAGTATCTGTGAGGGGTTGCAGTGTTGTGGCACCACCACCACTGCCTAAGGCCCAATTTTCTGCCCCTGTTTAACAGGGCGTGTAATTACAATTTTTGCTGTAATATTTTGCAGCAGAGCTTGTTCCTGCGCTCAACAAGAGTATCTGTGAGGGGTTGCAGTGTTGTGGCACCACCACCACTGCCTAAGGCCCAATATTTCTGCCCCTGTTTAACAGGGGCGTGTAATTACAATTTTTGATCTAATATTTGACAGCAGCGCCTGTTCCTGCGCTCAACAAAAGTATCTGTGAGGCTTTACAGTGTTGTGCCACCACCACCGCTTAAGGCCCAATTTTTCTGCCCCTGTAACTGTGAGGGCTTACAGTGTTCTGGTACCACCAACACCCAAGGCCCAATTTTCCACAGAGTGTATAGGGCAGGCCGTATAGTATATACAGGCGGTCCCCTATTTTCAAAAATCCGACTTACAAACGACTCCTACTTACAAACGGAGGGAGACAACAGGAAGTGAGAGGAAATCTACCCCTAGGAAGGGAAATTGTCTCCTGTAAGAGTTAATATGGGAAAAAGGTGTCTCCTCCACTGATTTATCACCAATCCTTGTTTCCCTTAAAAACCCAAAATTTTCAAAATCCAATTGTCATTGGGACAGAAAGTTAGGTGAAATCTTCTGAACAGGGACACAGACAGCAAAACAAATGTTACAGGGGTGATAACCCTTCCCTATGTTTTCCAAAAAGCTTTAAAATAGATTTTTTGGTTGGAGCTACATTTACAAAATGTACCTGTTCCAAATTACAAACAGCTTCTACATAAGAACAAACCTACAGTCCCTGTCTTGTTTTCACCGCCTGTATACTGCTGTACAGAGTACATAGGGCCTGGGGACCCAACGCCTTTTCTTTTTTTAATTTGGGTGCGGGGTTCCCCTTTTTATCCATACAAGACCCAAAGGGCCTGGTAATGGGCTGGGGGGAACCCATGTCATTTCTCTCACTAATTTTCATCCATATTGCTTGGACCCGACATTACATTAAAACGTCAAGCAGTTTTAAATGATTTTTATTCCTTTAGAAATGTCATTTTGTGCAGGGACTGTTCTAAGCACGGGAAACACGTGCCAATTTACAGGCACGGGAAACACGCGCCAATTTATTGACACCCCCCAGGTACAATATTTAAAGGAATATTTCACTTTTATTTTTTCACTTTAACCAGTTGCCGACTGCCGCACGCCGATGTACGTCGGCAGAATGGCACGGGCAGGCATGAGGGCTTACCTGTACGTCCCTGCCTGCCCGCGGGCGGGGGGTCCGACTGGACCCCCCCTCGGTTCCTGCGGTGGTCAGATTCGTTACAGGAGTGATCTTTGCTGAAGGGGAGGCCACCAATTCATGGCCAGCCCCTCGCGATAGCTCCTGACAAATGAAAAGCTTCCTCTGCTCCTGTAACGTAAACAGAGGCAGAGGAAGTGATGTCATCTCTCCTCGTGTCGGTCTTTTCTTTCCGGCGCAGAGGAGAGAAGACCTCAAGGGAGTCTCTGGGAGTGAGAGTTCATAGGCAGCAGGGTTCATTTGTCTTTTGACAGGAAATGGGCCAATGTATCTGAGTCCGAGTTTCTTGGAAGGACAAGATAATTTTAAGTTGGCCGTGGATATATATAAGTGTGACCTTGGTGGTGTGGATGTGTCATTGCCATCATCCCAAATACATGTGAAAAAAATATATAAACCTCTAAAGGGATTTTTAAGGCAATGAATTTTTGTTTAAAAAATAAAATCAAATTTATTGAGTATCATTAGACATGAAAAACATAAATATTGATATATGTGCATATAACATAGGGTAAATAACATATAGATACAAAATAGGACTTCAAGACATAGAAGTTTGTATATAAATCCGAAAAATGGTTATAATATACAGTTACATGTGAGGGAATTGTTAAAAAACAGACAGTGATGTATCACACTACCCAATACGGTCACCCTGAATGGCCACTCGAATATGGGGTAGTGGAATTTCCAACGCGTTTCAACGTTAAACCAAATCAAGTCTTCTTCAGGGAAAATTACATCACAATCTAAATAATCAAAAAAAGGGGAATAGATCAGAAAATGTTGTTGCAATTTATACATATATACATCATGCCAGTCTCCTGCATTGGTTGGATTCTCTAGTAACTTACGTTCTCCCAAGGCAACCCGGGTGGAGCATATTGTATGCCAGGGGCCAAAGATACCCCACACCGAAGACAACCTGGACAGTCCTATAGCTCTACAAGGCGGCTGGATATATAATCAACAAATCCCAACATATAGTGTCCTCAGCCTTCAAAAAGTGGCTGTCTGTAGTGGGGCAAGAAATAAATAAATAAACATAAGTGGTGTCCTTCAATGAACTGCAGGATGACCCGCCAGTAGACACCACAAAAAAAGTCCCTCCATGGCCTTGGGCCAAGTCTAAACAAAGTGGACCTCCCTGATAGGGAGATCCCATTCCTTGTAAAATAAGAGAACTTACTGATGAGTAGGTCGCCTGGCCCAAGACCGGGAGGATTCGTAAAGCCAAAGCCCCAGATAGCCCAGATATCGCCAAGAGGATGTCCCGGGAAGAGTGGCGCCATTTGCCGTCTTTGGCGTCCTATATATGGTGTGGATCTGCTAGTGGGCGGAGATGAGACGCCGTGCTGGCCAATAGCGCGGCTTACACGTGGTGGTTGCTGTCAAAGGCGTCCAGCGTGAGGACGCTGGATGCTACCTTGGCAACCAACTCCGCTCGACGGTCCACGCAGGCGCGACGTGATGATGCGCAACTAGTGACGTGCTTCAGCCACGTGACCTGTTACGCGGCTTACTTGTATTTGTTGCCACTGGGAGGACGTCATCACGTCGCGCCTGCATGGACCGTCGAGCGGAGTTGGTTGCCAAGGTAGCATCCAGCGTCCTCACGCTGGACGCCTTTGACAGCAACCACCACGTGTAAGCCGCGCTATTGGCCAGCGCGGCGTCTCATCTCCGCCCACTAGCAGATCCACACCATATATAGGACGCCAAAGGCGGCAAATGGCGCCATTCTTCCCGGGACATCCTCTTGGCGATATCTGGGCTATCTGGGGCTTTGGCTTTACGAATCCTCCCGGTCTTGGGCCAGGCGACCTACTCATCAGTAAGTTCTCTTATTTTACAAGGAATGGGATCTCCCTATCAGGGAGGTCCACTTTGTTTAGACCTGGCCCAAGGCCATGGGGGGACTTTTATGTGGTGTCTACTGGCAGGTCATCCCGCAGTTCATTGAAGGACACCACTTATGTTTATTTATTTATTTCTTGCCCCACTACAGACAGCCACTTTTGGAAGGCTGAGGACGCTATATGTTGGGACTTGTTGATTATATATCCAGCCGCCTTGTAGAGCTATAGGACTGTCCAGGTTGTCTTCGGTGTGGGGTATCTTTGGCCCCTGGCATACAATATGCTCCACCCGGGTTGCCTTGGGAGAACGTAAGTTACTAGAGAATCCAACCAATGCAGGAGACTGGCATGATGTATATATGTATAAATTGCAACAACATTTTCTGATCTATTCCCCCTTTTTTGATTATTTAGATTGTGATGTAATTTTCCCTGAAGAAGACTTGATTTGGTTTAACGTTGAAAAGCGTTGGAAATTCCACTACCCCATATTCGAGTGGTCATTCAGGGTGACCGTATTGGGTAGTGTGATACATCACTGTCTGTTTTTTAACAATTCCCTCACATGTAACTGTATATTATAACCATTTTTCGGATTTATATACAAACTTCTATGTCTTGAAGTCCTATTTTGTATCTATATGTTATTTACCCTATGTTATATGCACATATATCAATATTTATGTTTTTCTTGTCTAATGATACTCAATAAATTTGATTTTATTTTTTAAACAAAAAATCATTGCCTTAAAAATCCCTTTAGAGGTTTATATATTTTTTTCACAAGTTGGCCGTGGATAACCAGACTTTGTCTCCTACTTTTTAGGTCTCCTCTTCTTTTCCTGTCAAAAATTTTTTTATTGTCCAGATGTGCTTTGGTAATGGCCTCTTGGAATATTTTGTTATTTGACTGAAGCGTACTTCTCCTATCCTGGACTGCAGGAACCAAGGAGTCAGGCACGATGTCGGGTAGGAAAGTTGGGAAGTACCCGTAATTTGCAAAAAACGGGGCTTGTCCCGTGGCTGAGTGAACAGCATCATTGTAGGCAAATTCTGCCAGAGGTAAAAGAGATGCCCAGACATCGTAGGTACTGTTCCAACATCTGGTTTGTGCGTTCGGTCTGGCCATTCGTCTGGAGGTGATAGGCTGATGAAAAACAAGTCTCGATCTTTAACATTTTGCACAGTTCTTTCCAGAATTTAGATGTAAATTGTACCCCTCGGTCGGAGGTGATACTGCTGGGTACACCATGGAGTCTCACCACTTCTTTGATGAAGGCACAAGCAGTCTCTGTTGCAGACGGGGTTCCTAACATGGGGACAAAACGGGCCATCTTTGTTAATCTGTCCACGATCACAAAGATTGTGGTGAATCTTTCAGAGGGTGGAAGCTCAACGATAAAGTCCATACTAATCATCTCCCAGGGTTTCTTAGGAATGGGCAATGGTCTTAACAGGCCCCAGGTCTTGGTTTTCTCATTCTTGCTTCTGTTGCAGACCCCACAGGTACCAACATAATCCTTACAATCAGACCTTAGATTTGGCCACCAAAATGTCCCACCAAGGGGTGGTCATAGCACAGGCTGAGGATCTTGGGGAGCAAGCTTGGGGGTACAACAAATACCCTTTCTTTGTACAAGAATAGCCACTCCTGTTCCTGGAAACAGACACCTGGAGGTAGAACATCCCTTGTGGATGCCTGCTTAAGTTGGGTGATTAGGTTTGCTTGTAGCAACAGAAAACTCTGGGCCGGTAGGATTGTATCTGTTTGGAGATGTCCTCCCTCTTCTGGATATATGTGCGATAACGCATCGTGTTTGCCATTCTTGGAACCCGGTCTGAAGGTAATGTGGAAGGAGAAACGGGAAAAGAAAAGTGCCCACCTGGCTTGATGTGGCCTCAATCGTCTGACAGTTCTAAGATACTCAAGGTTTTTTTAATCGGTAAAGATCAAAATGGGGTGCGCTGCTCCTTTCAGTAAGTAACGCCATTCTTCCAGGGCTGTTTTTATGGCTAGTAATTCTCAGTCACCCACATCGTAGCTCTCCGCGGGACTGACTTTCCTCGAGAAGAAGGCGATGGTATGCAGCAGAGACTTCGTTCCTCGACGCTGAGACAGGATGGCTCCCACGGCATTTTCTGAAGCATCCACCTTGAGGGCATAAGGTGATGCGGAGTCTGGGTGCTGCAGAATGGGTGCTGAGGTGAACAGAGTCTTTAACTGGTCAAAAGCTGCTTGTGCAGCAGGTGTCCATGAAAAACGGGTGTTCTGTCCTGTAAGCTGGGTGATAGGAAAGATAATGGCAGAAATTTTTTTAATAAATTTGTGATAGAAATTGGCAAATCCTATGAATCTCTGTGTGCTCCTCCGGTCTGTAGGAGTGGGCCATTGGAGGATAGATTTAACTTTCTGGGAATCCATGGAGATTCCTGTGGTGGAAATAATAATTCCTAGGAACCGAATTGTTTCTTTCTCAAATTCACATTTTTCGGCTTTTGCAAATAGTCCATGATCCCTTAGCTGGCCAAGGACCTTCTTCACATGTTCACGGTGTGCAGAAAGGGAATTGGAGAAGATCAGGATATCGTCTAAGTAGACAATTAGGAACAAATCAAGGAAATCTCTAAAAATGTCATTACCAAAATGCTGAAACGTTGCTGGGGCATTGCACAACCTGAAGGGCATGACAAGATACTCATAGTGTCCAAATCTAGTGCGGAAAGCCGTCTTCCATTCGTCCCCTTTGCGGATCCGAACTAGATTATATGCACCCCGTAAGTCAAGTTTCGTGAATACTGTGGACGTCTTGAAGCTTTGGAACAGTTCTGGAACCAGGGGCAAGGGATATCTGTTTTTGATGGTGATTTTGTTTAATTCCCGGTAATCAACGCAAGGGCGTAAGCTATGGTCCTTTTTTTCTATGAAAAAGATTCCAGCACTTGTGGGGGATGTGGAAGGCCAGATGAAACCCTTCTCCAAGTTTTCATCGATATACTGACGTAGTACTTTGAGTTCCAGTTCAGAGAGGGGAAAGATGCGCCCAAAAGGGATTTCTGCACCAGGCAACAGTTCACTTGGGAAGTCATACGGGCTTTGAGGTGGTAGGATGTCTGCTTTTTGTTTATCTAAAACTTCCAGGAATTCATGATAGATGGCTGGTATGAGTTGTGATACGGGAGAGTCAGTATGTACCCCAAGAAGAGGTGTAGGTTTTATAGGAATGGGGTGAAGGCAGGACTGCTGGCAGTAGGCGGATGAAAAGGTCAGTTCTCCTGTTTCCCAGTTTATCTGTGGGTTGTGCGCTTGCAACCAGGGGATGCCCAGGATAATGGGAAACAGAGGGGATGGGATAAGGTCCAAGCGCAAGTATTCCTGATGACCGGTATGGGATACAGCCAGTAGTGGGTAAGTCTCATGTATAATAGGCCCAGACCAGAGACGGGATCCATCGGCCAGATGGATGGACAATAGGCATGTTTTTGCTTGTGAAGGGATCTGATGACGTAGGGCAAAGTCCTTGTCCATGAAACAACTGCAGGCTCCAGAATCGATTATGGCTGATATTTGGATGTCTTTCCCAGGAATCTGAAGCGACAGGGACAAAGTGATGTGCGCAGCTCTACTCCCTATGGAACAGTTGGCAAGGTAGGTAGAGGGTACGGTCTTGGTTCTGGTAGGTCTCACAGGGCAGTTCTGAAGATAATGTCCCTCTACCCCACAGTACAGACACAGATCCTCCCGTCGTCGCAACTTTTCCTCACTAGAGAGTGGGGGCCGCATCATTCCAGCCTGTATTAGAGGCCCACAGGCGGAATTCAGTCACATAGTCCTCAGCGGGTCGATGACCCTGGCATAGAGTATGAAGGGTTGCTTCTGCAGTGGCCGTGCACTGGGGGTCATCATAGAGCTGAGCCATTGCTTCAAAGAATAAAGAGAGGGAGTTCAGGATTGCGCTGTTCTGTTCCAGCAGCTGATGAGTCCAAGACTGTGTGTCTCCGAGAAGTAGGGACATGGTAAACCCCACCTTGGTGGCTTCTAGTGAAAAAGTTCTTGGCAGTAGGGCAAAGTAAAGCTCACAGGAATTCTTAAATGCACGGAACTTGTGCCGGTCGCCAGTGAATCGCTCAGGTGCAGGAACTCGGGGTTCAGGTGGTGGCATAGTTTCCATAGATGTGAAAAAGGTCTGTTCAGACAGGGAGCAGCCAGGTGCGGTAGCAGGTGCGGGAGTTGCCAAAGTAGGAGCCATGGGTTGAATGCGATTCTGCAGCTGCTGGTAGCTCTTTTGCAGGGTGCAGACTGCCTGGGTGAGAGATGCAAGTTGCAAGCATAGCGACTCCAGAGGCGAAGCCCCTCCCTCGATCTCCGACATCTGGCTGAGTGGTACTGTCACTTACCTGGTGGAGATGAGCTGGAGAGGGGGCTTCTCTTGCACCTCCTGTCCGACACCCCTGGTAGTGATGACAGGGAGTGAAGGACACAGAGTGGCAAGAGGGCCAATGTAGCTGTTGGCGCTGGCTGGGCCTTGGCAGGAACCAGGTGGCTGGAGAGCGCAGGGCAGGTTCTGAGAACTGGAGCTCCAAATCGCTGGGTTAGCAGACAGAGACGTCGCCGGGACGAAAGCCAGGAGGTCATCAACAGCCAGGCAGAGCAAGTACTGAGACAGAAGGCAGAGGCAGAGACGAGACACAACCTGGGTTCGGTACACAGGTAATTACTCCTTCTTATGTAGTCTGGGAAATCGGAGGGCTATACTTCACTGTCCTTACCCTCATAAACTCTAAATCTGTGTGTATAGCCTATTACCCTCTCATAGAGCTTATACAGTTTGATCCTAGGTCTGGCATGCTTGCTGGGGAGATAATGCTTGATTCCAGGGTGGCCAGTGTAATGGTATGAGGGACTCGTCTACGCAAATGTTTTGTTGGGGTGTATACATATCTGTGAATTTCTTGGAGAGGTAGTTTATGAGGAGCTAAATTTTGTAGAGCTGGTCATATTCAGGGTTACCTTGAGGATGACAGTGTATTATTACTAAAATGCATGAAATGCATTATCATCTCATATCTATGCCTGGATATTGCAGCAGAGAACATATATGATGGGATATGATAAAATAGGTCTGTGGACCAATAACCCTAAAAAAAAATCATCCTATTCCTTTAAGCGCTTGCCGTCCGAATAACGCCGATATACGTCGGCAGAAGGGCGCGTACAGGCATATTAACGTACCTGTACGTTGC
The DNA here is from genome assembly GCA_037952835.1 of Lithobates septentrionalis. NCBI lineage: Eukaryota > Metazoa > Chordata > Amphibia > Anura > Ranidae > Lithobates > Lithobates septentrionalis. The sequence goes on along the minus strand of JBBDGP010003098.1, from coordinate 159,046 downwards.
CCTTTAAGAAGCAGCTTGCGGGCGCTCGCACGCCCGCCGCGAGCTCCGTGAGTGTGATCGCGGGTCCCGCGGACTCGATGTCTGCGGGGATACCCGCGATCGTCTCACGGAGAGGAAGAACAGGGAAATGCTGATGTAAACAAGCATTTCCCCATTCTGCCCAGTGACACTGACACTGATCACAGCTTCCTGTGATCAGGAGTGGTGATCAGTGTCATGTCACTCATAGCCCACCCCCCCCACAGTTAGAATCACTCCCTAGGACACACTTAACCCCTACAGCACCCCCTAGTGGTTAACCCCTTCACTGCCAGTCACATTTACACAGTAATCAATGCATTTTTAATCGCACTGATCGCTGTATAAATGTGAATGGTCGCAAAATAGCGCCAAAAGTGTCCGATCTGTCTGCCATAATGTCGCAGTCACGATAAAAATCACTGATTGCCGCCATTACTAGTAAAAAAATAATTATTAATAAAAAAATACCATAAAACTGTCCCCTATTTTGTAGAGGCTATAACTTTTGCGCAAACCAATCAATAAACGCTTATTGCGTTTTTTTTTTACGAAAAATATGTAGAAGAATACTTATCGGCCTAAACTGAGGGAAAAAAAATGTTTTCTTTTTTGGGGATATTTATTATAGCAAAAAGTAAAACATAATGAGTTTTTTTTCAAAATTGACGCTATTTTTTGTGTTTATAGTGCCAGGAATAAAAACTGCAAAGGTAATCAAATACCACCAAAATAAAGCTCTATTTGTGGGGAAAAAAGGACACCAATTTTGTTTGGGAGCCACGTCGCACTACCGCGCAATTGTCAGTTAAAGCGACGCAGTGCCGAATTGCAAAAAGTGCTCTGGGCTTTTGCCAGCCAAATGGTCCGGGGCTGAAGTGGTTAAGGCATGATCTATAGGACGAAAACCAAACAAGAGGGACTTTTGGACTTTCTAGGCACAACTATAACAAACTGATTATGTAAAATAATATTTTATTTACTTAGAAAAATACATAGCAAAAAAGACACATTGTCTAAAAAACCACAACATGTGTATATGTTTTAAAATGCTCGCTATACACCACCATCTATAGTATACAGTATTCGGACGTCTGGATATACTTTCCACAACAAGATCAATCCGAAATGATGGCTCGATAGCGGGTCTGTAGTCAGTTCAAGTCACGTAAATCTTTGATGCTCAACATGTTTCGCGTAAGGTTACGCTTCTTCAGGAGCAATACAGGATATGTTGTGGCTATCAGAACATATAACATAGCAAAAACATAATAATTAATACAATATATATATCCGTCAAAAACAGACGTCTATAATGACGCCACATACATAGTATTTGAAAATTTATACTGGTTCAAGCAGAGCAGTGATGGGTGCGCCAACCATGGGGGCGATGAAAGGCTAGCTATGGGGGCGTACACAACATAGTCTGATGTGATATTACAAAAGGTGTGTCGCAGTAGGGAAAAGGAAAGAAGGGGGGAGGGGGGGGGAAGGAGGAGCAAGAGAAAGAAAAGAAAATGACAAGACAAGTTGAAAAAGGAGAAAAGGGGGGAAAAAGGGGAAATGGCAGGAAAATTAGGAAGGAAGGGGAGAGGGGAAAAAAAAGGGGGGTTTGGGGGGGGGGAGGGGGGAGAAAAGGGAGGGAGGAGAGAGGGAAAAAGAAAAGGGGGAGGAGATGAGGGAACGAGGGAATGGGAAGGGGGGGGGGGTTGGAAAGCTAAAGGAAATACTCACATTGTGGAATATATATAAAATCATAAAAGAGGTAATGATCCGCAAGCCCACACGGGCCGGAAAACCGGCAAAATAATATGCCTAAGCACGTCGGAATAGATGTAAGATGGTACTAGCTTGTTGCATATGCCTGTTCCTAAAAGGAAAACAATGGATTTAAAATAGAAATAGGGATGTATAAATATAGGTGGGTATCTAGTGACATAGCCCCCGCCATGTTATATAACACTCACCAGTGTTGATTTTTACAGGTGTAGTTTTATATTCTGTGTGCCCCTAGGTTCCACAGTGGGGCTCAGGTACTCCTAGGCAGGGGGTGCCAACGGCCCAGTGTAATCAGAGGCGATCTACCAATAATTTTTCCTATGATGTAGGCAGGCAAACAAAGGAAAAGGAGGGGGGAGGTAAAATGGTAACTGACTTAAAATGTAGATATCCATCAATGGCAAAAGTCTAGTAGCTAATGCTACAACAAAAGAAGGGGGTACCTGCATATGATAGGAAAAGATCTCCGATGTGCGATGTCCTCCTAGGGCTGAAGCGGAGTGCACACAATAATAGGACGCCGTCCTATTTGTGTGCACGTCCCGTCCGTCGTCAACCAATCGGCAACGCCGACGTGACGTCATCCGGACCGGCCGAATGCTCACAGTGCGCATGCGCGCCGTCTAACCAGAAGCGCCGTCCACACAGCGGTGGCGCCTCCAGTGAGGAAAGCAGCGCCCGCCCACTGCAAGCTACACCAGCCGGCACCTGTAAGTGTACCAGCTGATGTAAGCGCCACACCAAGGGAGGCTGGGCGGTCGCATAGCAGCCAAGAACTGTAACATGTTCAACCTGAGATTTACAGTATGTAGTGATCATTCTACTATTACATTCCTCGATCTCACAATTCGCAAAGACAATGATGGCCGGCTGGCCACCTCCCTGTTCCGTAAACCTACAGCAGGTAACACTCTGCTGCACGCAGGAAGTGCTCACCCACACACCCTCATACGGAGTATACCTTACGCGCAGTACCTTAGACTCCGTAGAAACTGCACGTTCACGGAGGATTTTAAGCAACAAGCCAATATACTTCGTGACCGAATGAAGGCAAGGGGATACAGTAAATCACTTCTTCGCCGTGCTTACAATAAAGCACTGCGTCAACCACGAAATTCTCTTTTATACCAGAATAAAATTCCCAAATCCAATTTGATGGTAAGATATATCACCAGGTATTCCCAACACCACTCAGAACTACGTGACATTCTAACTACACATTGGTCCCTCCTACGTGAGGATCCAATCCTGGCCAAATATGTAACCCCTACTCCAGCCATTACATTTCGGAGATGTAGATCCCTTAGAGATAAACTTACATCTAGTCATTTTTGTAATGATCCTCCACTACAACTTTGTCCCAAAGGGATCACCAGATGCGGGAGATGCTCGTTTTGTCCCTGGATCCGTGTAGGTACCTGCTTCAGACTCCCTAATGGGGAAATGTTCACCCCTCATTTTCACGCTAATTGTGAAACCCAGGGCATAGTTTACCTAATGACATGCGATTGTCAAGCCTTCTATGTCGGAAAGACTATTAGACAATTTCGCTCAGGACCATATATATTACTCCGGAGGGGGAAAAATGATTACATCAGTGAGCAGGCACCTGGACCTTTATCACAGGTTCGACACCTCGGTGGTCTCCTTCATCGCCCTTGCGGTGATTCCAAGAAGCCCCCGAGGTGGCGACTGGGACAAACAAATTTTGAGACAAGAAACACTCTGGATAGAACGCTTGAATGCGACTCGAGCCCCTGGCATAAATGAATCGCAGTCATACAAACCTTTTCTTTGACAGTATTTTTGACATACAGGCTGGGATTATAGTCGTTCCAGGCTAAATGGTTAATTTTTTACAGTAATGTTCTGGAAACATGCTTGTTCATTTGTTCATAAATCTTTTCTAATTTCCCATTTTTTCCCTACCCCAGTGATTTTTTTCTTTCCCTTCCCCTCTTTCGCTATGATATTCACTCCTTCTATATATCTTCGCATATATGACCTCTAACATGCTGTTCGCTATTTAAGTCCATATTCTCTTTATTCTCTTTATTTCATATATATGCCTGTATAAAAGATCTATACATATATATCAACAAAATGAAGGTTTTACTGTAGCTCGAGTCCAGAGCAAGTATTCCTCACATGAATACTACAGTTTCTGAGATATATACACATTTGAGAGCTAGGATTCTCTCAAGTGTTTTCAATTTTTTTATGTGTTGAAGTTCTATCTATTGTACATGCCATATATTTTGTTTTTGCTGAGTTCATGCGGTGTATTGGTGTGGGCGCCACCTGGTGGTGAGTTCTTGGCTGCTATGCGGCCGCCCAGCGTCACATCAGCCTCCCTTGGTGTGGCGCTTACATCAGCTGGTACACTTACAGGTGCCGGCTGGTGTAGCTTGCAGTGGGCGGGCGCTGCTTTCCTCACTGGAGGCGCCACCGCTGTGTGGACGGCGCTTCTGGTTAGACGGCGCGCATGCGCACTGTGAGCATTCGGCCGGTCCGGATGACGTCACGTCGGCGTTGCCGATTGGATGACGACGGACGGGACGTGCACACAAATAGGACGTCGTCCTATTATTGTGTGCACTCCGCTTCAGCCCTAGGAGGACATCGCACGTCGGAGATCTTTTCCTATCATATGCAGGTACCCCCTTCTTTTGTTGTAGCATTAGCTACTAGACTTTTGCCATTGATGGATATCTACATTTTAAGTCAGTTACCATTTTACCTCCCCCCTCCTTTTCCTTTGTTTGCCTGCCTACATCATAGGAAAAATTATTGGTAGATCGCCTCTGATTACACTGGGCCGTTGGCACCCCCTGCCTAGGAGTACCTGAGCCCCACTGTGGAACCTAGGGGCACACAGAATATAAAACTACACCTGTAAAAATCAACACTGGTGAGTGTTATATAACATGGCGGGGGCTATGTCACTAGATACCCACCTATATTTATACATCCCTATTTTTATTTTAAATCCATTGTTTTCCTTTTAGGAACAGGCTTATGCAACAAGCTAGTACCATCTTACATCTATTCCGACGTGCTTAGGCATATTATTTTGCCGGTTTTCCGGCCCGTGTGGGCTTGCGGATCATTACCTCTTTTATGATTTTATATATATTCCACAATGTGAGTATTTCCTTTAGCTTTCCAACCCCCCCTTCCCATTCCCTCGTTCCCTCATCTCCTCCCCCTTTTCTTTTTCCCTCTCTCCTCCCTCCCTTTTCTCCCCCCTTTCCCCCCCCAACCCCCCCCCCCCCTTTTTTCCCCCCCTCCCCCTTCTTCCTAATTTTCCTGCCATTTCCCCTTTTTCCCCCCTTTTCTCCTTTTTCAACTTGTCTTGTCATTTTCTTTTCTTTCTCTTGCTCCTCCTCCCCCCCTCCCCCTTTCTTTCCTTTTCCCCTTCTTCTTTCCCTCCCCCCCCCCCCCTTTTTTTCCTTTTTTCTCTTTTTCTTTACCCCTTTAGGCATTGGGAATAAAATCTTTACTTACCCTATGAACTTTCCCTACTGCGACACACCTTTTGTAATATCACATCAGACTATGTTGTGTACGCCCCCATAGCTAGCCTTTCATCGCCCCCATGGTTGGCGCACCCATCACTGCTCTGCTTGAACCAGTATAAATTTTCAAATACTATGTATGTGGCGTCATTATAGACGTCTGTTTTTGACGGATATATATATTGTATTAATTATTATGTTTTTGCTATGTTATATGTTCTGATAGCCACAACATATCCTGTATTGCTCCTGAAGAAGCGTAACCTTACGCGAAACATGTTGAGCATCAAAGATTTACGTGACTTGAACTGACTACAGACCCGCTATCGAGCCATCATTTCGGATTGATCTTGTTGTGGAAAGTATATCCAGACGTCCGAATACTGTATACTATAGATGGTGGTGTATAGCGAGCATTTTAAAACATATACACATGTTGTGTTTTTTTTAGACAATGTGTCTTTTTTGCTATGTATTTTTCTAAGTAAATAAAATATTATTTTACATAATCAGTTTGTTATAGTTGTGCCTAGAAAGTCCAAAAGTCCCTCTTGTTTGGTTTTCGCATAATTGTTCGGACGTGGCACAGGTTTACTTTTCGTGTGTGTCCACGGTGCCACTCTGTGTTAAGACACACTTCTAATTTTGCAATGATCTATAGGACAGTGCATGTGCTGTATAATTTGTCCCTCTCTATGTTGTAATATACCTGGTTGATCCTGCCTCTTCCTGTGTCCCCCTGTCTGTGCTGACCACAGTAATCATGGCTGTTGAGCCATGATACTGTGGTCAGCTTATGTGCCTCTGTCATCCCACTCTCCGCTGTGAGTCTCTCCCCTCTCCCCCTCCCTCCCTGTTTGTCAGCATGAATGCGGCTCTGTCCCCCACTTGTATCTCCTCTGGATCATGCAGGCATTAACTATAGTGTGTGTTTTTTTTAAATGAAGAGGCTAAATTACTTTTCCCACGCTGCCGCGGTCATGTAACTTCCCTCTGCTGGGTGCCTGACATCACAGGGGAATCCCAGTCCCTCCAGCTGCTCTCCATAGATCGGGGAAGAAGAACAGAGGGGGGTCATGTGACCGCACAGCTGCGGTGTGAGATGCCTGCATAATCCAGAGGGGATACAATGTGACTTTACAAACACTTCAAGGGTTAGGCCCCAAAAAGTTTTAAGGTCGGAAACCATGATAAGTTTCCATGTAATTTGTCTGGCAAGAGTTTAATTTGGGTGTGTGGCAATGTGCTGGTCAGCGTATAGATTGCTTTGGTCCACAATCAATTGATACAGATGTTCTGTTAAAAATAGCTAAAGAAAATCAAGGGGAGTTGTTAAATTTGCTGTTTCTACCTGAATTCTGGGTTGGGCAGTGAATGAGGGAATAATGGGTGGTGTTGAATCTAGGAGCTGCCCATCAGGATTTTCAAGCACCTCTGGAAGGACACCATGGGCCTATGCATGATTTTTTGGTGGCTGTCGGACCCTGCTAGTGCTAGCCACCTCACCAGCTTGGACTTCACTTTTGGGACTCCCCATGTCACCATGAGATACTGCAGTGCTGGTGTGTAAAATACAAGGATGTAATAGGCCGCTGGTGCCTGCCAGTCCTCCAAAAGGTAATGCAGCACTAGTACTTGGACCTTGTCTCTTCACTAGTGTACCGTTTTTGGGACATTTTGGGCACTAAATTTACAGGTGCCTAGAGTAAAGTGACTAGATTTTTACAATAAAATCCTGGGACATATTTTTTTTTAATGGCAAATGGTAAACTATTTTATAAGCATATTTTTCTCAAACTATATATGCAGTGCATGTTGTATGAATTTATGGAATGATTGTATGATATCTAGGTTATATCTCACATTTCGTCCATAAATAAAGATAAAAAAGGTACTTCTTAAGGCCCGTACACACGATCAGACTTTTTGACAAAAAACATGCAAATTAGCTGTTTTGGAGCAACATCCGACCGTGTGTACGCTCCATCGGACAAACTTTTTGTGTTTTCGTCGGACTTTTGTTGGCTGTGCAAACGCACAAACTTTCCGGCAACAAAAGTCAGATGGAGCAAAGTCCGATCATGTGTACACAAAGCCATTGGACTTTTGTACAAGCTACAGTACGCAGCCGCGAGAATGTTTCCAGCGCAATCCCATCGCGCTGGTTCTCGGCGACAGGGTACTGTACATCTTGAACTGGCTGCAGTAGGAAAAACGCATTTTCCTATTGCAGCGAGCGCGAGAGGGAATTCCCCTCTGGGAGCATACCAGGCCCTTAGGTCTGGTATGGATTTTGAGGGGAACCCCCTACACCAAAAAAACGGCGTGGGGGTCCCCCCAAAATCCAAACCAGACCCTTATGCGAGAACACAGCCCGGCCGGTCAGGAAAGGGGGTGGGGACGAATGAGCGCCCCCCTCCTGAACCGTACCAGGCCGCATGCCCTCAACTTGGGGGGTGGGTGCTTTGGAGGAGGGGGGTGCCCTGCGGGCCCCCGAGCCCAAAGCACCTTGTCCCCATGTTGATGAGGACAAGGGCCTCTTCCCGACAACCCTGGTCGTTGGTTTCGTGGTCTGCGGGTGGGGGGGGCTTATTGGAATCCAGGAGCCCCCTTTAATAAGGGGACCCCCAGATCGTGGCCCCCTACCCTATGTGAATGAGTATGGGGTACATTGTACCACTACCAAGATACCTAGAGAAAAAAGTGTTAATAAAAAACACATTGGACAGGTTTTTAAAGTAATTTATTAGGCAGCCCCGGGGGTCTTCTTCCGATCTTCGGGGGTCTCTTCCGACTTCGGGGGTCTCTCCGGCCTCTTCTCCCGGTGTCTGGTTCTTCTCCCGCTCTCCGGTTCTTCTGCCGGGCTCCTCCACTATCTTCTGCTCTTTTGCCGCTCTTTTGCTAGCGGTGACCCGGTCTTCTGCGATGTTGACACGACGCTCTCTCCCGCTGTAATGCTGTGTGAGCGCCTCGCAATGACTTATATAGGCATGAGGCGTGGTTACCGGGTGATGTCATCCGGTCAACCCGCCCCGTTATGCCGTCACAGTCCCAGCATGCCCGGACTGTGACGTCATAAGGGGGCGGGGTCACCCATACTCATTCACATAGGGTGGGGGGCCGGGATCTGGGGGCCCCCTTTTTAAAGGGGGCTCCCTGATTCCGATAAGCCCCCTGCCTACAGACCCAGACAACCAACGACCAGGGTTGTCGGGAAGAGGACCTTGTCCTCATCAACATGGGGACAAGGTGCTTTGGGCTGGAGGGCCCGCAGGGCGCCCCCCTCCCCCAAAGCACCCACCCCCCATGTTGAAGGAATGCGGCCTGGTACGGTTCAGGAGGGGGGGCGCTCACTCGTCCCCACCCCCTTTCCTGACCGGCCGGGCTCCGTGCTTGGATAAGAGTCTGGTATGGATTTTGGGGGGACCCCCACGCTGTTTTTTCGGCGTAGGGGGTTCCCCTTAAGATCCATACCAGACCGAAGGGCCTGGTATGCCCCTGGAAGGGAACCCATGCCGGTTTTTTATTTAACATTTGGCGTGGAGTTCCCCCTCATGATTCATAGCAAACACAGTGCCTGGCATTGGTGGGGATCCAAGTCGGATCCCCGCACCAGTGTGAACCCGGCTCACAAGGTGTTAATCTCGCCGATAAAAGCGGCGAGATTGATAAATATCAGACAATGCAGACGTTGACCAAAGGGTGGTGGTAAAGAGCTGAAAAAACACGTGATTTGGTGAAAGTTGGCAAACGTAGTCAAAACATAGCCAGAGTTCAGTAACCAGGTGGGTAGTCAGAACAAACCAGTGAAACAGGAATCCAAAGATCAGCATAGTAGAGGCAGCAAACAGGATCAGGAACCAGAAGGGAAGTCAGCTAGGCAAAGCCTTTAATCCAGAAATCAGCATAGTCAGAGGCAGCAAACAGGATCAGGAACCAGAAGGGAAGTCAGCCAAGCAAAGTCTTTAACAGGAAAACACAGTAGAGAGTATCTGGATATGTTGACCAGGCAAAGGCACAGGAGATCTGATCCAGGCAGTTTAATTAGCCAGCAGGGCTAGCTGACGAGCAGGACACAAGTGCTGGCTGGTATCGAGGCTGATCCTGCTAACGCTGTGTTTTTGGAGACACTATACTAAAGGGGATACTAGTATAGTTCTGTTCGTGATTAATATATTGATCCTCACAGACACTATACTAGTAATGGCGGTGATCAGCGACCTATAGCATAAGTGCAATAGTGTGTGGCCAATCTAACCCTGTGGGCTATCTGATGTCGCAAGTGACACTAATACAGTGATCAGTGAAAAATACTGTACACTGACACTGTACTAATGACGCTTTCTGGGAATCAAAGGGTTAACTGAGGGCGATCAAGGGGTTAAATGTACCTACCTAACGTGTGTGTGGATATGTGCTGCTTTTACTCACTGTGTGATGTTCTCTCTTCTGTTCCTGCACTCCGTGCCCACTAGGGCCAAAGGCCGTGCTCCCTGTGCAGGGCTGGCGCAGAGGGGGTGGGGCCTGTTCCCAGGGTAACCTGACAAGGAAGCTCGAGTTACCTGGGCACCGTAAACGTGCCCAACTCTGAAATAAAATGCCAGACCGGTGCCCATGCTGTGGTTGCCTCCTTGCTCGCTGTCCCCCTCATTGCTCTACTGCGCTGTGTGTGGTCCTGAGCTGCGGCCAGACCTCACAGCCACCGTCCTGGAGCCCAGAACCCTTGCTATGCCTGTGCTGAGGAAGAAACTCCTGCTTTGACCTGCGTGCTGACTTAACCCTTACCTACCCGAATCTTTACCTGTGTGCTGGACTCTTGTTTGCCTGGACCCCTGCCCTGCGTGCTAGACTTACACTGTTCTGCCTGGATCCCTGCCCTGTGTGCTGGATTTACCCTGTTCTGCCCAGGCCCCTGACCTGTGTGCTGGACATACTAACCCTTGTTTTCCTGGACCCCTGCCCTGCGTTCTAGTCCTACCCTGTTCTGCCTGGACTTTTGCCCTGCATGCTGGCCTAACCCTTACCTGCCCGGATCTTGACCTGTGTGCTGGACTTAACTCTTGTTTGCCTTGACCCCGGCCCTGCGTGCTGCAATTGCCCAGTTGTACCTGGATCCCTGCCCTGCGTGCTGGACTTACCCTGTTCTGCCTGGACCCCTGCCCTGTGTGCTTGGCTATCCCTGCCCTGCCAGGTGAACTTCCCCCGTTCTGCCTGGATTCCTGCCCTGCATGCTGAATTTACCCTGTTCTGTCCAGACTCCTGCCCTGTGTGCTGGTCTAACCCTTACCTGCCCGGATCTTTACCTGTGTGCTGGACTACCCCTGTTCTACCTGGATCCCGGGTCCTGATGCTAGACTTACCCCGTTTTGCCCGGACCCCTACCCTGTGTGCTGAACTTGCCCTGTTCTGACTGGATCCCTGCCCTGCATGCTGGACTTACCCTGTTCTGCCCGGATTCCTGCCCTGCATGCTGAATTTACCCTGTTCTGCCTGGATTCCTGCCCAGTGTGCTGGACTTACCCTGTTCTCCCTGGATCCGTGCCCTGCGTGCTGGACTTAAAGTGGAGTTCCACCCACTTTTACAACTCTTCAGCATCCCTCACTAAACTGTGCACTGTAAACAAATTGGATATTTTTTTATTTTTTTTCTCAGCACCTACTGTATATCTGCTGTATTCATTTTTCACTTCCTCCTCCCTGGCCGCGGCCCATCGCACCATTTCCTGTCTGCAATGCCTTCTGGGAAGGGGCGGCAACTTCCTCTGAAACTGCCGTTGCTATGGAAACCTGACCTGAAACCTATTACACTGCTTGTGCTGCACTGAGCATGTGCGAGATTTGCAAGGATGAGATCCAGGAAGAAATACAGTCTGGCTTCAGAAGCCCACACTTAAGATGGCCACGGCCTGATAAGTTTATAAAATAACAAACTACTGCTATAAACTAACAAAACAGACCTTAGGTTTACAGACTAACTTTACTAGAATACATTAAGCTTGTGTATTATAGGGGTATTTTTATTTAAAAAGTATCATTTCGGCCGGAACACCACTTTAACCTGTTCTGCCTGGATCCCTGCTCTGCATCCTGGGCTTATGCTAGTCTGCCCTAATCTGTGTCCAGTGTGCTGAACTTACCCCCCTACTATGCTAGACTCTGGCCTGTACCTTACGTGGACTATATGTGTGCTCATATAGTACTACCGGGTGGATTATTTCGCTGTACTGTGTTTTGTTACCCCTACCATGTCCTCCTGTTTCCCCAATGCTCTTTCTGCCACTGACCAGCTTGCAACCAACAGAATTATCCTGTCTGACAGTATGCGTTTTAAAACAGGGGTTTAGTTTGCACACATTTGCAAATACATGCATAAGCTGCAGAGCCACTTCATGCTACCCCAGTATTATCTGCAGTACTAACTCTAAATTTTATCTTTCAATATTTTTATTAAGGTTTTACATGAGAAACAATGAATACACAGTGATGCTTATAAAAGAAGCCAACTGTGAAATACAGTTGAATGCAACTCATAATGGTATCTAGAGAGAAAATGGGAAGCAGTAACCAATCAAAATATGACAAACAAATGACACTCCCAAGGACGAGAGTAAACCAGAAAGCTGAAAGGCTAAAACTATGTGGACTCCTTTTGAGAGGTGACTACTTGCAACAGCCCTGGACATAGACAGGCATGGTTGTATGTGTATATATATATTATTATTATTCCAATATATATATATTATTCTGAACTCCTAGAAAGTGTTGTAAATGCCCTAGAGTTATAGAATAGGCCAGGCTTTTGGAGTACCCTCTATTCCTCTGGAACAGCTTGTATAGACAGGGTAAATAACATCCCATAAACTTATGTCTGGTGGTTCCACACCAAAACCCCCCTAAAAGAAAAGAGAGGGGATAAGAAGAAAAAAACAGAAGAAATGACCAAGATAAAAAGAGCAAGTTAGAAGTTAGATAAGAATGAATCGAGAGGAGAGGAAAGGCGAGGGGAGAGAGCGGTTAGACGCCAAGGAGACCTAAGCATAAATGGAGTGACAGTTGACTAAAGAGGATTACAAAATTTTTTGCTAAGGGTTTCCAGATCAAGTCAAATTTTCATACTGTATCCTGGAGAATACTAACGGCTTTTTCTTGAGTCATTATCCAGTAAATTTTCCGCTTCTGTGCTGAAAAGGGCACAGATGGCTGTTTCCAAGCTCGGGCAATTGAGAGCTTGGCTCCCACAGGCATGAAATAAATCAGTTTTTGAGTACTTTTAGGGATCTTTAAAAAAATGTACAAAGAACCCCCTACCGGGGCTTTAAAGCAGCCAGTAAATACAAGATGCATAATCAAAACATAATTTTATTGGTACAAAAAGTAGTATGTAACAAATGAATTCTGACCTATAGAGTCGGGACATGAACTGGGATACAGTATGCAATTAAAGTATAAAACACACAGCGGACAGTGCCCGTAATCGGGAACAATGTGCAATACAATGTATAGGACAACAAGAGAATGTTAAATATAAAAACTGACGCGTTTCGACCCTGAATGGGTCTTCTTCAGAGGATAATTGTCAACTGTGGAAATATAATCATGTATCAAACAGAATGTACGACTCAACAATGGCAAACTCACATATGTAACACAGTACATCTACAAATCTTGTATAATTACCAATCACAAAATTCCCGATAGTGTTAGGTGTTCATGATGAAGAGGATATGGTCCCTTCTGAGTTTATGCCTCCCCAGTACTGGGTCAACTCCTCAAAGAGCGGGCGGTGGGCCAGACATGCCTTACGAGGAATCATGCATTTATTACCCCCCACACAGGGGAGGGAAGCAGGGAGAAGTGGGCAGCCGGCACTCACTGCACCCGAGGTGAAGTGACGATGATACTGCAATCAATTTGAAGCAAGAAGAAATTAATTAATTCTCTTAGAGGAATATAAATTCCCCTGATTCAGAGCAGTTTCCTGGTGTTGAATATGGGTGTAGGGGCATGCAGGGGACAAGAGTACAAAGGAACAGAATGGAAAAAACATGAGGAATGGAAGTGAGGGGAAGAGAAAAAAAGGGAAAGGGGGGGGGAGCAGGGGGAAGGGAAGGGAAAGAAATGTGAGAGGAGTGAAAGCAGGGAAGAGGTGAGAGGAACAGACAAGAAAAGAATCAGTGAAAGACAAGGAGTGCAGGAATGTGTGACCTAAGTGAGAAGTGACATGATGAGACAAACAAACATAGAGACCCCTGCTGCCCCTGCAAACCATACAGCAGTGAAGGTATAGGAAATAGTACAAACCATACACCAATGAGCAAAAAGTGTGTAAAGTGAAAGGGACCAGCCACAAGGCTGGAAGGGAGGAAAGAATGTGAAAGTAGTGCAGCGGTGGAGGTGTGAGAGGTGAGAGAGCCAAAAGTCAAGGGAAGAATGGAGAAGCACAAGATGAAAGTGATAGTGAAGCCCTGGAACCATATACAATCCACACAGGAGTTTAAAATCCAAAAAAGTGCATGCAATGTGATCACCAAGATAAAGGGGTGCATGAGGTGATGGTGGAGCTTAGATTAATTAGCCCAGGTTCTGAAAAGTATAATGTCAGCATCAAACATGTTTAAATAGAGACAAGGGGTATTACAGAGAAGTGCTCTAAGGCAGTGGTATAAACCACACATGAAGGAAAGCATTTCCAAACATTTTAAGGGCACTTACTATTACATGAGACCAATGGCTGCATGCAGGCATTTCACAAAGTCAAGAGAGGATCACTGAGCCTCCCATGTAGCTATGTCCTTGTTATAAGGAGGTGCTGATTGACTAGAAACCCCTACAGGTGCGGGTGCACGTCTAATCCACGTCTAATAGGTCAGAATTAATTTGTTACATACTACTTTTTGTACCAATAAAATTATGTTTTGATTATGCATCTTGTATTTACTGGCTGCTTTAAAGCCCCGGTAGGGGGTTCTTTGTACATTTTTATGCATCTTATGGGGTGCGCAGCCTTTTTGTCTGCACTCATGTGAGTGTCTCCTGTTGATTATACTTTTAGGGATCTTGTTGACCCTTTCATTTAAAAGTGCGATTAGAGGGGATTTGAGGATTGCCACTCCCGTGACCTTCCGCAACAAGTAGAAAAACATGTTCCAAAATCCTCTTAACCACTTCAGGCCCAGAGGATTTGGCTGCTCAATGACTGGAGCACTTTTTAAAATTTGGCACTGCGCTGCTTTAACTGGCAATTGCGCGGTCATGCAATGTTGTACCCAAACAAAATTTGCGTTCTTTTTTTTCCCCACAAATAGAGCTTTCTTTTGATGGTATTTGATAGCCTCTGCAATTTTTATTTTTTGCGATATAAACGGAAAAATACCGAAAAATTTTGAAAAAAAAATGATATTTTCTACTTTTTGTTATTAAAAAAATTTAATAAACTCAATTTTTGTCAAACATTTAGGCCAAAATATATTCAGCCACATGTCTTTGGTAAAAAAATGTCAATAAGCATATATTTATTGGTTTGCGCAAAAGTTATAGCGTCTACAAACTAGGGTACATTTTCTGAAATTTACGCAGCTTTTAGTTTGACTGCCTATCTCATTTCTTGATGTGCTAAAATGGCAAGGCAATACAACCCATTGGACATTGCTGAGAGGCACGTTGAGCCCATTGAATATTTAATTTTTTTCAAGTGATTGAAAAATGACCAAAAAAATTACACAAAGTTGTCACTAAATGATATATTGCTCACACATGGCATGGTTAAATGTGGAATTACACCCCAAAATACATTCTGCTGCATCTCCTGAGTACCGGGATACCTCACGTGTGAGACTTTTTTGGAGCCTAGCCACGTACAGGACCTTGAAAACCAATCACCAACTTCAGGATTTCTAAGGGTGTAAATTTTTGATTTGACTCTTCACTACCTATCACAGTTTCAAAGGCCATAAAATGCAAAGATAGCACAAACCCCCCCCAAATGACCCCATTTTGGAAAGTAGACACCCCAAGCTATTTGATGAGAGGCATGTTGAGTCCATGGAATATTTTATATTTTGCCACAAGTTGCGGGAAAATTACATTTTTTTTTGCACAAAGTTGTCACTAAATGATATATTGTTCAAACATGGCATAGTTATATGTGGACTTACACCCCAAAATACATTCTGCTGCTTCTCCTGAGTACAGGGATACCACATGTATGGAACTTTTTGACAGTCTAACCACGTACAGGACCCCAAAAACCAATCACCGCCTTCAGGCTCTCTAGGCGTACATTTTTTATTTCACTCCTCACTGCCTATCACAGTTTCGGAGGTCATGAAATGCCCAGTTAGCACAAACCCCCCCCCCCCCCCCAAATGACCCCATTTTGGAAAGTAGACACCAAAGATATCTGCTGGGAGGCATGTTGAGTACGGGGGGGACAGGGGTGCTTTTTTTATTTTTTAATTATTTATTTTGCTTTTTTTTATTATATTTTAACCTATCCCTTTCATTTTTTTTTTTTATCATTTGTATTGTTATCTCAGGGAATGCAAATATCTCCTATGATAGCAATAGGTAGTGACAGGTACTCTTTTTTGAAAAAATTGGGGTCTATTAGACCCTAGATCTCTCCTCTGCCCTCAAAGCATCTGACCACACCAAGATCGGTGTGATAAAATGCTTTGCCAATTTCCCAATGGTGCTGTTTATATCCGGCGAAACCTAAGTCATGAAATGCTTGTAGCTTCCGGTTTCTTAGGCCATAGAGATGATTGGAGCCATTCTGATCGGAGCCAGGGAAAACCATGGAAGACGGTGGGAGGGGGGGCATTCCCTTCCACTGCTTGTAAAAGCAGTCTAGAGGCTAATTAGCCCTAGGATTGCTTTCACATGAAAGCCGACCACTGGCTGAAAAGAATGATACCAAGATGATACCTAAACCCGCAGGCATCATTCTGGTATAACCACTCAAAGTCCAGCAATGTGCCAGTACTTGTTGGGCATATATTGTAATCTTTTTTTTCATGCAGCCTGTGGGCTGAACGAAAAAAAGAGATTGATCTGTAGGTATGCCCATCATTAGAATACCTCCCTTCATCCACCCACTTCTAATGATGGGCATACATGCACCATTTTGTTTTTAACTGTGGTGGTGAAATCACCTCCGACAGCGCTGGAGTCACGGCTTTATGTATCGTGGGAGCAAACACTGTTGCTTTCAAGATAAATAAATCCGCGCTGCAACTGAATGGCGTACCTGCTAAGCAAATGATGGTTAACAATAAAACAAAGTAACATTACAGTATAACAGTAAGACTTGCCATACCTGCAAAGCAAATACAAAAAAACATAGTAAAAAATAAAACATTTTTTAATGCAATCTGTGCTTAAAATATATATTTATGCCAAAGCATGGGGGCATCCGCCCGCAAAAGTTAGAAGCAAATCGCTCCTCCACCCCTGCTGCCCCCATGCTTTGGCGTATATGCTCTTTTTTTTTAACTGTGGTGGTGAAATCACCTCCTACAGCGCTGGAGTCACGGCTTTATGTATCGTGGGAGCAAACGCTGTTGCTGTCAAGATAAATAAATCCGTGCTGCAGCTGAACGGGGGACCTGAAAACAAAAAAAATGGTAAGAGTAAACAGTATAAAAAATGACATACCTGAAAAGCAAACATGGTAAAACATAATAACAATAAAACATTGCAGAATAGAATACAGTAAAAAAAGAGCAGAACAATAGAGAGAGAGAACAATAAAACAACAACTATTTTTGTTTTTTTATTTTATATATTTTTTTGTGTTTTTTTACTTTTTTTTTTTTACACTTTTTTTTTGTAACTGTAACTGTTGTAACCAACGGTTCAAGGTTCGGGTCTCTCAAAATGCGATGGCATCTTGGGAGACCCTGTGAAAGTGTGCCTAGTCTGTGCAGTGCTGTACCCTACGCTAATACTCAACTAGTGTATGGTAGCGTTCAAAACATTGGGAAGGTTAGGTGGAGCACCGTCTGGAAACAGAACATCTCTGATGATCTCTTCCTGGAATTTAAGGAAGGATCCAGTCCATCCTGGAGCTCTGTATAGCACATGAGCGTTCAGCAAAGCCAACTGAAATAAATAAACAGACACTTTTTTGTACCAGCGTCTGGCCTTACGGGCAACTAGGTACGGCACCAACAACTGGTCGTTGAGGTCCACCCCTCCCATATTTTGGTTATATTCGTGGACACAGAGGGGTTTTTCCACAACACCAGTCGCCGTAGTAATTTGGACCGTCGTGTCTGCATGAAGGGAGGTAAGAACGAAAACATTCTTATTATCCCTCCACTTCACAGCGAGCAAATTTTTACACTTGAAGCAGGCTCTCCCCCCCAGCCTAAGACGGGAATCTACAAGCCGCTGGGGAAAGCCCTGGCGATTAGGTCGCACAGTGCCACATGCTCCAATCTGATGATAAAACAAGTGACTAAAAAGTGGCACGCTCGTGTAATAATTGTCCATGTACACGTGGTACCCCTTTCCGAATAAGGGTGACACCAAGTCCCACACAATCTTGCCAGTGTTCCCTATGTAATCTGGGCAGTTTGGCGGCTTTACGTGGCTATCTTTTCCCTCATAAATTATAAAACTACATGTATAGCCTGTGGCCCTGTCACAGAGCTTATACATCTTGACCCCGTATCTGGCACGCTTGCTGGGAAGATACTGTTTGAAAGACAAGCAGCCAGAAAACTTAATCAGGGACTCATCAAGGCAGACAACTTGATGGCGAGTAAACAAGTCTGCAAAACATTGGTTGAAGTGGTTTACGAGGGGCCGAATCTTGTAGAGCCAATCGTATCCAGGGTCTCCACGAGGATGACAGAGTTAATTGTTGTTGAAATGCATGAACCGCAAGATTTGCTTGTATCGTGCCCTGGTCATGGAGGCAGAGAACACGGGCATATGGTAAATTGGGTCAGTGGACCAATATGACTGCAACGTACTCATTCTAACTATGCCTATGTCAAGAGATAGGCCCAGAAAGATCTTAAATTCGAAAACCGTAATTGGTTTCCAATCTCTGGCAAGGGAGGACTGAGGATTAGTGGCGATGTATTGACAAGTATACAAATTTCTTTGGTCCACAATAGATCTGTAGAGATCTTCGGTAAAAAACAGCTAATAAAAATCAAGTGACGTAAAATCAACTGTTTCCACCTGAATGCCGGGTTGGCCAGTGAATGGGGGAAGTACGGGTGCTGCAGAAGTGGCGGGTTCCCAATTAGGATTGGCGAATGCAGCAGGAAGGGCACTATGGGCTCGACGGGCCTGTCTTTGTCTTCTTGGTGGCAGTGGAACATTACTTGTGCTTGCCACCTCACCAGCTTGAACTGCACTTATGGGACTCGCCACGTCACCACGTGTTACTGCAGTGCTGGTTTGACTATGACCAGGGTGTACTAGGCAGCTGGTGCTTCAGTTCACCAGAAGGAATAGCGGCGCTAGTACCTCTCTGCTCCATATGAGAGCCCTGCGGTTCTTGCACCTCAACAGCAGAAGAAGATTGGGGTCTGGTATGCCTGACCTTGGCAGGGACCACAACTCCGTTGTCAGAGCTATCTGTCATGGAGCCGCTGTCGTCTACAGGATCGTATTCTGAGCCTGAATCTGACAGATGAGTGACTTCCTCTTCACTATCTGTCATGCTCAGAAACATGTAGGCCTCTTTACTAGTGTACCTTCGATTTGCCATTTTGGGCTCTAAATTTAGTTTAAATTTAAATTTAGTGGTACACTAGTGAGACTCACAGGTAAAAAAGCTCCTGACTGTTAGCGACTAATTCAAACGCTACCAAAAAAACTGTTAGCGATCGTAGGGATCAGGCCTAACTCTGCAAATGCTGCAGTTATGTGTGTTGTGTTTTGTAAGTGACAGTGATCGATCGATACTGCACTTGGGTGTGGTGGGCTGGGCTGGGCTGGGCTGGGCGGAGGGGCAAAACGCAGGTGCTAGCAGGTATCTGGGCTGATCCCGCTAACACTGCGTTTTTGGGAACCCTAAACTTCTGGGGACGTTAGTATAGATCTGATCAGATCAGATATTGATCCGTTCAGATGCTATACCACTAAAGGAGGTGTATGCTGTGTGCGTGGATGTTAGCGGTACTGGCAATAACCTGACGCTGCCTGGGGCGACGCATTCCCTATCTGTCCCTAAAACCTAACTGATATCACCCGCCGTGTGATCAGGGGGTTAAACCTTTATTAGGTAATAAACGGTGGGTGCCCTGACACTATAAAGAACTAACTAACCAGCGTCACCCGTAACAGTTATACGGTGATCACTGGTGAAAGGGTTAACTAGGGGGCAATCAGGGGTTTAAAACCTTTATTAGGTAGTATATGGGGGTTACCTGATGCTATAAAAACACCTGTGACACTAATCAGAATCAGAAAAAAGATTGCTGGGGAAGCCCCATCAACTGACACCAGATCGGATGGAGGAGGGAGGAGCCTGGTAATGGCTCTGTGCACGCGTGAGGATCCTGAGAACCCTCTCTCTGCAGCTGAGAGGAATGATCGGCCTGATGAGAAGGTGTAGGTAGCTTCCCTCCCCGCCCCCCCTGCTCATCACTCACTGAGCTGTCTTGTGGAGTAAGCCAGAGGAAGTTTGTACCTGCGTCTGACTGCAACAAGCTGTAGTGAGCGTCCCTTTTTGTCCCAACTTCAACAACAACTAAAAGATAAGTACCGTATTTTTTTTTTGGCTTTTTTTCTATTGCAATTGTCTTGAAGTGAAAAGGCAAAGGAAAAGTAATAGAGCAAAAGAAAGGGAAAGGGAAAGAACATATTGAAATAAAACTAAATAAAATGGAATAAAAAGCGAAAGTAAATGAAAGTAAATGAAGGCGAAAGAGCTGAAAAAGTAGAATCAAGTGAGCTAAGAAAAACAATAAAAACGGGGGGGAACAGGGGAGAAGGAGAAGGTGAATGAGAGACAAGCCAACGGAAGAGTTGTCTCCCAGCCCCCACCTGCTTGCTGCTGCTGCTGCTGCAGTAGCTCCCTTTCTTGTGATTTTTTTTTTTTTTTTTTTTGGTCTTTTTTTGTTTTTGTTTTTTGCAAATGGTATTAACTATAGGCTCGATAGTATAAACTATAGAATAAGAAGAAATTTCATAGTAACAAAATGTGGAACATATAAGCTCATACTGGAACTATACTGCTGAATATATAAATCATCTTGCTGAATACTTGAATTAGATTGCATTATACCGCTAAAACATTTGAATTATTTTTATGAGCACCTGGGCCCTCATGCACATGGGCTGTTGGGAGAACGTTGTGAAAACGCTAGTGTCTTTGCAGTGACTTTTTTTTATTTTTTATTTTTTTAACTTTTTTCAGCGTTTTTGCAATAGCGTCTTTGAGCGTTTTTGAGCGTTTTTTTTTTTTTTTTTCCTCCTCTTTTGGCTCTTTTCTATTGCAATTGTCTTGAAGTGAACAAGCAGGGGAAAAGGCGAAAGAGCTGAAAAAGTAGAATCAAGAGACCTAAGAAAAACAATAAAAACAGGGGGGGGGGGGGGCAGGGGAGAAGAGAAGGAGAAGGTGAAAGAAAGACAAGCCAACGGAAGAGTTGTCTCCCAGCCCCCACCTGCCTGCTGCTGCTGCTGCTGCAGTATCTCCCTTTCTTGTGATTTTTTTTTTTTCTTTTTGCAAATGGTACTAATTATAGGCTTGATAGTACAAACTATAGAATAAGAAGAAATTTCATAGTAACAAAATGTGGAACATATAAGCTTATACTGGAACTATACTGCTGCATATATAAATCATCTAGCTGAATACTTGAATTAGATTGCATTATATCGCTAAAACATTTGAATTATTTTGCTGAGCACCTGGGCCCCCATGCACACGGGCTGCTGGAAAAGCGCTGTGAAGACGCCGGTGTCTTTGCAGTGACTTTTTTTTTTTTTTTTTTAACTTTTTCCAGCTTTTTTCAGCATTTTTGCAATAGCGTTTTTGAGCGTTTTTTTTTTTTCCCAGCTTAAGAACGCTTAAACAATTGAACAGCACCAAGGAATGCTTAATGTACTTAAGGTAGTAACATAACTTCTGGAAAACGGGGACTACTCATATCTCATTAATTTATTTCTATTATTGGATTGTGGGGAGGATGCCGGGTAGGAGAACGGAATAAAAGAAATATTAGTAAAAATAAGTCAATTTAAAAAGGCTGAGAGATTTTTTCATCATTAAGAGACCCCAATCAAGGGGTATTCTGGAAGGCAGCTTTGAAGATCTTATAAATCCAGCCATAGAAACAAACATGAAGGGGAAAACAACAAGAAGTGCGGGAGCAATACCGAAATCACCTAGGACCAGCCTAGGTCCAAGTCCAGGCCCTATGAACAGGTATATACAGCAAGGAATCGGAGAAGGAGAGAAACAAGTGGGTTCAAAGGGCAGACAAATAGATACAAAAGAGAAAGACAACAAGGATAAAAAAGGCCAGTATAAAGTACAAACAGAAACCAGCCACCTCTCAGAACCCAGAATGGAGCCAGAAATGGGAGAGGAAGACAGAGGAAAGGAGGAAGGACAACAAGGGCCACAGTTGCCAACAAAACAGGATATGGAAAAAATGTTCACGGCACTAGAGAATTCCCTAAAAGCAGAGATGTCAACACTCCATAAAGATATGGGATATATGTTAAACAGAGTGGAAGAAGTAGAGATCAAAGTAGACCTACATCAAAAAAACATAAAGGAACTAGAAGACGAAATAAAGAAATTAAAACTGGAACAACAGGAACAATCATATAAAATAGAAGAGCAAGAAAATAGAGATAAAAAGAAAAACTTGAGAATACGTGGGTTACCGGAAACAGAACAAGCAGAAAATCTAATAGAAAAAATGAACAATCTCTTCAACCAAATCTTGGGAAAGGAAACAACTAACACAATAGGAATAGAAAGTGCCTTTCGAGTAAAAAAACCTCAAAGGTTTGCAAGGGAAACACCTAGAGATGTAATCGTACGCTTTGAAAAATGGGAAGAAAAAAAACAGATCTGGATAAACCTAAAGAGGAAAACACAAATAGAGTTTGCGGGAGGTAAATTACAAATATTTCAAGACTTATCTCAAGAAACGTTGAAAAGACGACGGATACTAAAGCCATTATTAGAAATCCTCCGGGAGCAAGAAATTCAATACAACTGGGGTTTTCCAGCATGTCTAATAGCATGGAAAAACGGAATAAGTGCGAGGCTAAGACATGTGGAGGAGATTCCGGACTTTTGCAACAAACTAGAAATCCCCTCCCCAGAACTGGAAAAATACGCAAATAGTCAGGAGCGAATAACGGCAAGAGATGACCTACAGTGGCAAGTGAATTCAAGGAGCAGACATCAAGATGTGGACTCTCGAGGAAATTAATATCTGAGAAAATACCACACAACGGTGCAAGGGGCCTTAGAGTGGAAAGGGGGGGGGGGCTGGGGTTGATGGGATGGGGAAAAAAGGAAAGTGAAAGGATTGGTAAAACACAACAAAAACGCAGGGAGAGGGAGACAGGGACTCACGGAGTGGACAGGGGGTCGCCCTATTAGTGCTTAGGCAGGGGGGGGAATAGGGTGTCTTACAGAGCTCCGCCTCACAATAAATAGAGCAGAGGGGGCAGAGCGTGCCCCACAAAACAAAGTAAAACGCTCTCAGCTCTAGAGAATATGGGGGTAAAAAACCCATATCAGAAAAAAGGGAGGGGGAGGGTGGGAGGAGGTCGGGGAGGGGGAGGGAGGGGGAGGGAGGGAGAGGTCTGAGTCACATGAGTGGTTACATAGGCACACCTATTCTGAGACAAGAGATGAGGAGACCCCGTGCGTCCGCTGGGTGTCCCCTCCATCCGGTCTCCTAGGGGGACTGCGTGGGGGGGAGGGCCGGAGGACGGGCGGGGAAGAAAAGGCACAAGAATGGAAAACGTAAACAGCATAAAAATAATCTCGTACAATGTCCGAGGACTAAATTCCCCAGGGAAGAGAAACATCATCCTCCGAGAACTAGAAAAAAGTAAAGCAGAAATAATTTTCCTACAGGAGACTCATATAACCCAAAACTCAAGTGCCAAAATTTATTCAAGAAACATACCAACATGGTATCAAGGAGACTCGCCAATAAGAAGGGCCAAAGGAGTAGCCATCGGTATAGGGAAAAATGTACGTTTTCTAATAGATCAAAGGAAAATAGACCCGGAGGGTCGATATCTTTTTATTACAGGAACTATACACGGGGTAAAATATACATTGGCCAATGTCTACTGTCCTAATAAGAACCCTAAAAAATATTTGATAGATATAATTAAAATACTAATGGAATTCAAGCAAGGAAAATGAATACTAGCTGGAGACTTCAACTTCAGCATGGATAATAAAATGGACAGTACCTCAAGAGTAAGGGACAAAGAGGTAAATCAACTAAAGAAATTAAAAAGAATATTATATGAACAGCAACTAATAGACCCTTGGAGAATTCAGCACCCCAGCATAAAGGACTACACATTCTACTCAACAGTACACAAAATTTACTCCAGATTGGATTACATCATGGTCGAACATAGAAACTTGGAAGAAATAGAAGAAACAAAAATAGGCATAATAACCGCCTCAGATCACAGCCCAGTAATCTTGAGAATGAAAATAAAAGGAGAAGTCCTTGAAAGGGGTCCATGGAGAATCAACAAAACTTTATTAGAAGACAGTGAGACCGAAAAAAGCATCATAGAAGAAATTAAAAGATATTTTGAAGAAAACGATACACCAGAGGTATCGAAAGCAACAATATGGGAGGCGCATAAATCTGTTATTAGGGGCAAGTTAATAGCTATAGGGGCAAGAAAAAAACAGGAAAGGAAAACAAACATGCAACAAATAATTAAAGAAATTTATGAATTGGAACGAAAACACAAAAATCAAGTAAACAACAAAATCTTCGGCCTACTATCTCAAAAGAGAGAGCAATTAAAAGACTGGATGGAACAAGAAGAAAGGAAGGACTACAACAGAGTAGTACAAGAAAAATATAAATGGGGTAATAAACCAGGAAAATACCTAGCAAATCTGGTAAAAAAAAAGAAGTCTTTGAATTACATTGAGAAGATCAAAAATGAAAAAGGAGAAGTGGTAAATAAAACTACAGATATAGCGATAACATTTCAAAAATACTTCAGCTCCCTTTATGCAATAAAAGGACAGGAAAGTTGGAAAGAAGCGAATACAAGAACAAAGAAGATACAAGAATATTTAAAAAAAGCAAACTTACCAAAACTAAAAATAGACCAACTAGAAGAATTGGAAAAAAATATTACGCATGAAGAGGTAAAACTGGCATTAAAGGAAACTCCCGTAGGAAAAAGCCCAGGACCAGACGGGTTTACGGCCAAATACTATAAAAAATTTGAAGAACAGCTGACTCCAAAACTATTAGAATATATGAATTCCTTAGGGGAAGATGAAGAAATAAGAAGTGAATCGTTATTAGCTCATATTACAATACTACCAAAAGAAGGGAAAGACAAAGTTAACTGCTCAAGCTACAGGCCAATAGCCCTATTGAACGCTGATACGAAGCTGTACTCCAAGATCCTGGCCACTAGGATAAAAAAACTAATCCCACTGTGGATCAACCCGGACCAAACTGGTTTTGTTCCGGGGAGAGAGGGGCGGGACAACAGCCTAAAATCATTATTGATGTTGCACAAGAAGGTGCAGAATGAGACCCCAGTTCTATTCCTGTCATTGGATGCAGAAAAAGCATTTGACAGGGTAGACTGGGGTTTCATGATGGATACATTGCGGCACTTGGGTATTGGGACAAAAATGATGAAGTGGATAACAAATTTGTATAATGGCCCGACAGCAGTCGTAAAAGTAAACGGTAGACTCTCTCCAAAAATTAAGATGCAGAATGGAACACGGCAAGGCTGTCCACTGTCTCCACTATTATATGTATTGGCCTTAGAACCACTATTAGCAACACTCCGCAATAACAAAGAGGTAGAAGGAGCGAAACTAGGAGGAAAAGAGCATAAGATCGCTGCCTACGCGGACGACATCTTGATGTACGTATCCAACCCAAGAGTGTCACTCCCAAACATACTGAAAGAAATTAAAAAATACGGAGAACTGTCAAACTTCAAAATTAATCCAATAAAAACGGAAATATTAAACATAGGTCTAGAGGAAAAGGAAGTTCAGTTTTTACAAAAAGAATTCCCATTCACTTGGGTAAAAGAACTAAATTACCTTGGAATTAAAATAACTCCTAGAGTCGAAAAAATTTATCAGGCAAACTTTATTCCACTGATCAATGAGGTCAAAGAAGAAATGAAAAAGTTAAGAATACAGCCACTTTCATGGATTGGAAGAATAAATATGTTTAAGATGACGATATTACCTAAAATAAACTACAGATTACAGATGTTACCAGTAAAAATCCCGCAGAGCTTTTTTAAAATAATTAAAACAATCCTGCTAAAATACATTTGGCTTAATAAAAAACCAAGAATTAAATACACGCTGATCACAAGGAAAAAGGAGCATGGGGGTCTTGCCATCCCAGATATAAGTAGGTACTATAAAGCCATAGTTTTAACACGAATGTTAGAGTGGACAAATGAGAAAAATGAAAAAAAATGGGTGGAAATGGAAAACACAATAAGTGGAGCCACACTACATAAGAATATTTGGATTCCACGGAAATATAGAATATTGGACACCGACACGCACGAAATAACAAAAAATGTATTTAAAATTTGGGACACCATTCACTTAAAGAATGAATGGAAATATAATTCACCACTATTAGCACTCACAGGATCGAATCTCTTCACCCCTGGGAGGGAAATATTTGAAATCCAAGGAATAGGTAACCCACGACTGAAAGATATCACTAGAAATGGCAAAATAAGAACACGAGTAGAAATAGAGGAAAGGAATGGATGGAAGATGAATGAATGGAATTATACTCAAATAAGGCACCTAGTAAGCACAATACCACACCCACTGAGAGATGAAACAAAATTAACTGCACTGGAAAAGCTATGTAGCAATGAAACACCATTAAAAAACGGAACATCAAAAATTTATAGTATACTGACAGATTTGGAAGCACAAGAAAGACCAGAATATATAAATCAATGGGAAAAAGAAATGAATTTAAAAATAGATAACCAAAAAGTGGAAAAAATTATAGAAATGGGATATAATAAGGCTTGGGACATGAAGACCATAGAAATGAATTATAAACTAGTATCAAGATGGTATATGACCCCAGTAAGAATACACAGATTCCATCAAGATAGAACCTCCTTGTGTTGGAGAAAATGTGGCCAAATAGCAACGATCACACACATATGGTGGGAATGCCCAATAATAATGGAGTACTGGAAGGAAGTGTTAAACAACATAAAGGAAATAACTGGAGAAGAAATAGAACAAAATATTTGGACTTGCCTCTTCCATATCAACAATAAACCTAAGAAACAATATAGAAAATCAATAATACCTAACCTCCTGAATGCGGCCAAGGCCTTAATTCCCAAGAATTGGCTAAAAAGTGGAAAACCAGACATTAGAAACTGGCTAAAGGAAATAGATTATCACTACAAAATGGAAGGAGGAGAGAAAGGGGATAATAGTAGATGGGAAAGTTGGAAAAACTACAAAGTCTCGGATATTTATCTAGATAGGATAAAAGAAAGAACAGGTGCAGAGCCAAGTGGATAAATAAATAACATAAAGGAACGGACCAGACACAGGGGAGGGGGAGGGGGGGACGAGGGGGAGGGGGGGCAAATAAGAGGGACTGAGAGAGACTAAGATAATAATAGGGTTTATAATTATAGAAGGCGTTTTGTCGCCGGTTTTTAAAAATATTTAAGAATATCCTAGAAGGGAAAAATAATAAAGATGTGACGGAAACAATCCACAATGATGTGAAAAAGGAGAAGAGATAAAGTTTGACACATAAAGTTGAAATAATGTCTCTCGGAAAACTTTCGCTGAAGTGGATAAAAAAAAAAAAAAAAAAAAAAGAAAAAAGATTGCTTAGTGACATTGGCGACGGGGGTGATCAAGTGGTTAAAACTTTATTAGGGGGGTTAGGGGGGTACCCTAGACCTAAAGGGGCCTACCACTAACTGCCCTAACACTTATAACAGTCACAAATGACACCAATGCAGTAATCAGTAAAAAAAAAAACTGCTATTGGTGTCACTGTGACTGCGTGTTCTACTGTATGTGTAGTGTTGGTGCAAACTCACTTGAGGTCTTCTCTCCTTGGAATCCGGAACGAAAAGGCTTCAGGAGGAGCGATAACATCACTTCCTCTGCTTCTGCTTACATTACAGAAGCAGAGGAAGCATTCCATTCGCCAGGAGCCATGAATCAATGCCCCCCCCCTCAGCACGGATCGCTCCTGCAGCGATACTGACCACCTCACAGGCACTAGGGGGGGCGCGATGCGCCCCCGCCCGCGAGAGGCAAGTAATGTACCCATACGTTACTCTGTCTGTCTGTGCCATTCTGCCGCAGTATATCTGTGTGAGAGGGTCGGCAAGTGGTTAAACAGGCTGCAGTATTGGCTCATTGCTGTTTGGTCTACAGCTTCTGTGTGCTTGTTCCTGATTCCTGTGTATGACCTCTGATCCTGATCCGCTTGTTCCCGATCTTCGTTTGTCTGCTTCCTGCCCTAACCTCGGCTTGAGCCACAGTTGTACGAGAGGCCTAAGTCTTTACGTCAGGCTCACTACCAGGCATGTGACAAATTCAGAGCACATAAAATAAAAGAGCATAGATGATACGTTAGGTAAGTCAATCCTCCGGGTTCTATATCTTAGCTGGAGCTCAATGCAAGAGAGAGAAGAGAGCTTTCATCTCCGGCCTTTGCATTTTAAAACACACTCAGACACAACCCACGCAGACACCCTTTGCCCGCCCGTGTAGTCCTCTGTCCAATGATCTACAATCTGTAGCTACAAGGGGCTGTCTTTCCTACTTGCTAGGAAGTATGGTATTACCCCGAACATCTCCCAGGAAGTATGTTGCTGTCTTTCACTATGGGGAAGTATTACGCTGCGAAAAACTGCCTTGACCCAGGTCAACATTCCAGTTTACATCTGACCCACTTGATGTTGAAAGTCAGGAAATCAGTCATTTTAATTTTCATAGGAGGTCCGAGATGATGCTTCTCTACCCCCCACCCCCATACATCACATCAGGGGGCCTATGCAAGAACATCCTTCAGGAGGTGAATTCCCATTTGCATCCCTTGTTTCAAACATCCTGCTGTGTAAATTGATTCGCCTGGTGCTTCAAGATGACCTCCAGCAGGTCAGATTGCCCTGTGATAACCAGAGAGTAGAAATTCATAAATGTCTGATATTAACCATGTTGCGCCTTCCAACAATACCTGAGTTAGAAAGGGGGAGAAAGCCTGCTTGAGGAATGATGCTCGCAGTGAAGTGGAACGACAAATGGGATGTTTTCATTCTGTCTTTCATTCACGCAGACATGATGATCCAAATGAGCATGGCATCTCTGTGTCCACAATTATAATCTATTTATGGGCAGCGTAGACTTCAAAGACCAAATGTTGAGGTCATATTTACCTTTCTGCAGAGTTCGACACTGGTACAAAATGGTGTCAAGTTATTTATTTAAATTGGCTATATATAATGCTTTTGTAATTTACAAAGCAACAGGAAGAAGTAGATCCTT
This sequence comes from Lithobates septentrionalis, assembly GCA_037952835.1. NCBI lineage: Eukaryota > Metazoa > Chordata > Amphibia > Anura > Ranidae > Lithobates > Lithobates septentrionalis. The sequence goes on along the minus strand of JBBDGP010003098.1, from coordinate 129,976 downwards.
CCTAAAATTTGAGGAAGCGATCATCACAAACCTTTTATATCCAGAAAGTGCTGAGGCCCAAATCCAGATGCAGTGAGTCAGCTGCATGAGAGGCATTTTCCTGATGTCCTCTCTAGTACCACAAAGCAAAGGTCACCCCAAAGAAGATATGTCTGTAGCAAACATGGAATAAGACGAATCATCCGTTTTTTCTGTCCTTCCTGTCCTGGCCAACCTGGTTTCTGCATCAAGGACTGCTTCGGTTGTTACCACACACCGGAGGAGTATTAGTATAAGGTAAAGCATGGCACAGTTTAGTGCACCAAATTCACACACCAGGGTCTTGAAAGATGTTAGATTGTCAAGAAACTGTCTATCGCAATTTGAGAGACCCTAGAATCAAAGACTGTAAAGTTTTCAGTTACAGTTACAAAAAAGTTAAAAAAAAGTAGATTCAAAAAAATATTGTTTTATTGAGTTAGGCTATGTTTCCACTAGTGCGTCCCCAAAGTCGCGCGATTTTGCCGCGATTTTTTACCGCGATTTTACCGCGACTTGTTACCGCGATTTGAAGCAATGCCTGTATCTATGGACCTCAAGTCGCATCAAAGTGGGACCAAAGTAGTGCAGGGACTACTTTGAAGTCGCTGCGACTTGAAGTCGCACAGATATGAACGGTACACATTGGAAATCATGGGAAACAATTTGTCATGCGACTTTTCAGTCCCAAGTCGCATGAAAAGTCGCACTAGTGGAAACAGAGCCTTACTGTGTGATATTGTTAATCACTGTTGTTTAGTTTGCAGAATTGCCAATCAGCTGCAGCACTGATCTGTTTATTCTGACAGCAGCAGGGTGTTGCACTTAGAATATATAAGTCAGTGCCTGCAGCGCTGCAGTAGAAGATTTCTCATCTGCAGTTAAAAAAAGAAAGTACATGCCCAAGCATGAGGGGTCTGGGGTGGTCAGTTCCTATGCTTCAGCACATATATTTTTTTTCAATTTTTTATGGCACAGATTTTAGTAAAAAAAAGTTGTTGTTTTTTATTGAGTTTAATGTTATATTGTTATTGTGTGTTATTGTTAAAGTGGTTGTAAACCCTTACACACTTGCCGTGACCGTCGGCTCCCCCAACCCTGGCCTGTAACAGAGTCCATGGCCCTGGAAGGAAGGAAGGAAGAGGGGTGAAGATGGAAGCGCCCACCAGCAGGGACCTCTGGGACATCGCAGGCTTGCAGGTAAGTGGCACATAATGGGCTAGTATGTGATGCATACTAGCCCATTATGCTTTTACTTTGTAGGGTTTGTCAGGGTTTACTTCCTCTTTAACTGTTGTTGTGTGGATTGCCGGAACACCAATCCGCTGTTTTATTGAGTTACTGTGTGATATTGTTAACCATTGTTGTTTAGTTTGCAGAAATGCCAATCTGCTGCAGCACTGATCTCGTTATTTTGTCAGCAACAGGGTGTTGCTGTCAGAATACAAATATCAGTGCCTGCAGCACTGCAGGAGGAGATTTCTCATCCGCAGTTAAAAAATACCTATATGCCCATGCATGAGGGGCCTGGGGTGGTCAGTGGGCTGGTCGCTCCTATGCTTCGGCATAATTTTTCTTAATCGTACATCACGGGACACACAGCCATAGTAATTACTATGTGGGTTATAGGCCACCTTCAGGTAATGGACACTGGCACACCCTAAACAGGAAGTTGCCTCCCTATATAACCCCTCCCACTACTGGGAGTACCTCAGTTTTTTCGCCAGTGTCTAAGGTGTTGGTCACAAGTAAAAATGTGCTGTGCTGAGCTCCACTGGAGCAATCCTTGCTGGGGCTAGCTATGCAGCGGAATCCATTCAAAGTGTCTTTTCTAGGCCCAATTGAATGGTACCTGGGCCTCGTGTCTGAAGAAACAAGGTTTTGCCTGTAATGCTTATCTTTTTAGAGAGGTGGACCCCGGGATCCAGTGCTTTGGTGTTTTCAGCCATAAAGTTTTACTGGTGGAGTGCTTTACAGGTCCAGGAGTGTGGGTTCCCCGAGGGTCCCCAGTTCCTGAACGTTTGGTAAAAGAGCCCACCGTGAGGGGTGAAGATGGGGTCTGTTGGTTTTATCACAGAAAACCCTGCGGCGGGAAAGATAAGTGGAGGTTTCTAAGGAATTTTTAAATGTTCTTATGAAATGTCTCCTTTAAAAAAAGTAAATGTTGTCATGCCTAAGAGTCACCACTGGGGGCTGTATAGAGCACATACCCTATCATGCTTTCCTCAAAGATCATGCTGTGCAGCAGAAACAGCAGGCTTCCCTCCAGCGAGCAGATCAGACCTCCAGTAAGATTGGGGGGGATTTTCTTCCACTAATCACCCCCCACCTGGACAAAGCTCTCTCCTTCTCCCTGGATAGGGGGAAGCCAAAACGATTGGCGACGCCGCTCCGTTTCTTTCACTGCCCCTGCATAGCAACTTGTCTCAGGTCTCCTCCTAGCCATCCCCTCCCCACACGCTAATCCCATTGGATCGGAGGCCCGTGCTCACGCAGGAAAACCCTCTTTTGAAAAGAGAGGGGGCGCGATGTGACAGAAGGGGTGGGGCTTAGCGTGGCATTAGCGTGCAGCAACGTCCAGCGCGGGAGTATGTTTAAAAGCTCCATTTTTGCTACCTGCAGATGTCGGAGGGACACAAGAGCAAAAAGGGGTATGTAAGAAGTTGATGACACAGGCATTCCCTTGGCACATTTACTAATAGAATCAGGCTGAGCGTTAATAGCAGCGGCAGTGGCTGGACTATTAATCAAGCAGTGGATGCGATTTCTTCTGGTAGTACCTCTGCATTTGTGCATCGGGCTATGGTCAGAAGAGGAGGTTGAAACACCCCCAAAAAAGGGCTAAAAGGGTCTCCCTCAAGCTCTGGAAAGCCTACTCATCTCTACAATGGCATCCTCCCCTGAGAGGGAGTGGCTGATCAGAGTGAGCATCGGGCCATGAAATGTTTGCAACTGTTTTCAACACTGCAGCCCCTGTCTATATTACTAAAGAGGTATTTTTCCTCAGCAATGATAGGATTGGAAAAGAGGTTAGCGGCTTTAATCTCATCCCAGTGCGTGACAAAATGCGACAGGTTCCCTTCCATTACCCAGGACCCTCAAACTGAGGAACTGGGGGCGGAAGAAGATGAATTCCCTCAGGGGACCGTGGTGAGGCTGATGACTCCTCTTCTGAGGGGTCAAATGTGGGGGGATCAGCTTCACAATCTGTAAGGTTGATGGTGCAATTTCTTACTGAATGGTTCACGCCACATTTATGTACCCTTAACTGAGTGTTTGGATTTGCTAAAGTTTGCCTTGTCCGGCAGACAATGCTCAAATGCTTATACACGATCGCACATTCCGACAACAAAATACATGTTTTTTTTTCCGATGGACGTTGGCTCAAACTTGTCTTGCATACACACAGTCACACAAATGTTGTCGTAAATTCCGAACGTCAAGAACGCGGTGACGTACAACACGTACGACGAGCCAAAAAAACTTAAGTTCAATAGCCAGTGTGGCTTTTCTGCTTAATTCCGAGCATGCGTGGAATTTTGTGCATCGGAATTGTGTACACACGATTGGAATTTGTTGACTGAATTTGTTGAAGGAAAATTTGAGATTCAGATCTCAAATTTTGTTTGTCAGAAATTCCGACGGAAAATGTTCGATGGAGCCTACACACGGTCCGAATTTCCGACAACAAGCTCCCATCGAACATTTGTTGTCGGAAATTCCAACCGTGTGTACGCGGCATTAGGGATCCAACGAATAAAAAAGTTGGAATTCCTATTAAAAAACACATTTTTCTCTGGCAGGTTGAGTGTTTCAGCCTGCACTGACAGTAATTGGTCAATCCTTGAGAGACCAGTTTAAACAGGTGCTCAAGGTTATCCTGTTCAGCAGGCCCAGGATCTGGCAAGCTACTAGCAGCTTTATGTTTGCAATAGTCGCTATGAAAGATTCTATCCTTCAGGCCTCGCACCTTTCGCTAAGCGCCATGCAGAGACGTAACTAGAAACCTCAGGGCCCCGGTGCAAGAAATCATGAAGGCCCCCCCAGTGCAGCCTGTATCACCAGTGCAGCTTGTGTCACCAATGCAACCTGTGTCCCCAGTGCAGCCTGTGTCACCAATGCAGCCTGTGTCCCCGGTGCAGCCTGTGTCCCCAGTGCAGCCTGTACCACCAGTGCAGCCTGTGTCACCAGTGCAGCCTGTGTCCCCAGTGCAACCTGTGTCCCCAGTGCAGCCTGTGTCCCCAGTGCAACCTGTGTCCCCAGTGCAGCCTGTGTCACCAATGCAGCCTGTGTCACCAGTGCAGCCTGTGTCACCAGTGCAGCCTGTGTCACCAATGCAACCTGTGTCCGCAGTGCAGCCTGTGTCCCCAGTGCAACCTGTGTCCCCAGTGCATTCTGTGTCCCTAGTGCAGCCTGTGTCCCCAGTGCAACCTGTGTCCCCGGTGCAGCCTGTATCACCAATGCAACCTGTGTCCCCAGTGCAACCTGTGTCCCCAGTGCAGCCTGTGTCACCAATGCAACCTGTGTCCCCAGTGCAACCTGTGTCCCCAGTGCAGCCTGTGTCCCCAGTGCAGCCTGTGTCCCCAATGTAACCTGTGTCCCCAGTGCAGCCTGTGTCCCCAGCGCAGCCTGTGTCCCCAATGCAACCTGTGTCACCGGTGCAGCCTGTGTCACCAGTGCAGCCTGTGTCACCAATGCAACCTGTGTCCCCAGTGCAACCTGTGTCCCCAGTGCAGCCTGTGTCCCCAGTGCAGCCTGTGTCACCAATGCAGCCTGTGTCCCCAGTGCAACCTGTGTCCCCGGTGCAGCCTGTATCACCAGTGCAGCCTGTGTCACCAGTGCAGCCTGTATCACCAATGCAACCTGTGTCCCCAGTGCAACCTGTGTCCCCAGTGCAGCCTGTGTCACCAATGCAACCTGTGTCCCCAGTGCAACCTGTGTCCCCAGTGCAGCCTGTGTCCCCAGTGCAGCCTGTGTCCGAAATGTAGCCTGTGTCCCCAGTGCAGCTTGTGTCCCCAGCGCAGCCTGTGTCCCCAATGCAACCTGTGTCACCAATGCAGCCTGTGTCCCCGGTGCAGCCTGTGTCCCCGGTGCAGCCTGTGTCACCAGTGCAGCCTGTGTCACCAGTGCAGCCTGTGTCCCCAGTGCAACCTGTGTCCCCAGTGCAACCTGTGTACCCAGTGCAACCTGTGTCCCCAGTGCAGCCTGTGTCACCAATGTAACCCGTGTCCCCGGTGCAGCCTGTGTCACCAATGCAACCTGTGTCCCCAGTGCAACCTGTGTCACCAGTGCAGCCTTTGTCCCCAATGCAACCTGTGTCACCAGTGCAGCCTGTATCACCAGTGCAGCCTGTGTCACCAATGCAACCTGTGTCCCCAATGCAGCCTGTGTCCCCAGTGCATAGTTGCCAACAGTCCCGATTTTCCCGGGACAATCCCGATTTTGGGACCCTCGTCCCGATTTAATCTTGTCCCGAGTGTTTTTCCGAATTTTTGGGTTTGTCCAGAGAAAGTCGTGAGTGTTTTTCTCAAAAAAACGGCAACGGCTCCACAAAAATGGACACCGTCGCCTCCACGAGTCAGTCAATGAGTTGTTTCCCCTTGTGTTCAATGCAGGGGAGAGGGGCAGCCAATCGGCTTCTCTCTTCAGTGTACAAATAGAAAATTCTATTGTACACTGAAGCCTATTGGCTACAGGGATTGGCGACCCCTCCCCCCTCTCCACTAAACACAAGGAAATGTTCAGTCGCCGTCGCCGCCAACCCTCCGCTCTGCCACGTGTGTGACAGTGTCTCGTCACCTGGGATAGACGAGAAGAGAGGAGGGGCCGCCGGGGAGCAGCCGCGCATGACATAAAAGAGAGAACTTACTACACACGCTTCCTGCGCTACTCTGCATACTGGCTAGTAAGATGCTGGTGATGTGTCCCTGATGTGCCCTATAATGTGCCCCAATCATGTGCCCCCTGAGGTGCCCCATGCCTTAATGTGCCCTGTGCCCTTATGTGCCATGTTCCCTGATGTGCTATGTGCCCTGATGTGCACTGTGCCCTAATGTGCCATGTGCTATGTGCCCTGATGTGCTATGTGCCCCGATGAGCCCCATAATGTGCCATGTGCCATAATGTGCCCTGATGTGCTATGTGCCCTGAAGTGCCCCATGCCCTGATGTGCTATGTGCCCCGAAGTGCCCCATAATGTGCCCTGATGTGCCCCATAATGTGCCATGTGCCCTGACGTGCCACGTGCCCCGTGCCCTGATGTGCCATGTGCCCTGACATGCCATGTGCCCTGATGTGCTATGTGCCCTGACATGCCCCGTGCCCTGATGTGCTATATGCCCTGATGTGCCCTGATGTGCCATGTGCCCTGATGTGCCCCATAATGTGCCATGTGCCCTGATGTGCCATAATGTGCCATAATGTGCCCTGATGTGCTATGTGCCCTGATATGCCCCGTGCCCTGATGTGCCCCATAATGTGCCCTGATGTGCCATAATGTGCCCTGATGTGCCCCGATGTGCTATGTGCCCTGATGTGCCCCATAATGTGCCATGTGCCCTGATGTGCCCGTGCCCTGATGTGCCATGTGCCCTGATGTGCCCCATAAAGTGCCATGTGCCCTGATGTGCCATAATGTGCCCTGATGTGCCATGTGCCCTGATGTGGATTATGTCCTGATGTGCCCTGATGTGCTATGTGCCCCATGCCCTGATGTGCTATATGCCCTCATGTGCTATGCCCCGATCTCCTATTCCCTGATGTGCCCCGTGACCTGATGTGCCTTGTGGCCGGTGCCGAATGCCCTGATGTGCCCCGATGTCCTGTGCCTCAATGTCGTGTGCCCTGATGTACTGTGACCTGAGCTCTGATGTGCTGTGCCCTGATGTGCTGTGCCCTGATGTGCTGTGCCCTGATGTGCTGTACCTGATGTGCTGTACTCTGATGTGCTGTACCCTGTACGCTAATGTGCTGGGCTCTGTACCCAGATGTGTTGTGCCCTGATGTGCTCTATACGCTGATGTGCTGGGCTATGTACCCTGATGTGTTGTGCCCTGTATCCTGATGTGGCCTGGTGTGCTGTACCCTGATATGCTGTGCACTGATGTGCCTTGTATCCTGATGTGCCTTGTGCCCTGATGTGGCAGGTGACACGCTTAGTGGTCCCACTGATTCAGCATTATGGTGAGTTGAATGATTTCATTTTATATTACAATGTAATAATAGAAATAATGCACTTCAATCATCCTGACAACACCATAACAACCAGGGTGCCGTGATGATTGAAGCGCCAACACCAGGTGTTTGGAGTATCTTTATCTGCTGATGGTTAAACTCTGGAATACACATTGCTTTTGTGGTGTAGGATCTGGGTCTGTTGTCCCTCCATCCCTCTCCCTGTACCCCCCTTTCCCCCTTTCCCTCTGCATCCCTCATTCATCTCAGACTCTAACCACACCCCATTTTAGCCACGCCCATGTAAGCCATACCCACTATTTCACGTAAACCACGCCCATTTCTTGTGCGGTGCGCATCTTTTCTTCTTTTCTATGCCGCGCCTACTAACACATGCCCCTCCCCCTAATTATAGGCTGACTCCGCCTACAGCCAAAAAAAGTGTCCTGAAATTTTTTTTCCAATATTGGCAACTATGCCAGTGCAGCCTGTGTCACCAATGTAACCTGTGTCCCCAGTGCAACCAGTGTCCCCAGTGCAGCCTGTGTCACCAATACAACCTGTGTCCCCAGTGCAACCGGTGTCCCCAGTGCAGCCTGTGTCCCCAGTGCAGCCTGTGTCCCCAATGTAACCTGTGTCCCCAATGTAACCTGTGTTCCCAATGCAACCTGTGTCACCGGTGCAGCCTGTGTCACCAGTGCAGCCTGTGTTCCCAATGCAACCTGTGTCACCAGTGCAGCCTGTATCACCAGTGCAGCCTGTGTCACCAATGCAGCCTGTGTTACCAATGCAGCCTGTGTCCCCAGTGCAACCTGTGTCCCCAGTGCAGCCTGTGTCACCAGTGCAACCTGTGTCACCAGTGTAACCTGTGTCCCCGGTGCAGCCTGTGTCACCAGTGCAGCCTGTGTCACCAATACAACCTGTTTCACCAATGCAACCTGTGTCCCCAGTGCAGCCTGTGTTGCCAATGCAACCTGTGTCCCCAGTGCAGCCTGTGTCCCCAATGCAACCTGTGTCACCAGCGCAGCCTGTGTCACTAATGTAGCCTACCTGTGCAGGGGAAGAGAGAGGAGAGCCGCTGCCTGGTTGATCAGAGTGCTGGGGTACATAACAACTTATATTTCAATAGCTTTGTGTTCCCCGCCGCACGCCGTCTTATACAGGCCCTCCCCCTTGTCCGGGGAACTTTGATAGACAGATCACCTGTCCCACGATTGGGGATTACTTGAAGGGGGTGGCAGCATTATTACTTGAGGTGGGGTCGCAGCGGTGGTACTTGAGGGGGGGTCATAGCGGTGGTACTTGAGGGGGGTTGCAGCCGTGGTATTTGAGGGGGGTTGTAGCGGTGGTACTCGAGGGAGTTTGCTGCAGTGGTATTTGAGGGGGTGGCTGCGGTGGTATTTAAGGGGGGTTGTAACAGTGGTAATTGAGGGGGGTGGTAACGGGGGTATTTGAGGGGGGGTGGCAGTGGGGGTACTCGAGGGAGGTTGCTACAGTGGTACTTGACGGGGGTGGCTGTGGTGGTATTTAAGGGGGGTTGTAACAGTGGTAATTGAGGGGGGTGGTAACGGGGGTATTTGAGGGGGGGTGGCAGTGGGGGTACTCGAGGGAGGTTGCTACAGTGGTACTTGACGGGGGTGGCTGTGGTGGTATTTAAGGGGGGTTGTAAAGGTGGTACTTGAGGGGGGGTTGTAACGGTGGTACTTGAGGGGGGGTGGTGGCAGTGGTACTGGAGGGGGGGTGGTGACGGTGGTACTAAAAGGGGGTGGCAGCAGTGGCAGTGCCATCCTCTGCCACCACCACCTCTGTCTCTTAAAGATCCCATCCCCCACCACTGATTTAATCCCTAACCCCCCCATCATCACCTGCAGAGGTGGTGAAGATTGGGAATCGGATCAATTGCAGTGCAGAATTTTGACTTACCACCAATCGATCGATTCCCCCTTAGAATTGATCCTTCACCAAGTTCACCATGCCTCCTCCAGGAATGCCTTGCCTCATGTGGGTAGACTGTAGGTACTCCACGTAGTCGCAGAGGGGAGAGCTCCTGCCTCACTTTCCCTGAATTGGTCTGCTGACTTTTTTTCAGTGACTGTCCACACAAACAGTCTCTCAGCGCTGCGCTACCTCTGCCTTATCTCTCGTCTCTCCCCTCAGGCTCAGCGGGCGAAAGCCCCCCTCCCCACGGCATGGACCCGACAGTCCGACACACACTGTACAGTCAGGTGGGCCCCTCATGTGGCGGGCGGTCGGTGGGCCCCTGCAGTGGCGGAGAACTACAGGGCCCAGTCGCACTTGCGACTGTTGCGACCCTGATAATTCCGCCACTGGCGCCATGCAAGAAGCTCCTGGCTAGTCTTCATTTTTGCGGTGAAACGGCTGTTTGGTAATGATTTGGGCAATACATCCAAAGAATTTCTAGTGGAAAAAGTACCCCTTTGCCATTTAAGAAAAGGAGAGAACATATTTCATTTTAACAAGCTCCTTCTCCAGTGCCAGGGGCATCAGCCTCCAGGCAGTCACGACGGTCTCTGCCGTCAAGTTCAAGAGGTAATCCTCAGGGTCAACCCCAGGGATAAAAGAAGTCTTGGGGGAGGAAACCTACTAAATACTAAAGCCTCCTTATAAGGAGGTGTCCCCGCTCGCTCGAGTAGGGGGAATACTTCTGCAGTTCTCAAGGGTCTGGCAGGAGGAGTGTCGAGACCGATGGGGGACTTCCTCAATAGCTCCAGCGTACAAACTGGAGTTCCAAGAGTTCCCGTCTCCTCGTTTTCTCAGATCATATGTTCCTAAGGATCCAGAGAAAAAGAAGTCTTTCTTTCAAGCATTGAACCTTGGATCTTTTGGCAAAAAGTGATCATGGTGGTCCCCATGTAAGAGTAGGGGTTGGGGTTTTGTTCAAACCTTTTTTCACGGTGCCAAAACCGAATGGAGATGTCAAACCCATTCTGGATCTCAAAAATCTAAACCGGTTCCTGAATATCCACTATTTTTTCGCATGGAGTTAATCCAATCAGTTGCTGAAGCATCAGGGATGCATACCTCCATGTGCCTTGAGTGTTTATAAAGGTTCTGCCCCCCCCCCCTAGCCAGATTAAGGGCCCAAGGTATAACGATTATAATTTACCTAGACGATCTGCTCTTGATAGACCAATCGGTAGCCTGCTTAGACCAAAGTATGGTCACCACATTCAACTACCTGGAATACCTAGGTTGGATTCTCAACCTAGAGAAATCTTCCTTAAAACCATAAAGAAGGCTAAAATACTTGGGGTCTGATCATAGATACACCCAGAAAAGGGTATTCTTGCCCCAGGCAAAGATCAGCGCCATAAAGGAACTGATTCAGGTGGTCGAAGCAAGATGAATCCTTCTATTCATCTTTGCATGAGGTTGTTGGGAAAGCTGGTGGCTTCATTCGAGGCCGTTTCTTATGCTCAGTTTCATTCAAGACTGCTGCAAAACAGTATCCTATCGGCTTGGAACAAGAAGGTTCAAGCTCTAGATTTCCCAATGTGTCTGACTCCAAAGGTGCGCCGGAGCCTCAGTTTATGGTTAATAACCAAAAACCTGCAAAGGCGAAAATCCTTCCTACAGTTACCTGGGAAATGGTAACAACATATGCCAAATTGGCAGGTGAACTGCTTAAGTCTCCAGCAGTTGTTCCCGGGAGAATGGTTCCTTCACTTCCTGTCAATATGTCAAAGATGGGGGATCCCGGACGTAGATCTGTTTGCGTCCAGGTTCAACAAAAAAATCGACAACTTTGTGTCAAGAACAAAGGATCCGCTAGCATGCAGAACAGATGCCTTGGTGTTCCCGTGGAATCAGTTCTCACTGATTTATGCATTCCCTCCTATTCTGCCTGCATCCACAACTTCTTTGCAGGATCAAGCAGGAAGGGAAATCTTGTGGCCCAGGAGATCTTGTTATACAGAGAACATAAGGATGGTGGTAGGGGTTCCACGGACCCTACCACCATGTCCAGACCTTCTCTCGCAAGGTCCGGTATTCCATCCTACCTTACAAACGCTAAATTTAACGGTTTGGCTATTGAGACCCACATTCTGAAGAAACGTGGGCTGTCAAGTTCAGTGGTATCTACCTTGGTTAATGCAAGGAAGCCGCCCTCCAGAATCACATATTATAGAGTCTGGAAGATATATGTCTCCTGGGATGAATCCAGGGGTTGGCACCCCAGGAGGTATGTCATAGGTAGAATCCTTGACTTTCTGCAGATGGGGTTAGAAATAAAGCTGGCCTTGAGTACTTTCAAAGGCCAGGTCTCGGCCTTATCGGTATTATTTCAACAACCGCTTGCTTCACATTCTTTGGTTCATAATTTTTTTCAGGGGGTAACGCAGCTTAATCACCCGGTTAGGTCACCCCTGAACCCTTGGGACTTGAATTTAGTTCTGTCGGCATTACAAAAACAGCCTTTTTGAGCCAATACGGCATATTCCCTTGGTCCTTTTGACAAGGAAACTAGTTTTTCTGGTAACCATATCCTCTGAAAGAAGGGTATCAGAGATGGCTGCTCTTTCTTGTAAAGAGCCATATTATTATTATTCACAAGGATAAGGTAGTATTGCGTCCTCATCCTAACTTTCTACTGAAGGTAGTGTCAGGTTTTTTATCTAAACCTGGATGTTGTTCTACCTTCATTTTTTTCCAGAACCCTGTTCTATGGAAGAAAAATCACTACATTCTCTTGATGTGGTGGGAGCAGTCAAGGTCTACTTAAAGGCGACTGCTCAGATTCGAAAAACAGATGTTTTGTTTGTGTTGCCTGAAGGTCCTAAAAGAGGACAGGCAGCATCGAAATCTACTATTTCTAAATGGATTTGACAAGTAATCATTCTAGCTTATGGTTTAAAGAGGTAGATTACACCCTCTCAAATCAAAGTGCACTCCTCCAGGGCTGTTAGTGCTTCAGGGGCAGTGCATCACCAAGCCTCCATGGCTCAAATCTGCAAGGCCACAACTTGGTCTTCAGTCTATACATTTACCAGATTCTATCAAGTGGATGTAAAAAGACATGAGGATGTCGCCTTTGAGCACAGTGTGCTGCAGGCAGCAGTATAAGTCCTTTGATCTCACGTTGCCCTACTTTTGTTGTGTCTCCCTCCCCTCAATTGGCATTGCTCTGGGACATCCCACATAGTAATTACTATGGCTCTGTGTCCCGTGATGTACAATTAAGAAAATAGGATTTTTATAAGCTTACCTGTAAAATCCTTTTCTTTGAAGTACATCACGGGACACAGAGGTCCCTCCCCTCTTTCTGGTATACACGTGTATTGCTTTGCTACAAAAACTGAGGTACTCCCAGTAGTGGGAGGGGTTATATAGGGAGGCAAATTCCTGTTTAGGGTGTGCCAGTGTCCATCACCTGAAGGTGGCCTATAACCCACATAGTAATTACTATTGCTCTGTGTCCTGTGATGTACTTCAAAGAAAAGGATTTTACAGGTAAGCTGTTATAAAAATCCTATTTTTTCACTGTTTTTCTGGCATAGATTTTTTCATCCACATCGATCGATGTGAATGGAGGAATCTGTTAAGTTTTTTTTTCCCTAAGCTCAAGCATTAGGAGCATGGGGTGGTCAGTGGGCGGTAGCTCCTATGCTTCAGCTTATACTTTTTCCACATTTTTCTGACTGAGACTTCTTCATCCACATTGATAAATGTGAATAAAGGGAACTGTTAGGTTTTCTTTTTGTATGCCCAGATTAGGAACGTGGGGTGGTCAGCGGGTGGTAGCTTCTATGCTTCAGCATATACTTTTTCATTTTTATAGCCAAGATTTCTTCATCCACAGGCTGCATGAAAAAAATAACATTACATGTATGCCGAACATTAGAATAGTGGGTAGATGTGTGGCGGAAGCTTCTAATGTAGGGTATAAAATGCCAGGACAGTTCAAACCCCCCCCCAAATGACCCCTTTTCGGAAAGTAGACACCCCAAACTATTTGCTGAGAGGCATGTTGAGTCCATGGAAGATATTATTTTTTGCCTCAAGTTTTTGGAAAATGGGAAAAAAAAATATTTTTTATTTTTTTGCACAAAGTTGTCATTTTAGCTGCTTCCCACTCGGCCACTGTATTTAAATGACAAGGTAAGAGCATTGCCATTCTGAGTGGACATACAGGAACGTCCCTCAGAATAAGGCTGTGCAGCTGCGCGATCCTGGTGTGCCTGTGTCCCCTGGAGACAGCACATCACCGCTCAGCGGGAGGGCACTGTGATTGGCCCTCCTGATCACATAATGGCTGTATCCAATCACAAGCATTGTGTAATGTAAATAGAGCTTGTTGTCAGTTGAATGGCTCTACTTCTCACACAGAGCCTGTCAGTGAGGAGAAGGAGAGACAATCTGTGTTGCCAGCCGGGGATCAGTACGTTTAAAGCGTTGTTTTTTGCTTTACACACACTGATCACCCAGCTAGTGTCCCCAAACAGTGTTCCCACACATTGTCCCCACACAGTGATCAACATCTGTCACACAGTAAAAACACTTGTCCAAGTGATCATCTGCGCACATCTGTCCCAGTGATCATCTGCACACATCTCTCCCAGTGATCATCTGCGCACGTCTTTCCCAGTGATCATCTGCACGCATCTGTCCTAGTGATCATGTGCGTACATCTGTCCCAGTGATCATCTGCGTGCATCTGTCCCAGTGATAATCTGTTCACATCTGTCCCAGTTATCATCTGCACATATCTGTCCCAGTGATCAACATCAACAATATCAGCAGTGCAGCATCAACATGTCTAAAAAAATATTCAGCAGTGAGTAGGCTTTCCAGATACTCCAGAGTATGATGGACAAGATTAGCCGGGAACTTTCTCCATTAGACCCAGATAGTGAGCATGAGCCAGTTGAAATTACTAGCTCTGAAACAAATTATGAGGAGGGGAGAGTTCAAACAAAGAGGTTCAGGAGATCTGAAGGGTAGCAGGCATCCACCAGCAGTGCAGTCAATTCTGTAGTGAGTACAAGCAGCACAGCACTCCCAGATAATAGGCAGGCATCCACCAGTAGTTCTGCAAGTCCTGGTGCAGTGGCAAGCCATACTAGTTTCCCAGATGGAGTTTTATATCCTACATGGTTGCCAGATACTTCGGTAGAACCTATAATTCCCCCTTTTACTGCACAGCCAGGCCCTCAGATACAAACAGAAAATGTTACCCCAATTTATTTTTTCAATTTATTTTTAAGGATAATCTGCTAAATTACATTGTGGAGCAGTGTAATCTATACAGCCAGCCAATATATTGCCAGCAATCCTGATTCTTCATATGACCACCCATTTTTGTGGAAACTCCTCACTGTGGAGGAATACATTTTTTTTCTTGGACTAACCTTGAACATGGGACTGAAAAAAAAAATGAAGTCCATGCCTACTAGTCTACCCAACCTATACATCATATGCCAGTCTACTCTTCTTTTATGCCCAGAAAACATTCTGGGATGATAATGAGATTTCAATAATACCCAGTGCCTCCCTCGAAAATCATCCTGATTACGATAAACTATTCAAAATTCGGACACTAATCAACTTTTTTTGCTGTAGCCACAAGGAAATGTTTACTCCCGATATAAATATTTGTGTGAATGAATCCCCAGTCCACTTCACTGGAAGACTTGGCATCAAACAATACCTCCCTAGTAAACAGGCCAAATATGGGGTAAAAATTCTACAAGGCATGCAACAGGGCCACGGGATATACCTATGATTTCAAAATTTATGAGGGAAAGGACAGCCAGCTAAACCCCCCTGGATACCCTACCTATATGGGAGCAAGTGGCAAAATTGTTTGGCAACAATGGCAACCGATAGAACTGCTGTTCGGGAAGTGTTACCACCTGTATGTAGATCATTTCTAAACAAGTCTCCCACTATTCCGCCATCTCTAAAGGAAGCAAACCGTGGCCACTGCAAGGGCTTCCCACAGAGATTGGTCACCACAAAACTAATGTTTAAATAAAAGTGCAATTCATGCAAATCACACCACACATGTGAATAACACAACACATGTGATGTGTATACATCCAAATATGGTTTAATAAAGTGCAATTGTGCAATAATTGATACAGTTTGAAATGAAATAAATCATAACATATGTGCAATGTAATATCACAAGTGCAAACAATGTGCAAAGAAAAAGAAAAGTTCATATGCAGCTGATTTTCATCAGAAGGAGTCCTATGAAGAGGGGGTTTATTGGAAATGATGATCAAATGCTTGGCAGCGTGATACCCATCACCACAAATAAAATGAAGGCTTACCAGAAAGCCAGTGACCCCCCCCCCCCCCTTATTCAGGGAGGTCACAAAGCGCTTTGTTGGATCTGTGATCCACAGAAAAGGTGTCCCGACGTCTCTCCCCAGTAGCCTCAGAAGATATACACCAGGAACTTCACAGCTGATCAGGGCATGGTGTTTTAGAAAAGCCTCAGGGCCGGAGTATATAGAGAGACTAAAGAATCCACATAGTATAATATTGTCTCTTCTTTGCAGTTTATTAGCAGCAGTACATATACACAGGATAGCAAAAATTCAAGCTGAGAGCATGTCTCAATCCAAATAATCCAAACACTTCCTTTAAACTTCCTTAAAATCCAGACATATGCGCTGTAGCGTGTGTACATGTAGTTGTTTTCAGGAAGTGTTTCGATTATTTGGATTGAGATGCTCTCAGTTTGAATTTTTACTATCTTGTGTATATGTACTGCTGCTAATTAACTGCAAAGAAGAGACAATATTATACTATGTGGAGTCTTTTGTCTCTATATGCTCCGACTCTTAGCCCCGGTTCACACAGGGGCGGCACGACTTGCAGGTCGCCTCACCGAGGCGACCTGCACACGACTCCCACGGCGACTTGCAAAACGACTTCTGTATAGAAGTCTATGCAAGTCGCCCCCAAAGTAGTACAGGAACCTTTTTCTAAGTCGGAGCGACTTGCGTCACTCCTATTAGAACGGTTCCATTGTACAGAACGGGAGGCGACTTGTCAGGCGGCTAGGTCGCCTGACAAGTCGCCCCTGTGTGAACCGGCTCTTAGGCTTTTCTAAAACACCACGCCTTGATCAGCTGTGAAGGTCCTGGTGTGTATCTTCTGAGGCTACTGGGGAGAGACGTCGGGACATTTTTTTTGTGGATCACAGATCCAACAAAGTGCTTTGTGACCTCCCTGAATAATGGAGGTAATTTCCAATACACCCCCTCTTCATGGGACTCCTTCTGATGAAAATCAGCTGCATATGAACTTTTCTTTTTGTTTGCACGTTGTTTGCACTTGTGATATTACATTGCACATATGTTATGATTTATTTAATTTCACATTGTATCAATTATTACACCATATTTGGATGTATGAACATCACTTGTGTTGTGTGATTTGCATGAATTGCACTTATATACACTTATATATTGCACTGATATCTGAGTTATAGTGCTCAGCTGCTGGTTATTTTATGTACTAAGCACAGATATCTCTTTACACTACAAAACTAAAACAGGGGGAAACAGCCAGTTTGCAGAATGAAGAGGCACTAGCCCTAAAATGGAGAGATAAAAGAGACGTCTATATCCTGTCCACAATACATGATGACACCTCGGTGGAACTTCAAACAAGACAAGGTCCCATCCAGAAGCCAAAATGCATACATGACTATAACCTATTCATGTGGGTTGGTGGGGGGGGGCTGTGGATATGAATGACTAGATGTTACAACCATACTTGGCCACCAGGATATCACTGTTTTTGTATAAAAAAGTTGCCATTTACTTGTTTTAGTTAGCCCTGTACAATTTGTATATTATTTTTTCCAAGTGGATACAAAGATCCCTAACCTACCTGAAATATCAGGAGGACATTATTGCAGCCCTTCTCTAACCGCATGGCCATGCCGCTGAACAATTCACTCTGATTCATTAATCAGACTTCATGAAAGGCACTTCCCCGATATCCTACCTCTTACCCAACAAAAATGTTGTGTAAAGGAATTCACAGTGAGACCCAATATTACTGTCCCCAATGTCCCTCCCAGCCAGGCCTCTGTATTGCAGAGTGCTTCCGTATCGTTCACACATCACTATACTATTAGTGAAGAATATTATACAAGGAGTACCCCCAAGGAAATACTAAGCTACTTAATAGGCAACTGATGAACTGACTTGATAGAAAAAATATATAGAAATTTATTAATATAAAATATGTGGTGCCTACAACACCAACAATAAATTGCATATAGAACATGAACAGAGTCACATGACAAATATAAAAAGTGCAGATCCTTCAATATTGAGCCCAGCACGTTTCTGGATCTGTGTAGAGTCCTTTCTTCAGGGGCATTTCATATGAGGTAATGCTGCTATATTGATATTCTATAATGAGACAAAATCACACAACAAAATCATACTCGGGGTCAGAGAAATGAGCATCATTGAAGTCAAATAAAAACAAACATACCAGTCAGGTGGAAGAGATGCAATAAGAACTGCCACTCATAGCGTGGCCAAAGATGGGGAAAAAGGACACAGCTGAGGCAGAGAGGTCTAAAGGGGTGCAGGGACTACGAAGATGTTATTGCTCAGGAAAAAGAGAAAAGAACATCTGAAAGGACGATAAACATGTAGGTCCCACAGCAAAGACCCAGACAGTGCTGCTGTATAGTAGTGGTGTAGACCAGTGCCCCTAGGCGTAAACAGAGACCCTAAGAGAAAACAAATATATTTAATGTAATAAATGTATACTTTCTTAGGAGAAGAAATAAAAATATATTTCATTAGTACAATAATTATAGATATGTGGCCATATAGAAGACCAAAGAAATATTGTCATATTAAAATATTTTGTGCAAGGTATTCATAATACAAATCAGAAGCACCATACATATTAGATTTAGAGTTAAGATTAGTGGATCCAAATGATATATAGGGTAATCAAATATCATACGAAGGATGAAGGTTCCCCTCTATCGATATACAAGCAAAAGTACTGAATATGACAGAATATTTTTGCTTAGGATGTAGCATTACCTCCCAGGCTTATGTGGACCATATACAGAAATGAGACTAAGCAAAACAAGCGGTCCGGTTTGAAGCAAGGCACCGTGTATGGTGCAGCAAGAGTTGCAGCAGGTAAGAGGAAGAAATCTTCCTCCTTAAATGGTCGTGGAGACTATGCTCGCGCATGCGCACAGGCAGCGCGTGTCGTGTGTGACATCATTGGCCAAAGGTCACAGATTGACCAATGAGAGGTACGGTGGGAGCAGATATGGGCGGAGATAGCCGCCATCACACAGTACAATACAATACAATACTGGAGACTCGGCGGCACCACCAAACAAGGGGGCGACCACAGCCGCAACGCATCTCCAGTGACAGGTGTATAGAGAATGGTCTACTCCCACAGCCATAGGCATGCACAGCACGCACTGAGAAAGGGAGGGGCCAAAGAGCAACAGAGAAGAACTGTCCATGCAGTCCCCACCACATAGGAAAGGAAGAGACAAACAGCGGCGGCGTCATATAGAGGCCGCACACATCAGAAAGATGTTAATAATATAGCTAACCCCTCACATAAGCATACCTAAAAGTAATGCACGAGAGGCGGAAGGGAAACAAATTATTGGTGAGGAGACAGAGTTAGACCATAACAGTGCAGAGGCACCAATAGACCTGACATTAAACAGCAGCAGAAAAAGAAAATACAGGCAAAGAAAAAAAGAGGAAAGAAAAGTAAATGATTGGTAGTTGTTAAAACTTGGCTTCAAGGGGTCATAAGACGACCACAAGGTACATGAAGAAGGGGTCCCAAATGGGTACATGAAAACCGCAAATAAAAGGCAAAAACGTACATGCAGGGATTCTGGTAAAAAGGCTTAGCAACACAGACAAAGATACCAAAAAATACATAAACAAGGTATACATTTTACAAACTGTTACAACATACATAATATGCATAGATAGTTTACAATTGTACCCACAAACCATCCACCCAGCAGATTAAAGGTCCTTCTCACATACACCTGATTCAAACCCTTTCAAGAAGGGTCTGTAACTTAATTGAGTGTTGAGGCCAGGAGGAGAGGTGACATTGAGTTCCATAATCCATCGTGCTTCACGCTGTAGGAGGAGCTTGTTCCAATCTCCTTCTCTAGAGTTTTGGTGAATACGATCCAATATTAAAAAACGGAAACTAGGGCATATTCCAGCATGATGACGGCAAACATGTCTCCCCACGGGGAGTTCAGGGTTTGCCATCAGCATGCTGATGACATGCTGCCTAGCACACTTACGAAATTTCAGCTTGGTCTTGCCAATGTAAAAACCACTACATTGACAGGTGAGTAGATAAACCACCTGTCATGGTTATGCAATAGAGTTTTGTTTCTCAGCTTAACTGTCTCCATGTGTTCATCTCTAAAGACCAGCTGTCTCTCACCTGACTGCTTTTATTAACTCTCCTCTAGCATGGCTCCACCCCAGCTGCTATCAGAGAACTCTATATTAACCTCTGCACTGCAGGCCAGCCCTGCTGATCAACCTTTGTGTGTTTTGGCTTCCTGTTCCTGCCTGCCATGTGCTCTACGTTTGTTTCTGTTACCGACCTTGGCGTGTTCTCTACTATTCCTGTCTGATCGTGACCCTGACCTTTGGCGTGTCCCCGACTATCCCTGTTTGCCTGTGACCCTGAACCTTGGCGTGTACTCTGTTGTCCTTGTCTGCTTGTGGTCCTGACCTAGGCTTATTCTTTACTATCCCTATCCTCCTGTTGGCTACTGTGGGTGTGAGCTGGGGGACCCTGGGGGTCGCAACCTGGAGCCAATTGCAGCCCAGTCCATCCTCACCACTAGAGGCTCTGGTGAACACCTGCTGGCTCTTAGACTCCGCGCCCCAGGCAATCCTATGCTCTAACCCCGGTGGGATCCATGTTGGTGTTCCAGCGCCCCTGCCTTCCTTACACCCGGACTCCCATCCACAGCAGTCAGCCGTAGGGTCCACTGCCTTGCGGTGCACTCCTGATCCCAACGGTGTGCATCTGTCACCTAGCCTCAAGGTGACCTGACAGTTTGATCAGCCATGGACGTGCCGCTTCCTGCAGCCGATCCATTGCAGGGCATAGTTCGCAGACTCGAGACCCAGGAATCTAATCAGACTCAGGTGATGCGATTCCCTAAGGATCTGGCTTCCCGCTTTGAGCAGCTCCAGGCCTCCTTGGAAAACCCGAACCTGCAGCCTCAAGTACAATCAGCAGCTGCACCTATCGCACCAGTCGCAGCCACACATTCATATTTACTGCCAGCTCCGTTCCCTTTCTCTGGGGACTCCAAGGCCTGCAGGGGCTTCCTCAGCCAATGCACCATTCATTTTGAGCTCCAGCCTCAAAACTTTCTGTCTGATCGGGCTAAGGTAGCCTATATCATTTCCCTCCTCTCTGGTGAAGCTTTAGCTTGGGCTGCCCCCCTGTGGGAGAAGAATGACCTGGTGGTTTCCAGCCTGTCCGACTTCTTGAAGCTTTTTTGTAATATCTTCGAGGAGCCAGCTCGGGTTTCTTCAGCGGCTAGTGCCCTTTTACGCCTTAGCCAAGAATCTTGTTCAGTGGGACAATATGCGCTTCAGTTCCGTATCCTCACAGCTGAATTGAGCTGGAACAATGAGGCCCTGGTCGCAACCTTTTTACATGGCCTCTCTGACCGAGTGAAGGACGAATTGGCAGGAAGAGCCATCCCCGCCAGTCTGGACGATGTAATTTCCTTGTGCAATCAGATTGACATTCGTTTCCAGGAGAGGTCCCTAGAAAAAAGACGCCAGCTCCCCCTAGGTCCTAGTCAGCCAGAACTCTTCCCCCGTCGCTCTGTGGAGCATCCTCTGCCTGCTGAGGAACCTATACAGCTGGGCTGGACCAGACTAACCCCCGAAGAACGTGCTAGACGCAGAACTCTGGACTTGTGTCTTTATTGTGGGGGCAAGGGTCATTTTCGTGACTCCTGCTCGCTTCGTCCGGGAAACGCTCGGGTCTAATACATTTGGAAGGTGGATTATTGGACCCAGAAACATCACCTTCTCGTCTTCTTCTTCCGGTGTTCCTCCATGTAGGCCCTTCTCCCCAATCGGTCCTAGCATATCTGGACTCTGGGGCTGCCAGCAATTTTATGGACTGGAGAACTGCTTCTTCTATGAAGCTTACCCTTTCTCCCCTCGCTACACCACTGGTAGTCTCGACAATTGATGGCACTGTGCTCCCAGGGGGCCCTATACATTTCCAGACGCTACCTATTAGGATGTCGGTAGGGAAACTCCACCAGGAGTGGACTTCCTTCCTCATTCTACCCAAGGCCTCTACCCCCATTGTATTGGGCCTTCCTTGGCTACAGCTCCACTCTCCACATGTGGACTGGGTCTCTGGGCAGATCCTGGCTTGGGGTCCTTCGTGTTTCTCGTCCTATCTTCTCAAGGTGGTCCCCAAGGAGAGACTTCCCATTGATACCACATCCGTATCTTCTAATCTTCCCGCGGCATACAGCGATTACCGGGATGTGTTCTGTAAGAAGTCTGCTGAGGTGCTTCCTCCCCACAGATCTTTTGACTGTGCCAT
The DNA here is from genome assembly GCA_037952835.1 of Lithobates septentrionalis. NCBI lineage: Eukaryota > Metazoa > Chordata > Amphibia > Anura > Ranidae > Lithobates > Lithobates septentrionalis. Next base: position 108,169 of record JBBDGP010003098.1, on the reverse strand, counting down.
TGACCTTGTCCCTGGAGCAACTCTGCCCAGGGGTCGTGCCCACCCTCTGTCCATTCCAGAGACCCAGGCCATGTCTGAGTATGTCGCCGAGAATCTGGAGAGAGATCCGGAAATCCTCATCGCCTGCAGGAGCAGGGTTCTTTTTCGTTGCTAAAAAGGATGGTACCCTCAGACCCTGCATCGACTATCGAGGGTTAAACGCAGTGACCATCAAAAACCGATACCCCTTACCTCTAATATCTGAGCTATTCGACAGGTTGAAGGGGGCTTCCATTTTCACCAAGTTGGATCTCAGAGGTGCATACAATCTCATTAGAATACGGGAAGGGGACGAATGGAAGACTGCGTTTAACACTAGGGACGGGCATTACGAATACCTGGTTATGCCTTTTGGTTTGTGTAATGCTCCAGCTGTGTTCCAGAACTTTGTCAATGAAATCTTCAGGGATCTACTGTACCAGTTTGTTGTCATCTATCTGGATGACATTCTCATCTTTTCCGAAAATCTGCTTGCTCACAGAAACCGTGTCCGCACCGTACTTCAGCGCCTTAGAGAGAATAATCTCTATGCCAAGTTGCAGAAATGTTCCTTTGAATGTCCTGAGGTCCTGTTTCTGGGATGTTTTGTTTCTAGTTTGGGTCTTCGCATGGATCCGGAAAGGTCTCAAACCATTACCAACTGGCCCCTTCCTGCTAGCCTCAAGGCCACAGAGCGCTTTCTTGGCTTCACAAATTATTATAGGCAGTTCATAAGGAATTACTCTGCCATTGCCGTGCCTATTATCGCTTTAACCAAGAAGGGTGCGAATGCCAAAGACTGGTCTCCCGAGGCTGTCTCTGAGTTTCACGATCTGAAACAGGCCTTTGTTTCTGGACCTCTCTTGAGGAGACAAAATCCTGCGGACCCATTTTTTATTGAAGTAGACGCTTCTTTGATGGGGGTGGGAGCTGTGCTTCTTCAGTTCTTTGAGAAGAGACGTCAACCATGTGCGTTCTTCTCCAAAAAAATTTCCCAGGCAGAGAGAAATTATGCCATTGGTGATTGGCAACTTCTCGCAATTAAATTGGCGTTGGAAGAGTGGCGTCATCTCTTGGAGGGTTCCCCTCACTCCATTACGATCTTTACTGATCACAAGAATCTACAATACCTACAGGATGCTAAACGTCTGAACCCCAGACAGGCCAGGTGGAGTCTCTTCTTTTCTCATTTTAAATTCATGATTACGGACAAACCTGGTTCCTGCAATGGTCGGGCTGATGCGCTCTCTAGGTAATTTGACACTTTGGACGAGGAGTCCACCCCTGATCCTGAGCCGATCATTCCGACCTCATGCATTGTTTTTTTTTTCTCTTTTTTTTTTTTTTTAAACCATCCGTTTAATTTTGAGTTGGTAAAACCTCTTGTCTCCCTGGTCATCATTAGATAACAAGCTGTTCAATTTTTAACATTTCAAATGATTTAGGGGATGGGTAACTTTGTATTTAGGGATTGAGATGCTTTATTTTTTTTTTATTTTTTAAATTCTTTATTTAATTTATATATATCCATACAAAAAGAGTTTACAATCATCATACCTCAAATACATTACTAAATTCCCCTCACATCCCCCCCAAAGGCCCCCCCTTTTACTCCAAAAAAGCCCCCTCCCCCCATCCCTCCCCCACAGACTCCACTCTTCTGTTTTCTAATTGCCCCATTTGAACCAGGTTAGGACACCCTTTTCTCCGCATACCTTGCTGAATTCTTAAAGGCCACCCAACTTGCCCATTTACCTCCCACTGTCTCATGCTCTCTAATTGATGGGTCTCTTTCCTTTTCCTCTAGCTTGTATGTTTCCTGCACTCCTAGGAGCCAGTCACTAATCTTGGGACCTTCGGTATTCTGCCATCTCCTAGGTATTTCTCTTTTTGCTGCATTCAGTAAGACGGGAACAATGGACCTATTGTACTCCCGCTTTCCTCCCTCCAAACTGTGAAACAGGCATACCCACGGGTCATAAGGGATCAATTTACCCGTAATCTCCTCTATAATTTGGAGTACCTCCTGCCAAAACTTTTTGACCCCTGGGCAGCTCCACCAAAGATGGGCCATTGTCCCCACTTCCCTACACCCTCTCCAACAGTTAGGGGACCTATCTGGTTGGTATTTGTTGATTTTATCCGGTGTAGCATACCATCTAGTTAAGCACTTATAGTTTGTCTCGGTCATTTTAGTATCCATTGTCGAACTGTGTGTTGCCTTTAGAATGTTGCTCACTACTTTTTCCTCTATTGTTGCTCCCAAATCCCTTTCCCATTTTTTGATGAATGGCGGCATATCCATCTCCTCACCACTTAGCAACATTTTGTAAATCACTGAAACATATCCTCTGGACCTGCTACTATTACCTATTTTTTCTATTGGTCTAAAATCTTTTTCCCCTCTTATGGGCCCAGGGAGACTCTCAACAAAATGAGAGACCTGCATATACCGCCACCCATTTATTTTCATTAAATCTTTTTGTGTAACTAAGTGCTGAAACGTGCAAATTTTCCCATTCTTTGTGATATCTCTTAATTGTGTTTCGTTACTTATTATCCAGTTTCCGCCTATTTCCTCCCTCCCCGGGGGGAACAGTTCATTATTTTTTAAATATATCAGCGGTGAGTTATATTCCCAACCATTTTTTGTGTGCATCAAGTCCCAGGTTTTAAAAGTGAGTTGTGTAATAATATGTGTATTAGGGCCTAATTTTCTAAACCGTGGGGGATTCCATAACAAATATTTCAAACATGAACCACTTAACCCCATTTCTAAACTAACCCACCTTTTATTGTGTCCTCCCTTAACCCAATCCACCGCCCGTGCGATTACTATTGCATTAAAATACTTTTTGAAGTCAGGCATAGCCAGCCCCCCTCATGCTTTTTCTCTGCAAATCACTTTATGTGCTACTCTGGGTTTCTTATTATTCCACAAAAACCTATTTAATATTTGTGTTAACTTTTTAAAATAAACTTGGGGCAACGGGATTGGCAGCATCTGCATTTTATAGAACACTTTTGGGGCCAGCACCATTTTTACTGAGTTGATTCACCCTATCCATGAGATCGGGCGATGTACCAGTCTTTTCACTTCCGCTCGAATTTCATCCAATAGCGGGATAAAGTTCAATAGGTAGGTCTTCTTTACCGAGTTTGATAACTTGACTCCTAAGTACTTTATGTCCTCTCTTACTGGAAAGGGGAATGTTTCTCTGATCCAGGCCACTTCCTTCTTGTCTATGTTGATGTTCAGCGCTTCGGATTTCCCCAAATTAATTTTATAGTTTGAGATCTCACCGAACCTCTTCACTATAGCTAATATATTAGGAATCGAGATCCTAGGGTTTGTTACATATAAAAGAACGTCATCGACATAAGCTGCCACCTTATGCTCCTCCCCTCCAACAGTACAACCCCCTATGTCCGGGTTTTTTCGTAGAGCAGCCAACAGGGGTTCCAGTGTCAGAACAAAAAGGAGAGGAGAAAGAGGGCAGCCCTGCCTAGTGCCGTTCCTCATTTCGAACTGGGCTGAGGTAGTGTTGTTGACTTTTACATAGGCTGGGGGGTGATTATATAAAATTTTAATCCACTTTATCATTTTTTCTCCAACACCTACTGCTTCCAACGTATTGATCATGAAACCCCAGTCTACTCTGTCAAAGGCCTTCTCGGCGTCTATTGACAGAAATAGTCCTGGGGTTCCACTGCTCTTGATGGCTTCTGTAATGAGCAAGGACCGCACCCCATTGTCTCTGCTCTCTCTCCCTGGAACAAAACCCACCTGGTCCGGATGGATCAGGTGTGCCATCTTATCCTTGAACCTTGTTGCTAGGGATGAGCCGAACACCCCCCGGTTCGGTTCGCACCAGAACCCGCGAACGGACCGAAAGTTCGCACGAACGTTAGAACCCCATTGACGTCTATGGGACTCGAACGTTCGAAATCAAAAGTGCTCATTTTAATGGCTAATTTGCATGGTATTGTCCTAAAAAGGGTTTGGGGACCCGGGTCCTACCCCAGGGGACATGTATCAATGCAAAAAAAACTTTTAAAAACGGCCGTTTTTTTGGGAGCAGTGATTTTAATGATGCTTAAAGTAAAAAAAAAAAAAGTGAAATATTCCTTTAAATATCATACCTGGGGGGTGTCTATAGTATGCCTGTAAAGTGACGCGTGTTTCCCGTGTTTAGAACAGTCCCTGCACCAAATGTCATTTTTAAAGGAAAAAATCTCATTTACAACTGCTTGCGGGTTTAATGTAATGTCGGGTCATGGCAATATGGATGAAAATCAGTGAGACAAACGGCATGGGTACCCCCCAGTCCATTACCAAGCCCTTTGGGTCTTGTATGGATATTAAGGGGAACCCCGCACCCAAATTAAAATAAGGAAAGGTGTGGGGCCACCAGGCCCTATATACTCTGAACAGCAGTATACAGGCGGTGCAAACAAGACAGGGACTGTAGGTTTGTTGTTAAGTAGAATCTCTTTGTAATTTTGAACGGGTACATTTTTAACGTGTTTAGCTCCAGCCAAAAAATCTTTTTTAAGCTTTTTGGAAAACATAGGGAACCCCTGTGACATTTGTTTTGCTGTCTTTCCTCCTCTTCAGAAGATTTCACCTCACTTTTTGTCCCAATGAAAAATGTTTTTTGAAAATTTGGGTTTTTTTGTGGAACAAGGATTGGAAAGCATCAGTGGAAAGGAGAAATTGTTTTCCCATATTAACTCTTACAGGAGAGAATTTCCCTTCCTAGGGGTAGATTTCATCTCACTTCCTGTTGTCTCCTTCCGTTTGCAAGTAGGAGTCGTTTGTAAGTTAGATGTTTGAAAGTAGGGTCCTGCCCTATATACTCAGCAGAAATTTGGGCCTTAGGTGTTGTTGTGGCCACAACACTGTAAGCCCTCACAGGGCCCTGCTGTGAAATATTAGATCAAGAATTGTAATTACATGCCCCTGTTGAACAGGAGCTGAAAAATTAGGCCTTAGGCACTGGTGCTGGTGCCACAACACTGCAACCCCTCACAGACACTCTAGTTGGAACGCAGGAACAAGCCCTGCTGCAAAGTATTGCATCAAAAATTGTAATTACACGCCCCTGTTAAACAAGGGCTGAAAAATTGGGCCTTAGGCACTGGTGCTGGTGCCACAACACTGCAACCCATCACAGACACTCTAGTTGGAACGCAGGAACGAGCCCTGCTGCAAAGTATTGCATCAAAAATTGTAATTACACGCCCCTGTTTAGACAGGGGCAGAAAAATTGGGCCTTAGGCACTGGTGCTGGTGCCACAACACTGCAACCCCTCACAGACACTCTAGTTGGAATGCAGGAATGAGCCCTGCTGCAAAGTATTACATCAAAAATTGTAATTACACGCCCCTGTTAAACAGGGGCTGAAAAATTGTGCCTTAGGCACTGGTGGTGGCGCCCAGAACCAAAAATGTTCTTACAAGCTATCAGCGTGATGATTGAGGAGGAAGAGGATAATTACTCAGGAATAGTCACTCAGCATCAGCATAGGCAGTCTTTGAAGGGATCTGAGATTTCAAAAAAAATTATTCGGTTACATCAGCATCAGGTGCTTGCTAGCTGGTGGTGATCCAAGACTGATTCATTTTTATGAAGGTCAGTCGATCGACCGAGTCGGTGGACAGACGCACCCTGTGATCGGTTACCACGCCTCCAGCAGCACTGAATGTGCGTTCCGAAAGAACGCTGGATGCAGGACAGGCCAGTAGCTCAATTGCATACTGTGCAAGCTCTGGCCAGTGATCCATGCTCAAGACCCAGTAACCCAGAGGATTTTCGGTGGGAAAGGTGTCCAAGTCTGATCTTGCCCCTAGGTATTCCTGCACCATGTAAAACAGACGCTGGCGATGGTTGCTGGAACCGATCAAACCTTGGGGCTGCGGACCAAAAAATTGTCTGAACGCATCGGTCAGACGGCCACCTTCTCCACCGCTCCTTCTTTGACTGACCGAAGCCTCAGCAACACGTTGTCCAGAAACAGGAGTTTGTAACCTCCCAGTCTCTGGGAACACGTTGCACAGACCTTTCTGCAAGGCCTCCCAAAGATGTTTCATCCTCTGCTCCCTCTGCGATGGCAAGATAAGGTCCGCAACCTTACCCTTGTAACGTGGATCAAGGAGGGTTGCCAGCCAGTATTGGTCCTTCTCCTTGATACCACGAATACGAGGATCCTTACGCAGGCTTTGCAGGATCAGGGAGGCCATGCAGCGTAGGTTTGCTGAGGCATTCGGTCCGGAGTCCTCTGGGTCACTAAGGACGACATGGTCCGCAGCCACCTCCTCCCAGCCACGTACAAGTCCGTGTGTTTCTTGGGACTGATCCCTTAAAGACTGCTGCTGATGCTGAGTGCCAGGCTCCACCTCCATACTGACACAATCTTCCTCCTCCTCCTCCTCCTCCTCGTCCTCTTCCTGTGTGATCGGCGGGCACGCAGGTACACTGTCTGGATAAAGGGGGCCTTGAGAGCTAAGGAAGTCCTCCTCTTCCTGCCTCTGTTCTGCCTCAAGTGCCCTGTCCATTATTCCACGCAGCGTGTGCTCCAACAGGTGGACAAGGGGGACAGTGTCACTGATGCATGCACTGTCACTGCTCACCATCCTCGTCCTCAAATGGTGACAGGACAGTGCATGCATCCCTGATCATGGCCCACTGGCGTGGGGAAAAAAAACCAAGCTCCCCTGACCCTGTCCTGGTGCCATAGTCGCACAGGTACTCATTGATGGCCCTCTGCTGCGTGTGCAGCCGCTGCAGCATGGCCAACGTTGAGTTCCACCTGGTGGGCATGTCACAGATTAGGCGGTTCTTGGGCAGGTTAAACTCCTTTTGGAGGTCCGTCAGCCGAGCACTGGCATTATATGACCGGCGGAAATGCACACAGACTTTCCTGGCCTGCCTCAGGACATCCTGTAAGCCCGGGTACCTGCCCAAGAACCGCTGCACCACCAAGTTAAGGACGTGAGCCAAACAGGGCACATGGGTCATTTGTCCCTGTCGGAGGGCAGAGAGGAGGTTGGTGCCATTGTCGCAAACCACCATTCCTGCCTTAAGTTGGCGTGGCGTCAACCACCTCTGAACCTGCCCCTGCAGAGCTGACAGAACCTCTTCCCCAGTGTGGCTCCTGTCCCCTGCACTAAATGTAAATAGTCTAGCTGCCTGACCGTGGTACTAATAGGATCAAAAGAACACCAGTAATTTTCTTTAGGTAGCTGTAAATACTGTAACAAGACAAGCCTGCCTGTCAGTAGGAAGATAACAGGAACGGATCTAGCTGAACACTGTGAGCAGGACGCACTGCACTAAATGTAAATAGTCTAGCTGCCTGACCGTGGTACTAATAGGATCAAAAGAACACCAGTAATTTTCTTTAGGTAGCTGTAAATACTGTAACAAGACAAGCCTGCCTGTCAGTAGGAAGATAACAGGAACGGATCTAGCTGAACACTGTGAGCAGGACGCACTGCACTAAATGTAAATAGTCTAGCTGCCTGACCGTGGTACTAATAGGATCAAAAGAACACCAGTAATTTTCTTTAGGTAGCTGTAAATACTGTAACAAGACAAGCCTGCCTGTCAGTAGGAAGATAACAGGAACGGATCTAGCTGAACACTGTGAGCAGGACGCACTGCACTAAATGTAAATAGTCTAGCTGCCTGACCGTGGTACTAATAGGATCAAAAGAACACCAGTAAATTTCTTCAGGTAGCTTTATATACTGTAACAAGACAAGCCTGCCTGTCAGTAGGAAGATAACAGGAACGGATCTAGCTGAACACTGTGAGCAGGACGCACTGCACTAAATGTAAATAGTCTAGCTGCCTGACCGTGGTACTAATAGGATCAAAAGAACACCAATAATTTTCTTCAGGTAGCTTTATATACTGTAACAAGACAAGCCTGCCTGTCAGTAGGATGATAACAGGAACGGATCTAGCTGAACACTGTGAGCAGGACGCACTGCACTAAATGTAAATAGTCTAGCTGCCTGACCGTGGTACTAATAGGATCAAAAGAACACCAGTAATTTTCTTCAGGTAGCTTTATATACTGTAACAAGACAAGCCTGCCTGTCAGTAGGAAGATAACAGGAACGGATCTAGCTGAACACTGTGAGCAGGACGCACTGCACTAAATGTAAATAGTCTAGCTGCCTGACCGTGGTACTAATAGGATCAAAAGAACACCAGTAATTTTCTTCAGGTAGCTTTATATACTGTAACAAGACAAGCCTGCCTGTCAGTAGGAAGATAACAGGAACGGATCTAGCTGAACACTGTGAGCAGGACGCACTGTACTAAATGTAAATAGTCTAGCTGCCTGACCGTGGTACTAATAGGATCAAAAGAACACCAGTAATTTTCTTTAGGTAGCTGTAAATACTGTAACAAGACAAGCCTGCCTGTCAGTAGGAAGATAACAGGAACGGATCTAGCTGAACACTGTGAGCAGGACGCACTGCACTAAATGTAAATAGTCTAGAAGATAACAGGAACGGATCTAGCTAAACTGAATACAGTGTATATATATATATATGCAACACCTGGGATGCATATATATACACAATACACTTTAAGTGCAGCTAACTGACTGACTGTCCTGCCTAATCTAGCTAACTCAAATGAAATGACACTGTCTCTCTCTCTCTCTCTCTCTAAGCACACCGGAACACACTGCACAGGGCCGCCGTGCAGGCGGCCTTATATAGTGTGGGGCATGTACTAAATCCCCTGAGCCATAATTGGCCAAAGCCTCCTTGGCTTTGGCCAATTACGGCTCTCTGTTCAGGCGGCGCTGTGATTGGCCAAGCATGCGGGTCATAGTGCATGCTTGGCCAATCATCAGCAAGCAATGCACTGCGATGCCGCAGTGAATTATGGGCCGTGACGCGCCACACGAATTTGGCGCGAACGGCCCATATCGTTCGCAATTCGGCGAACAACCGAACAGCCGATGTTCGAGTCGAACATGGGTTCGACTCGAACACGAAGCTCATCCCTACTTGTTGCTAACACCTTTGCGTACACTTTGATGTCTGCATTTATAAGCGCTATAGGCTTATAACTGGAGCACAGGGTGCGGTCCTTACCCTCTTTCGGTATCAAGGTCACAGCCGCCAGTAGAGCACCCTCGCTCAGCTCTCCCTGGGTCCCAAGCTCATTCCATAATTTGCAAAGCCTCAGGACCAAAGAGTCCCCAAATGTTTTAAAAAAACTGGCCGTGAAACCATCAGGGCCGGGGCTCTTCCCGGAGAGAGATGATCTTAGGGCCGCTCGGATTTCTTCTTCTGTTATGGGGTTATCTAGATCTTTTATGTCCTCTTCGGTCAGCTTATTTATCCCTGCCTCTTTTAAGAAGGCTTCTGCCCTTTCCTTTTTTCCCCTCCTACATCCTTTTGTATCGACAGAATATAGAGATGCAAAATACTGTCTGAATTCCTCACCAATTTCTCTTGATGAGAACTTCAGGTCCCCTTTTTTACTTTGAATTAAGTTTTTTTCACGTTTACACTGCAGAATTTTTGCCAGATGTTTACCTACTTTATTACCCCACCTCAGTTTGTCTCTCAGATATCTATTCATTATTTCATTCGTCTCCTCTTCCATTAAGTCCCTTAAATCATCTCGCCTGCTGGTCAGCAATTGCAGTATGGTCCTACCGGATCCTGATTGAGTTTTATGCATCTGTTCTAATTTAAAGATTTCTGCTATTAGCATTTCCTTTCTTTTTTTCCTTTCTTTTTTCAATCCTGCTCCCACCGAAATCAGGACCCCTCTAATATATGCCTTAAAGGCTTCCCAAACTGTGGCTCCCGGTATCTCACCCGTATCATTAATTTGAAAAAAACAAATCTATTTCCTGTTGGATCTTTTCAACAATCTTAACATCTCTAATTAATCTCTCATTAAGCCGCCATGTGAAAGGGGTTTTTTGGGCTTCTTTAAATCTCAGTTTCATTGTGGCGGGGGCGTGATCTGATAATGTTCTGATCTCAATCCTAGTTTCTTCTACTTCTTCCAGCAACCTATGATCCACCATCAGATAGTCCAATCTGGAATAAGTCCCATGCACGGGGGAGAAGAAAGTAAAATCCCTGACCCCAGCGTGTTGGATCCTCCATACATCTGTCAGCTGACAGTCATGTAACTTTTTCCCTATTCTTCTCAGGGTACTCTTACTCATCCCCCGTGCATTTGATGAACTATCCAAGGATGGGTCCAGGCTGAAGTTAAAATCTCCCGCTACTATCATTTCCCCCTCTCTAAATTCCAGCAGACTGTTGAGGACTTTAGAAAGAAACTTGGTCGGATCTCTATTTGGGCAATAGACATTGGCCAAGGTGAGAGTCCTCTCTCCAATTCTAATCTTCAAGAAAAGGAAACGCCCTTCTGGATCTGTCTTCCTATCCAATAAAATATAATTCAAACTTTTCGCGAAGCCAATTGCCACCCCTTTTGCCCGTTTCCTGGGAGTATCGCTGTATATCCAATTTGGGAGATACCTAGAATAAAGCTTTACACCGGATTCCCACATTAGGTGAGTCTCCTGTAGAAAGACCACGTCTGCCTCATAATGTTGCAGCTCTCTTAGCACTTTATGCCTCTTTTGGGGCGAGTTTAACCCTTTTACATTATAAGTCAAGCATTTCAAATTCATTTAGCCTGTATCATGAACCTTATTTGGGACCTGGTGTTTTCCAAAAGTGCTCTTCGAAAAGCGAGTCTGCTCAAGATTAAAACCCCCCCTTCTGACAACCCCCCTCCCCCTTCCCCCCCACGTCCCGCCCTCCCACTCCCCCCCCTCCCCCCCTCCTGCCCCCCTCCCCCTTGCCCCCCACCATAACCCCTCCCCACCCCCACCCCCGCCCCCCCTCACCCACCGCCACTACTAGGCCGCGGGGTCGCAGTGCCAATTTTACCATACTCATGCACTGCACACCCTTGTGCCATGGAGTGGAGTCCTGGTGATGGACAGTGCGACAGTAGACATCCTCTCTTCAACAAACTTCACCTCCGTCTATCTACCTCCCCCCCGCCCCACCAACCCCCCCACCCACATCGCCTATTTTTACTTTCATGACCTTCTGCTACGGTAATACCCCCTCGGGGATATTCGGGGCAACAATATTTAAATTTCTGCAGAAGTCCAGCAAATCTTCGTTGTGTCTTAATTTAAAGGTTCTACCCTCTTTTATCACACTCAGCGACAATGGGAAACCCCAGCTGTATCTTAGATCTGCCCCCCTTAACAAGTCCAGTAACGGTTTCAGTTGACGTCTTCTCGCCAGGGTTCCAGCAGACAGATCCAAGTAAATTTGAATTTCTTGATTGTTGAACTTCACTGGTTGGGCCCCTCTTAACTTCATCCAAATTTTTGCTTTATCCTCGAATTGGTGGAACTTCACGATGACGTCCCTAGGTGCTTCGTCTTTCACTTTTGGTGACTTTCTGATTCTATGTACTCGGTCGATTTTTAACTCACACTCTGGATTCCTTCCCAGTAGCGGATTGAAAATTTATTTTACAGTCATGGCCAAATCTTCTTGAAATTTCTTCGCCCTGCTGTTCCACCACCTTCTCCACTTCTTCCACTCTTTTAAGAAGATGGCCCATGTCTGTCCTAACATTGAGAATTTCTGCTTTAATTACTTTTTCCAGCTTCGAGAACATATCTAGTATCTCCATTTTTGTGGGCAAAGCTTCCCCTGCAGATCCCGCAAGGTCCGTCTCCATACTTTGATCTGGTTCTCCTTCAGAGTGGATCCCTGCATTGGCCGACCCCCCCTGGGCCCCTTTGTTTTTAGCTGAAGCCTTTTTTTTCCTTTGTATCTTGTTGTTTGTTTTCCATGCTGGGACTTTTTAAGTATTTTTGAATTGTACTAGAGTTCAAACTGTCTCTGGGTTTATTAGGGTCTGCTGCTTTTTGGGGACGTCCTCTCATATTCATTCCTCCTTCATATGCCCCCTTTCCACCTTTCTGTGTTGGCTACACACACTATGATGACAGTCCTGATCTCAGTCCAAATCTATCTCATAGATCGGGGAGAAACACAGAAAAAAACAACATTTTTTGACGCTTGTTGTTCAAATCTTCCCAGCCCATCACTTTTAGGAGTTGAAACCAACTGAAATGATTTTGTAATAAGGGTACCAGCAATAGTTACAGCTCCACTCTGTATGATTTTTATTTCACACAATGTAGCACCAAAAACGTCCCATTACAAACCTCCCATACTGGATCCGTTTTCTTTCTGCTAATACAGCAGTTAACTCAGGCATGTAAGACAGGTCTTATATAGAGAATTCAGCCAGGCTGATCCTACCTGGATCCTGTGGACCTCCAGGGGGGGGGATTCTCAGGGTTCTGTGTGGACTGCTTAGACCTTATCACTGTCAGCACTGCGATGTGGGAGAGGGGAGGGGGGAACCTCCGCACCGCTCACTCCTCCGGTCACTGCCACTGAAGTCCTGTTTTAGGATGGGAAAGCACATCCACTTTCCATGGTCTGTCTCCGCACTACCGCCAAACTGGAGAGGGGCCGGACCGGACATTGACAGGGATCCACAGGCGAGGGAGGGGGGGGGGACCGGAGGGGGGGAGAGCCAGGGGATGCCGCGGCCGCGTACCTCTGCTCTACAGGACCTCCGTAAGCTGCACTGGTGACAATCCCGGCTTCAGTACAGCCGTCTCTGCTGCTCTCTGGAGCCCACTGCCTGCCGCCCCTACGGAGGTGTATTATTCAGTCACGGGCTCTCACCCCGTGCTTCCTGGAGCTCCATCCCGCCGGCCCGTTCAAGGATGCCTCGTCTACCGCCCACCATCGGACCCTGCCCCCAAACCTCGGCACGTCACATCCTCTCCCCTGTTCCTCAACCCCCCGACCTCATGCATTGTTGCCCATTCTACCACCCTGGAATCAAAAATTCCTCCTGGCAAGACCTTTATTCCCACGGAGCTAAGAGCTAAGATCCTTCATTGGGGACATGATTCCAAGGTGGCAGGTCATGCTGGGTTCCTCCGATCCTTCCTGCTCATCAGTCGTCTCTACTGGTGGCCTAACCTCCGCTCAGATGTTAAAGATTACGTTAAGGCTTGTCATGTCTGTGCTCAGTCTAAATCTTCCACACAAGCCCCTGCTGGTCTTCTCATGCCCTTGCCCATTCCTAAGGAGCCCTGGTCTCACATCGCCACGGATTTTATCACCGATCTTCCACTGTCGGAGAATAATACAGCCATTTGGGTGGTAATAAATTAGTTCCCCAAGATGGCTCATTTTGTTCCTCTTCCTGGTCTCCCTTCTGCCTCTGCCTTGGTTCCCATTTTTGTATGAGAGATTTTCCGCCTTCATGGTGTTCCTTCCCATGTCGTTTCGGACAGGGGTGTTCAGTTTACGTCCCGTTTTTGGAGAGCCTTTTGCAAACCCCTCAACATTACCTTGGATTTTACCTCTTCCTACCATCCCCAATCCAATGGCCAGACTGAGAGGAGTTGGAGGTCTTTCTCCGTACCTTGGTCTCGGCTCATCACGATGATTGGTCATCACTACTCCCGTGGGCAGAGTTCTCCCACAATAATCATGTCAACGTCAGTTCTCAGAAAACACCCTTTATCACTGTTTATGGAAGACATCCTCAACTCCCTCTTCCTATGACCTGTTCTTCCGACATTACAGCCTTGGCTAATGTTCAGGAATCATTCAATTCCATGTGGACTGATGTTCATGATTCCCTCCAGAAAGCTGCCAACAAATTCAAGAGTTTTGCTGACCGTCGCAGGCGTAAGCCGCCTTTTCTTCAGCCAGGAGACAAAGTCTGGCTCTCCACCAGGAAAATCAAACTCCGGGTTCCTTCTCTAAAATTTGCCCCAAGATTCATTGGTCCGTACACTATAACTTCTAAACTGAATCCGGTTTGTTACAAGCTTCAGATTCCCAAAAGCCTCAAAATCTCTAACTCCTTCCATGTTGCCCTTCTGAAGCCTTTAGTCCTCAATAAGTTCTCTCGTCCTCTCTCTACCACAGCGCTGGTCTCAGAGGATAATCAGGAGTAGGAGGTTAGCCAAATTTTGGATTCCCAACTCTGTAGAGGCATTCTCCAGTGTTGTGGAAAATTTTATATTAATGTATTGTCATAAGAGTCTCCCAATGTCTGTCCTCTTGCAGCCCGCTTTAAAGAGCTGACTGAGGTAGACTGACGCTGGTTGAGATCCGTTTAGTAGTGAAAAGCTCTTTGGGGATGTAGAGAAATGTTTGCGGAGTGGGGACGTGTCCGCCAGCTAAGGGCCCCTGTGCGATGCACAGAACGATCGTCTGGTGGGGGTGTGTTCCCTCTGCAAAGACATGATCGGTTTAACGAGTGTGCTCTCATGTTGCCCCTGTGTGCCTGATCAACACATTTGTGGCCCAGTGAGTGTACGCCTGCTGATAATCTCTCGTCCACAAAGACAGTAGAATAATCCAGGTATACATTGTTCTCTGGAACAATGTATAATAGGGATTTTTATCAACGGAAATACGGGAGTCTTTTGGGTTGTTCTGGTTGGAGACAGAGTTAATGTTTGAAAGCCACGTGGCTTCTAAAAGCATGCATGCACCCTGTCTCTGCTCATACACACCCATAAGACTCCAGTAGTCATTGTTCATTGGTTGTTGTATTGTGTTGTGTTGTTAAATCCTTATATGGTCATTCACATCCTGTGAGGTCATATCCTGTGTCCATTTCTTGTGAGGTCACAAGCTTTGTAAGAGGTGTTCGGCTGTTGGAAGCCCAACCCTCGAGCTTTGGGACTTCCTGTTATACTAATAAAGAGTCAGCACACGGCTGAGCAGGCAGTGTGATCTTGGAACTGGAACCGTAAACATGTGTTTTGTCTAGTTGGCTGGATGGGGCACACACCAGAGGATGGATACGATCAAAAGGTGAGATGCATTTATATCATTAGACAAAATTATTGTTATTATGAGAAACAGGAGATTTGGCTGTGTGCTCTGCGTACAACCAAATTTCCATAACAAAATGACGAGCCAGAACGTAGGAGTGAACAGAACCTCCTTCAGAATTGGATCATTAAGATGTGCTGGGGAGGGTCTGTTTCACAAAAAGAACAAATTTTTTCGTCTTTTGAAATAATGCTGGAAGTTTGATCGTATGTCTGGTGTGTGTGTGTGTGACTGATGCTGTGTAACAAGTTTGTAATGCATATGAGAAATAGAAATGTATGAATTGGGATTATTTGCAGCCTGCAATGTGTATGTGTGGCTGAGTAGTTTTGTAAGTAGCTGAACCTGTTTGTAAAGATGCCATGAGTTTAGTGAAGGGGCAGGCATTGTTGTTTTTGTGTTGAAAGGGGCTACGCCCTGGGGGAAGGGAACTATAATGTTCTGAACAGACATACAAGCATTCACTGTCTGTATATCTCAATGTCTTGTTCCTGTGAAAGCTGATGTGAACTGAGTTTGAGAAGAGGGTATGTGGCAGCCGTGTGCTTGTGCTTTTGAATGTGGTCTTTTTGTCATCGGCCATCTTGCTGTGGTCCAGATTTCATCTACCATGTGTTCCTAGGTTGTGCTTTTTCGTAACTTTAACACTTTTAAATGTTTGTCTAAGCGTTCATTTAGTATCTCAAATGTGTAATTTTTTGGGGAGAATTTTTTGGTTTTGGCAGGAAAATGGTTTTTGTCTGCTACTTCCTTTTGTTCTCTTGTTGTCTACCATGTGACTACGGTCGGCCATTTTCTTTTCCTTTGTGTGTGAACTTTGAAATGTTTATCCATCTTGGTCAGTTTTGGCGGGAAAATGCGCCATTTTGTTGGGGTCTGGCCTTTGTTGTAGTCACCATGTGCATCGGCGGCCATTTTGAAGACCTCTGGGCCCTCCTATAGGGGAAGCTGCTCCATTGTGTATTCCTTTGTGTGTGCAAAGCCCCGTGCTTTAACCACTTCAATACCAGGCACTTAGACACCTTCCCGCCCAGCCCAATTTTCAGCTTTCAGCGCTGTCACAATTTGAATGACAATTGCGCGGTCATGCTACACTGTACCCAAACAAATTTTTTATCATTTTGTTCCCACAAATAGAGCTTTCTTTTGGTGGTATTTGATCACCTCTGCGGTTTTTATTTTTTGCGCAACAAATAAAAAAAGACAGAAAATTTTGAAAAAAAACACGTTTTTTTTTTTGTTTCTGTTAAAATTTTTTGTAAATGAGTACGTTTTCTTCTTCAATGATGGGCACTGATATGGCTGCACTGACGGGCACTGATATGGCGGCACTGATGGGCACCGATGAGGTGGCACCAATGAGGTGGCACTGATGAGGTGGCACTGACGGGCACTGATAGGCGGCACTGATGCGCACTGATAGGTGGCACTAATGGGCACTGATAGGTGGCACTGGTAGGTGGCACTGATGGGCACTGATAGGTGGCACCGATGGGCACTGATAGGCGGCACTGATGGGCACTCGTAGGTGGCATTGATAGGCACTCGTAGGTGGCGTTGATGGGTAGTTATGGGTGGCACTGATAGTTGGCACAGATGGGCACGGATGGGCACTGATAGGTGGGCACAGATGGGCACAGATGGGCACTGACAGGTGGCACCGATGGACACTGATGGGTGGCACTGATGATTCTGATTGATGGCAGTGATGCCCCTAAGTGTGGCATTGCTGGGCATCACTGCAACATAATTGTGCCAATCAGTGCCCATTTGTGGGCACTGATTGGCACAGATTTGGCACTGACTGGGCACATGTGGATGGCCATGGGGTACATACCTGGCCATCCACATGTTTCCCTTCCCTGGTGGTCCTAGTGGCGATCCCTGGTGGTCCAGTGTGGTGATCTGCGGGGGGTCTGCGCTGATTGTCAGACGCGAGTGAGGAAGAGCCGATCAACGGCTCTTCCCATTGACAGCGTGATCAGCCGTGATTGGACACGGCTGATCACGTGGTAAAGAGCCTCCGCCGGAGGCTCTTTACCAAGATCGGTGTAGCGGTGTGTCAGACTGACACACCGATCCACCGATCGCTGCGATGCGCGCCCCTGCGGGCGCGCGGCGGCATGTTATCCTGAAGGACGTCATATGACGCCCAGTCAGGATAACTGAACCACCGCCCAGCCGTCAATCTGCTATAGGCCGGGCGGGAAGTGGTTAAGCTACAATCTGGCTTCTAGGCACCATTTTGTGAATTCTATTTTTGTACTGTTTACATACTTTTCAAGGAAACTATTGCGTTTTCTGTATTGAATATTGGTTTTAAGTTGAAATGCCTGTCGCATATCCAAGTGCCCATGCATTGTTGGGACATCACAATAGGAGCTGTTTACACCCTGTGGGGGTCTCAGGTTTCTAGGTAATAGCATGGGGGGAGTTCTAACTCTGAGTCAAATATTGTGTTGGATTTGCGACAAGAGTGCATTGTTTAAGACGTTTTATTTCATGTTTTATGTAACTTTGTGTCTTGTCATTTGTTAATGTCGGCCATTTTCTGTAAACAAAAAAGAGGGGTTCTTGCGAGCCACAAGTGGATCAATGCCTCTAAGGAGTAAAAAAACTATATTTTAAGCAGCAAACACTTCACCACGTTTAATTCCGTGTATTTAAATATAAATAAAATTAATTGTGCCCGCGCTAAAATATATATGAAATGAAAAAAAATGTGTATAAATATATATAAACTGAGTAAAATATATATGTGCAGAAATATTAAACCATAATTAGTATGCTAATAAAAACACACATATATAAAATATATAATGTGCAATCCTTATATATAAAATTCACAAAGTGCATCCACATAAAAGTGCAATCCTTCTATAAAATACTAAAAGTGCATCATGCATGAATATAAACCTAATTAATAAGTGCAAATCCTGTGACAATCAAGTGTCCAAACAAAATCCGATCAGCAGCTCCAAACTGAAGCAAAGAAGTGTAAGAAAACAGTGTCCATAAATCAAGTGTTCATCATACTTCTCCTGATAAGTGTCCAAATCACAACAAGCTGGATGTGCTCTCCCGTGATCCCCCACTTGTGCTTGCGCTCACCTCTATTCGTGTGACACGGTAGTTAAACAGTGTCAAACACGCATTGGGGCCACTCCTGGGCTCACTCAGGATACACTGATGTATATCCAATCCTCACAGGTAAAGCCAAAGCATCATTCATAAAAGAGAAAAAGAAACCTCCATAGTGTAATATAGTAAGGGATTTATTTAAAATAAAAGAAATTCCTCCAGGAGGGTACTCACAGTATGCGGGTGCTACAGTGCACCAAACTATACAGGTGTGTTTTGTTTAGCAGCGGCTCGTATGGCGTGCGGTGTGGTGTATATTAACCTTCTTCCCTGCTGACAGCTCCGTCCTACCCCTCCCCGGCGCGTATTCGGCACAGGGATCACGTGCCTTCCTCTGGGGGATATGAGGAAGAGGAAGGCACGTGATCCCTGTGCCGAATACGCGTCGGGAGGGGTAGGACGGAGCTGTCAGCAGGGAAAGAGGTTAATATACACCACACCGCAAGCCATACGAGCCGCTGCTAAATGAAACACACCTGTATAGTTTGGTGCACTGTAGCACCCGCATACTGTGAGTACCCTCCTGGAGGAATTTCTTTTACTTTAAATAAATCCCTTACTATATTACACTATGGAGGTTTCTTTTTCTCTTTTATGAATGATGCTTTGGCTTTAGCTGTGAGGATTGGATATACATCAGTGCATCCTGAGTGAGCCCAGGAGTGGCCCCAATGCATGTTTGACACTGTTTAACTACCGTGTTACACGAATAGAGGTGAGCGCAAGCACAAGTGGGGGATCACGGGAGAGCGAATCCAGCTTGTTGTGATTTGGACACTTATCAGGAGAAGCATGATGAACACTTGATTTATGGACACTGTTTTCTTACACTTCTTTGCTTCAGTTTGGAGCTGCTGATCGGATTTTGTTTGGACACTTGATGGCCATTTTCTGTAGTCCGGGTTTCATCCACCATTTTGCCGTGGACCGATTTTCGATTGCTGCAACTGCATTTTTGTTTATGCTGATTTTAGTCTCCAGCGAAATATCTCTGGTTTTGTACTGAATTCCATTTCCAGTAGAATCATTTAGGTTTTTATTCCAGTTGTTTTAAAGAAGTTTTTGTTTCTAGTGAAGATTTCTAATGTCTTGATAGACAAAATATGAAGCTATTTGAGGCTTCCCCTCCCCCTCCCTCTTCCTACTCAGGTGTGCAACAGGAAGTTGGTGAGAGGGGCTTGGGGTCTTTTGACTTGTGTTTGGAAGGACAAAATCATTTTTATTTTTAAATTAAATTAAGGTTTATACTTTAATACAGTTTTGGGTAGAGAGCAAACAGGAGGCATCCATGTTATTGTTGTAATATCTAGGTACAGAGAGAAGCCGCAGTGTTTTGTAAAAAAAAAAGCAGGCAAAAGTGCTCTGTGCATATTCGTCTGGCGACGCAGTGTACGGTCGTACAGCGCAATGCACTTGTGTAAGCATACACTGTGAGGGGTCCATGTGTTTCTTGGGACTGATCCCTTAAAGACTGCTGCTGATGCTGAGTGCCAGGCTCCACCTCCATACTGACACAATCTTCCTCCTCCTCCTCCTCCTCCTCCTCCTCCTCGTCCTCTTCCTGTGTGATCGGCGGGCACGCAGGAACACTGTCTGGATAAAGGGGGCCTTGAGAGCTAAGGAAGTCCTCCTCTTCCTGCGTCTGTTCTGCCTCAAGTGCCCTGTCCATTATTCCACGCAGCGTGTGCTCCAACAGGTGGACAAGGGGGACAGTGTCACTGATGCATGCACTGTCACTGCTCACCATCCTCGTGGCCTCCTCGAATGGTGACAGGACAGTGCATGCATCCTTGATCATGGCCCACTGGCGTGGGGAAAAAAACCAAGCTCCCCTGACCCTGTCCTGGTGCCATAGTCGCACAGGTACTCATTGATGGCCCTCTGCTGCGTGTGCAGCCGCTGCAGCATGGCCAACGTTGAGTTCCACCTGGTGGGCATGTCACAGATTAGGCGGTACTTGGGCAGGTTAAACTCCTTTTGGAGGTACGTCAGCCGAGCACTGGCATTATATGACCGGCGGAAATGCACACAGACTTTCCTGGCCTGCCGCAGGACATCCTGTAAGCCCGGGTACCTGCCCAAGAACCGCTGCACCACCAAGTTAAGGACGTGAGCCAAACAGGGCACATGGGTCATTTGTCCCTGTCGGAGGGCAGAGAGGAGGTTGGTGCCATTGTCGCAAACCACCATTCCTGCCTTAAGTTGGCGTGGCGTCAACCACCTCTGAACCTGCCCCTGCAGAGCTGACAGAACCTCTGCCCCAGTGTGGCTCCTGTCCCCCAAGCACACCAGCTCAAGCACCGCATGGCATCTTTTGGCCTGCGTACTTGCGTAGCCCCTTGAACGACTACGGAGCACCGCTGGTTCCGAGGAAGAGGCCATGGAGGAAGAAGAAGAGGAGGGGGTGGAGGAGAGAGGTGTGTCACAATCAGCATTTTGGAGGCGTGGTGGTGGAACAACCTCCAACACTACTGCACCTTGTCCTGCATCCTTCCCAGCTGCCAGCAGAGGCACCCAATGCGCCGTGAAACTTAGGTAACGTCCCTGTCCATGCCTGCTGGACCATGAGTCAGCGGTAATATGCACCTTACCGCTGACCGCCCTGTCCAGCGAGGCATGGACATTGCCTTCCACATGCCGGTAGAGAGCCGGAATCGCCTTCCGTGAGAAAAAGTGGCGTTTGGGTACCTGCCACTGAGGAACCGCACATTCCACAAACTCACGGAAGGGGGCAGAGTCTACCAACTGAAAAGGCAGCAGTTGAAGTGCTAGCAATTTTGCCAAGCTAGCATTCAACCGCTGGGCATGTGGATGGCTGGGAGCAAACTTTTTTCGGCGGTGCAGCAGCTGGGGCAGGGAAATTTGCCTGGTACAATCTGACGTCGGTGTACCAAAAGCAGATTGCCCACAAGTACTTGGCTGTGACACACCTAATTCTACACCTTCATTCCTCTCACTGCAGGTCTCAGAGAGGACTGGAGGTCTAGTGGGGTTGGAAATCTCAGCTGATGAGGAGCAAGGAGAGATCCTCTTTGTTCTTTGGTGTGGGTCTTTTAGATACGCTTGCCAACGAACTGCATGGCAGGTCAACATATGTCTGGTCAAGCATGTGGTACCCAAGCGGGAGATGTTTTGGCCACGCGAGATACGCTTGAGACATATGTTGCAAATAGCAGCGGTGCGATCTGATGCACTCGTCTCAAAAAAGGCCCACACCAAAGAACTTTTTGAATAACGCGCAGAGACTGCAGCGCCCTGCACATGTGGAGCTTTGGGGTGTGATGCAGTCAATGTGCTGCCCTTAGGCTGGCCCCTGGAGGGCATCCTGCCTCGTTGGTGATGTGCCGCCTCCTCCTCCTCCTCCTCCTCCTCTCTCCTATCAGGCACCCACGTTGAGTCAGTGACCTCATCATCCCCTCCCTCCTCATCACTGGAGCAAACCTGGCAGTATGCTGCAGCAGGGGGAGCATGACTGCCAGATTGCTGTCCTTCTTGGGCACCCCCTCTGTCCGTGCTCATGTTACTGCCTTCATCAAGCTCAGTATCATCATCAGAGCCTTCCAAACGCTGGGCATCCTCCTGGAGCATGTACCCAACACTGTGGTCAAACAGTTCGAGGGAATCCTCAGGAGGACATGGTGGAGCTAGGGAAGGAGTCACTGATGACATTGAGCTGAGGGAAGAGGCCGCTGCTTTGCCAGACAAAGCACCCTGGGTGAGAGAGGATGAGGAGGATGAGGACGGCTTGGTCATCCACTCGACCAAGTCTTCCGCATGTTGCGGCTCAACACGGCCAGCTGCCGAAAAAAAGGCCAAGCGTGTCCCATGGCCACGTGCTGATGAGGATGCACCGTCTCCACGACCAGCACTAGACACAGAGCCTGCTTGCCCTCTCTTATTGGCTTGTGACTGTCTGCCTCTCCTTCTTGGCCTTCCAGACATACTAATGGCCTGTAGCTGCACTAAGCTGGGATAGAACACCAGTAATTTTCTTCAGGTAGCTTTATATACTGTAAGCAGACAAGCCTGCCTGTCAGTAGGAAGATAACAGGAACGGATCTAGCTGAACACTGTGAGCAGGACGCACTGTACTAAATGTAAAAAGTCTAGCTACCTGACCGTGGTACTAATAGGATCAAATAGAACACCAGTAATTTTCTTCAGGTAGCTTTATATACTGTAACCAGACAAGCCTGCCTGTCAGTAGGAAGATAACAGGAACGGATCTAGCTGAACGCTGTGAGCAGGACGCACTGTACTAAATGTAAATAGTCTAGCTGCCTGACCGTGGTACTAATAGGATCAAATAGAACACCAGTAATTTTCTTCAGGTAGCTTTATATACTGTAACCAGACAAGCCTGCCTGTCAGTAGGAAGATAACAGGAACGGATCTAGCTGAACACTGTGAGCAGGACGCACTGTACTAAATGTAAATAGTCTAGCTGCCTGACCGTGGTACTAATAGGATCAAATAGAACACCAGTAATTTTCTTCAGGTAGCTTTATATACTGTAACCAGACAAGCCTGCCTGTCAGTAGGAAGATAACAGGAACGGATCTAGCTGAACACTGTGAGCAGGACGCACTGCACTAAATGTAAATAGTCTAGAAGATAACAGGACCGGATCTAGCTGAACACTGTGAGCAGGACGCACTTCACTAAATGTAAATAGTCTAGAAGATAACAGGAACGGATCTAGCTGAACACTGTGAGCAGGACGCACTGCACTAAATGTAAATAGTCTAGAAGATAACAGGAACGGATCTAGCTGAACACTGTGAGCAGGACGCACTGCACTAAATGTAAATAGTCTAGAAGATAACAGGAACGGATCTAGCTGAACACTGTGAGCAGGACGCACTGCACTAAATGTAAATAGTCTAGAAGATAACAGGAACGGATCTAGCTGAACACTGTGAGCAGGACGCACTGCACTAAATGTAAATAGTCTAGAAGATAACATGAATAGGGTAGCCAGATACCTTACTTCCCTACCAATACATGCATACATTTTTATTATTAAGTAATGACACCGACACCTGGATTGGATGTAAATGGCCTTATCGGCCTTTATTTAACAAAAACCAATAAAAAACTGTAACTTTTATTTTCAATATTTATAACATTTAAATATTCAAAATATTTAAAATATGTAACTCTGACTCTCAGTAACCTTATTGTTGCTGGTCCCTGACGACCCCAATCACTTTTTGAGCCTGAGCCCCATTTGTTAGATCTGTCCCCAGCCGCTAACTCGCCGCGAGGACTCACTAACTGACCCAGACCCCCATTTATTACCAGTTGGTCCAAAAACTGACTGGACCAACCGGAAAACTCCATCCTGGGATGTGTCCCAACGTTTTCAATCCTCATTGTAAACAATATATATATATATATCTCCATATATATATTAACTATTGTCGCCAAGGACCAAGCGCCAACCACACTCTCCTAAAATATTAACAACCCCTCAGCTAGGGCGGGAGGGCGGGAACGTTCTTCCTGACTCTCCAACTCACGACTGCTGTATAATTCCCCCTGGCTTAAGCACTGATTAAAACTCTCCTCCCCTTCTACACTGATCCACCAATGCCAGCATATCCCTAACTTCCTTAAACCCCTCCTTATCCTACTTCTTCCTTCCCTAAGTTCCTTGCACCCTTTCATGTCTGTACTCTGCTTCCTTTACAATACAGCTCCGTACATGTCTGGAACGGATCTAGCTGAACACTGTGAGCAGGACGCACTGCACTAAATGTAAATAGTCTAGAAGATAACAGGAACGGATCTAGCTAAACTGAATACAGTGTATATATATATATGCAACACCTGGGATGCATATATATACACAATACACTGTAAGTGCAGCTAACTGACTGACTGTTCTGCCTAATCTATCTAACTCAAATCAAATGACACTGTCTCTCTCTCTATCTCTCAGCACACCGGAACACATACTACACAGGGCCGCCGTGCAGGCGGCCTTATATAGTGTGGGGCGTGTACTAAATCCCCTGAGCCATAATTGGCCAAAGCCTCCTTGGCTTTGGCCAATTACGGCTCTCGGTTCAGGCGGCGCTGTGATTGGCCAAGCATGCGGGTCATAGTGCATGCTTGGCCAATCATCAGCCAGCAATGCACTGCGATGCCGCAGTGAAATATGGGCCGTGACGCGCCACACGAATTTGGCGTGAACGGCCCATATCGTTGGCAATTCGACGAACGGTCGAACAGCCGATGTTCGAGTCGAACATGGGTTCGACTCGAACACGAAGCTCATCCCTACTCAATGTAAAATACGAACGAAACTAGATTATGCACATCACTTATGTTTGAAACTAATAATGTCAGTAATATATAGGTATAACCAGCAAAACGGAGTGGTGGCATCTAGTGGTCAAACTCTATATAACATGGTCTCCAACCTTTTTAAGTCATTCATAGAGTCACCTAAATGCATCAAATAAAATTCTAAAAGCAAAACTGATAATATGATTAGTTAAGTATATCTTTCACTAACCTCCCACTGTGGAGAGAAAAGACAAGGAGGAAAAAAACAGAAAAAATAATAATAAGGGAGAGAAATTTTGTATTAAAATTTAACTGAACCCAGGTCAAATGGACCATCTAGTGTCCAGCAACAAGCATAATAAAAACTTATCCGGATGGTTATACTAAGCCAAAAATAGGCACAAGCATACCAAATCTCTATGGCCCATGTATTAGATGGGTGAATCTTCCTATTAAAGGTTATTCTATGTTAATTAGTAAGCTGTACGACAATCAAAAAAGTTCACCTTATAAAGTGTGAACATGTGACCTAGAGTTAAAACATATGTGTACACCTCACACCCCCCCCCCCCCCAATGCTGCAAGGGACTCAGGACTAGTTCACATATATTTACCCTAGCTGTTATCGATAAAAGAGTTGACATCTGTTTTGGAGACATACATCAAGACAGGTATGGTCCCAAGAAGCCTCAGATGGGAACTATGCCCTCAAAAAGGAGAATCGGAACTGTAGGAATGGTTCCGTTACTTTAATGAGGCAGGAGTTAACTTCCTAAGATTTTTGGTGGCCAGAAAAAAGAGCAAATTGACTAGACTGGATGGTGAGATAAAAGCCCTCAAGGATAGTCTTTTGCCCTATAAAGAAGCGGAGGAATACAAAGAAAGAACCAGTAACTTATTAAAAACATTAGATAAGGAAGAAAGGGAGCAAAAATTCAAAAAAAGAAAGAAATATAATAGAGACTATGGGGGTTATCAAGCTAACAATGTGTTTGCTTGGCAGAGGAAACTGGCTATGGAAGCAAGTGGTGGACAGGAACCTTCTATGGAGGTCACTGTGCAGGGAGGTGACGTTCCATCACAACCCCCAGTTCAGAATCAGCACCTTCCATCTAGGAATGTTTCTCAGAGAACCCCTAAAACATCCCATGTAAATAACAAACAGTCTAAAAGGGGTAGACGAGTATCCTACCAATCACCCCAGAGATCAGCAGTTCCTAATAGGGGAGGCCAGCACATACGAAAGGCTGGGGGTACCAACAACACAATCAGAATGGGAATCGTGAACGAAGACAGTCACAACAATATAATCAAAATCAGTATCAAAATCATAGGACAACTTCATATTCTGATATTGGTCGTGATCAACCAAGGTATAATGAATATGGTTATGATACACAACCCAGTCAACATCATTATGCTGACAATCCCCAACACTATAACACGGAGGGGGACGAAGATGAAGTGGACTATGGGGTAGATACTCGTAACCGTTTTTATCCTTTAAGGGATAGAGTAGGTCCTACACAATACGATAGAGGGGACCACCCTAATTATGAACAGGGATATTATAGATCGGTAAGGGACCGTCCTGCCAGTACTTATGGCAGAAATCAGGAATCACATCCTTGGGGTTTTCCCAGACCCAATCAGGGAATAAAAAGGCCAGTAGAAAACAAAGAGGAACCAGAGGGGGGAGGAGAGCAAGATCCAAAAAAGATAAGAATGTAAGGGCTGATGGTATCTTCAATCTTAGCACTCAGGTTTT
This sequence comes from Lithobates septentrionalis, assembly GCA_037952835.1. Classification (NCBI taxonomy): domain Eukaryota; kingdom Metazoa; phylum Chordata; class Amphibia; order Anura; family Ranidae; genus Lithobates; species Lithobates septentrionalis. Next base: position 81,974 of record JBBDGP010003098.1, on the reverse strand, counting down.
GACCCAATCGGAATTGGCGCTATTAAATAAAGGTTTGAAATTTGCACCCCCAAAAAAACTAAATAAATTTCAAACATATATGGACGTCCACAAGTATGTCCGGAGGATCAATATTAAAAGATATTTTGCCAATAGTTTAGAAGGATCGAGGCTACCTGTCCAGCAGGAGTATCAACACACTGGATTAGCCAATGCTTCCACTTTTAAACCTCCTGGTACTTTGGCACCTTCATTGAGGGTATTTAGGGACGTGGTCCTTAGAGACCTAGATTCTCTCAAAGTGGCTAACCATAGGATGACTAGCACATTGAAAGAAGGATTGGATTCCCTTTGTAATAATAAGGGGATTGTGATTTGGCCCGCGGATAAAGGTGGGGTGATAGTAATTCTCGATAGGAAAGACTACTTACGGGAAATGTCTAATATCGTGAGTGATCATGATACGTACACCCCCTTACCCGGGAATCCAGTGATTAAATATAAGAGTGATTTGGATAAATTAGTCACTAAGGGATATCGAGAAGGGATACTCAATGACAAAGCAAAAACCTTTTTGGTCCCTAGGGCTCCAAGAGTTCCGATACTGTATTGTTTGCCCAAAATCCATAAAAGTTTGACTTGCCCCCCGGGACGACCCATAGTCAGTGGTATTGATTCGGTCACGTCCCGGGTGGGCAAGTACATAGACTTTTTTCTGCAACCCCTAGTACAACAAATGCCTTCCTACATAAAAGACACGAAGCATGTGATATATTTGTTGTCTCAGTTGAAACCTAATAGTCGAACATGGTTGGTGACAGCTGATGTAACTTCATTATACACTATAATTCCACACCACTTGGGATTTGCAGCTGTCAAACACTTTTTGAATGCTCTTTCCAAAATTCCATTAAGACAACAGGATTATATCATGGAGTTACTGGATTTTGCGGCAAATCATAATTATTTCTGGTACAATCATGGATATTACCGACAGCAACGAGGTGTTGCTATGGGCACCAAGTACGCCCCTAGCTTGGCTAATCTTTTCATGGCCAAGTGGGAGGAGGACATCATCTACAAGGACCGTAGTCCACACCTGGTCTTTTGGGCTAGGTATATAGATGACGTCCTCCTCCTCTGGGAAGGATCTATCCCTGAACTAGAAGACTTTTTTTCTCACATTAACAATAATGAGAGGGGTATCAAGTTTGTTCACGAAGCCAGTCAAGAAAAGATCATTTTTTTAGATTTAACTATCTATAAGGGAATAGACTCTTTTAAAACGATCACTTTTTTTAAACAGACAGACCGAAATGCATTCATACCCCTCGACAGTTGCCACAAGGATAGCTGGCTAAAGTCGGTACCTAGGAGTCAGTTCGTCAGGATGAGACGCAACTGCTCAAATGTGGAAGACTATAGAATCCAGGCAAACATTCTAAAAAAGAGGTTTTTAGAGAAGGGCTATGATAGAGATCCACTAGAGACCATCATAGAGGAAGTGGAAAAGCGAGACAGATCGGAACTTTTGGATATGGCCCCTAAGAAAAAGAAAGAGGGTCCTGTCATTCCTTTCATCACAACTTATTCAACCCAGCATTACCAAATCAAAAAAATTATCAGTAAACATTGGCATCTGTTGGGTAATGATGCATTGATTAACACTTTTTTGCCCAAAAAACCTCAGGTGATATTCAGAGGGGCCCCCTCGTTGAGGAGTATTATTGCCCCCAATGTAGTGGACCCCCCTGGCAAGAGATTGTCTTTCTTTCAAGGTCTCTCAGGTTATCACCAATGCCGCAGATGCCAAATCTGCACACTTAACCGGATTAAAATCAAAAAGACATTATCATTTATCTCAACTAGTACCTCCAGAGAGCACAAAATAGAAACATTCATTACATGCAGCTCCACTGGGGTTGTGTACCTGCTCCAATGCCCATGTGGTCTCCAATACATAGGCAGAACCAAACGGGCTATGCAGGTCCGTTTAGGTGAGCACATAACTAACATCAAAACGGGTTTTAAATTCCATTCTGTCTCCAAACACTATGATAAGGTCCATAACCGGGACCCAGCCAATACAATTTTTCTAGCTATAGATAAGTATAATGCCCACTGGAGAGGCGGATCCTTAGTTAGGGAACTATCCAAGATGGAGATGGCGTGGATCCATAGGGTACGCTGTTACACCCCTTATGGCCTTAACATAGATACAGATGTCAACTCTTTTATCGATAACAGCTAGGGTAAATATATGTGAACTAGTCCTGAGTCCCTTGCAGCACCGGGGGGTGGGTGTGAGGTGTACACATATGTTTTAACTCTAGGTCACATGTTTACACTTTATAAGGTGAACTTTTTTGATTGTCGTACAGCTTACTAATTAACATAGAATAACCTTTAATAGGAAGATTCACCCATCTAATACATGGGCCATAGAGATTTGGTATGCTTGTGCCTATTTTTGGCTTAGTATAACCATCCGGATAAGTTTTTATTATGCTTGTTGCTGGACACTAGATGGTCCATTTGACCTGGGTTCAGTTAAATTTTAATACAAAATTTCTCTCCCTTATTATTATTTTTTCTGTTTTTTTCCTCCTTGTCTTTTCTCTCCACAGTGGGAGGTTAGTGAAAGATATACTTAACTAATCATATTATCAGTTTTGCTTTTAGAATTTTATTTGATGCATTTAGGTGACTCTATGAATGACTTAAAAAGGTTGGAGGCCATGTTATATAGAGTTTGACCACTAGATGCCACCACTCCGTTTTGCTGGTTATACCTATATATTACTGACATTATTAGTTTCACACATAAGTGATGTGCATAATCTAGTTTAGTTTGTATTTTATATTGAGTATACAATAAACACCGGCATGGTATACTTTTGAGTTAAGGGAGGACATCCAGTAACATCTGTGTTTTTCCTTGTCAACACACTGGCGTCTGCCCCATTGCAATATGGCGGCATCCGCATCATTGACTGCTCGGACCTCAGGACTGGGCGGTCTCCTCTGTAATTAACTAGCAAATAATTGGTGGTGATCAGCACGCCGCCCGTGCCCCTGGACGACGTCAGGTTTGACGAAACGGCGTAGGGAGAGCGGCGTGCTGACGCCACCACAACACTAACACACAGTCCCGGAAGCTACGGGCGTTTGCATAGAGAGAGCCGGCCGGCTCGTATACCCATTGTTGCCTTAACTATTTGGATACATGTAAGTGCATTACCTTTTTATGAATAAAAGTTTTATACGTTTTACACTATGGGAGCCCCTTTTTTCTTTTATGTGACTGGCCATTGGATATGCTGCTTGGGGGTCATTTAAAAAAATTAAGAGGACCTGAACTGGTGTTTCATCCATCTCATCCTGAGACTGTGGCTGGGTTATAAGCTAAAAGGCGTATTTGATCTCCTGACCAGAGATCAAGGGAGCTGGTAAGAGGCAGTTGTTTTGAAGGTGAAGGACTGTCCTATCTCCAACACTATTTTCTGCGGTGATTTTAAGTGTGATGTCACTTTTGCTGGGGATGAAGATTCGTGTCTTATGGGGATCTCCTGCCGGATGACAATCTACACCTGTTTGATGTTTCTGATGGACTCAATAACTTGGTGTACATTCACTTCCTTTTGATTTTATTTAGCGCGGTTCCTTTTATTGCTATATGTCTGGTCAAGCATGTGGTGCCCAAACGGCTGCTGTTTTGGCCATGCTTGATACGCTTCAGACATATGTTGTAAACAGCAATGGTGTGATCTGCTGCCCACATCTCAAAAAAGGGCCACACCAAAGAACTTTTGAAAAAACGCGCTGAGTCAGCAGCGCCCTGCACATGCGGAGCTCTGCGGTGTGATGCAGTCAGTTGGCTGTCCTAAGGCTGGGCCTTGGAAAGCATCCTGCCTCGTTGGAGATGTGCCTCCTCCTCCTCTCTTCTATCAGGCATCCACGTAGAGTCAGTGACCTCATCATCCCCTCCCTCCTCGCCACTGGAGCAAACCTGGCAGTATGCTGCAGCTGGGGGAACATGACCGCCAGTTTCTTGTCCTTCTTGGGCACCCCTTCTCTCTGGGCACACGTTACTGCCTTCCTCAAGCTGGGTACCATCATCTGAGCCTTCAAAATGCTGCGCATCCTCCTGCAGCATGTACCCGACACTGTGGTCGAACAGTTCAGGGGACTCCTCAGGACATGATGGTGGGGCTAGGGAAGGAGTGACTGATGCCATTGAGCCAATGGAATAGGCCGCTTTGGCAGCTGCATTGGCAGCCAAACTTGTCTTAGCCTGGGTGACAGAGGATGAGGAGGGCTTTGTGATCCACTCTACCAACTCTTCTGCATGTTGTGGCTCAACACGGCTAGCTGTCGAAAAAAAGGACAAGCATGCCCCACGTCCACGTGCTGAGGATGCACCGTGTCCACGACCAACACTGTTGGCTGTAGACACAGAGACTGCTTGCCCTATTTTAGTGGCCTGAGAGCATCTGCCTTTCCTTGGTGGCCTTCCAGACATGCTGTAAAATTGGATTAGCAAAACACTGCCTGAAGTCTACTAGAAAAATTACACCAGGAATGGCCTGCAGTCAGGTATAGGCTTAGCTAGACTAGAATGCAGTGGATATATATGTAGGAGACTGTATATATATCTTTATGCACTGCAGATCACTGAATCACCTGCCTGCCTGCCTGAAAGTATCGTTGAAAACGTACACCAGGAATGGCCTGTAGTCAGGTATAGGCTTGGCTAGACTAGAATGTAGTGGGTATATATGTAGGAGACTGTATATATATCTTTATGCACTGCAGATCAATGAATCACCTGCCTGGCCTGCCTGAAAGTGTCTTTGAATATGTACACCAGGAATGGCCTGTAGTCAGGTATAGGCTTGGCTAGACTAGAATGCAGTGGATATATATGCAGGAGACTGTATATATATCTTTATGCACTGCAGATCACTGAATCACCTGCCTGGCCTGCCTGCCTGAAAGTATCTTTGAATACGTACACCAGGAATGGCCTATAGTCAGGTATAGGCTTGGCTAGACTAGAATGCAGTGGATATATATGTAGGAGACAGTATATATATTTTATGCACTGCAGATCACTGAATGACCTGCCTGAAAGTGTATTTAAAAACGTAGACCAGGAATGGCCTGCAGTCAGATATAGGCTTGGCTAGACTGGAATGCAGTGGATATATATATACTGTATGTTGGAGACTGTATGTATATTTAATGCACTGCAGATCACTGAATCACTTGCCTGCCTGCCTGAAAGTGTATTTGAAAACGTACACCAGCAATGGCCTGCTGTCAGATATAGGCTTGGCTAGACTGGAATGCAGTGGATATATATATATATATATATATATATATGTTGGAGGCTGTATATATATTTTATGCACTGCAGATCACTGAATCACCTGCCTGCCTGAAAGTGTATTTGAAAACGCACACCAGGAACTACCTGCAGTTAGATATAGGCTTGGCTAGACTGGAGTGCAGTGGATATATATATATGTTGGAGACTGTTTATATATTTTATGCACTGCAGATCACTGAATCACCTGCCTGCCTGCCTGCCTGAAAGTGTATTTGAAAACGTACACCAGGAACTACCTGCAGTTAGATATAGGCTTGGCTAGACTTGAATGCAGTGGACATATATGTAGGAGACAGTATATATATTTTATGCACTGAAGATCACTGAATAACCTGCCTGGCCTGTCTGCCTGAAAGTGTATTTGAATATGTACACCAGGAACAGTCTGCAGTGAGATCTAGCTAAACTGGATACAGTGTGTATATATATATATATATATATATATATATATATATATATATATATATATATATATATATATATATATTTTTTTTTTTACCAGTCTGACTGTATATATATATTAAATACACTGCAGCTAACTGAATAAACTGCCTGCCGGAAGTATATTAGAAACAGTACACCAGGAACGGTCTGCAGTGAGATCTAGCTAAACTGGATACAGTGGATATATATATTTACCAGTCTGACTGTATATATATAATAAATACACTGCAGCTAACTGAATCAACTGCCTGCCTGAAGTATATTAGAAACAGTACAGCAGGAATAGTCTGCAGTGAGATCTCGCTAAACTGGATACAGTGTATATATGTATATATATATATATATATATATATATATATATATATATACGAAGCTGGGATGTACTGTATATATATACAGTAGGTGACCACGATATTGTGTCAATCTCGCCGCTGTTATTGGTGAGATTTGGCACCTGCAAGCCCCGTCACGGGAGCCAGCGCCGAACTGGCTCGCTCATCGGGAAAGGAAAACGTTTTTTTCCTTTCGCGATGAGCGACAGGCAGTGCCGACAGCTGTCTGGTATGAATCATGAGGGGGAACGCCACGCCAAATTTTAAATAAAAAACCGGCATGGGTTCCCCCCCAGGGGCATACCAGGCCCTTAGGTCTGCTACGGATTTTAGGGGAACCCCCTACGCCGAAAAAACGGCGTGGGGGTCCCCCCAAAATCCATACCAGACCCCTATCCGAGCACGCAGCCCGACCGGTCAGGAAAGGGGGTGGGGACGAGCGAGCGACCCCCCTCCTGAACCGTACCAGGCCACATGCCCTCAACATGGGGGGTGGGCGCTTTTGGGCAGGGGGGCGCCCTGCGGCCCCCCCCACCCCAAAGCACCTTGTTTCGGAAGAAGAGAAGAGGGAAGAAAATGACGCACAAGACCGGGCCACCGCTAGCAAAAGAGCAGCAGAATATAGCGGAGGAGCCCGGCTGAAGAACCGGACACTGGGAGAAGAGGCCGAACACCGGGAGAAGAGGCCGGAGAGAGCGGAGAAGTCGAAAGAAGACCCCCGAAGTCGGAAGAAGACCCCCGGAGCTGCTTAATATATTACTTTAAAAACCTGTGTACTGTGTTTTTTTATTGACGCTTTTTTCCTTAGGTGAATGGGTAGGGGTACGATGTACCTCATACTCATTCACATAGGGTGGGCGGCCGGGATCTGGGGGCCACCTTATTAAAATGGGCTCCCTGATTCCGATAAGCCCTCCACCTGCAGACCCCGACAACCAACGGCCAGGGTTGTCGGGAAGAGGCCCTTGTCCTCATCAACATGGGGACAAGGTGCTTTGGGGTGGGGGGGTCTGCAGGGCGCCCCCCTGCCCCAAAGCGCCCACCCCCTATGTTGAGGGCATGTGGCCTGGTACAGTTCAGGAGGCGGGGCGCTCGCTCGTCCCCACCCCCTTTCCTGACCGGCCGGGCTGCGTGCTCCGATAAGGGTCTAGTATGGATTTCGGGGGGGACCCCCACGCCGTTTTTTCGGCATAGGGGGTTCCTCTTAAAATCCATACCAGACCTAAGGGCCTGGTATGCCCCTGGGGGGAACCCATGCCGGTTTTTTATTTAAAATTTGGCGTGGCATTCCCCCTCATGATTCATACCAGACAGCTGTCAGCACTGCCTGTCGCTCATCGCGAAAGGAAAAAAAAGTTTTCCTTTCCTGATGAGCGAGCCAGCGTGAGATGCACAGTACCCTGTCGCCGAGAACCAGAGCAATGGGATCGCGCTGGAAACACATTCTCGCGGTCAGGTAATGTATTAAATACACTGCCGCTAACTGAATAAACTGCCTGCCTGAAGTATATTAGAAACAGTACAGCAGGAACGGTCTGCAGTGAGATCTAGCTAACTGAATAAACTGCCGGCTCAAAGTAAATGATATGACACTCTCTCTCTCTCTCTATCTCTCTCTCCGCTAGCAACACACTACATGAGGCCGACGTGCAGGCGGCCTTATATAGTGTGGGGCGTGGACTTAACCCCCTGAGCCATAATTGCGGGTCATAGTGCATGCTGGGCCAATCATCAGCCAGCAATGCACTGCGATGACGCAGTGCATTATGGGGCGTGACGCGCCACTCGAATTTGGCGCGAACGCCCCATAATGTTCGATCTTCGAACGATCGAACAGCCGATGTTCGAGTCGAACTCATGTGCGACTCGAACTCGAAGCTTATCCCTAACCAAGACAATTAAAAGAGCGGGGAGAAAAGGACAAACGCCTGAAAGCAGACTTAATGTCTGACTTGGCCAAAAGGGCACCCGGATCACAATGTTTAACTGAATAGCATCATCAAACGTAGCGTATGAGACCGAACAGGAGGATGCATCAATTTCATCATTAAGGGACTGTCCAGTTGGAAATGACAAGTGGTGTATCAGCTGGAAAGAGTTAGGCTCCTTCTTGGGCACGATACCTAGAGGAGATATAAAATTATCAAAAGAGGGGGAGCTAAATAGGCCGGCCACCCTACCCTCTGAGATTTCCTTAGAAACCCTCTCCTGCACAGCCTGCTTGTAAACCACCACCGACTTAAAATTATTCACAGCCGAACAACTCGTACCTGAAAAAATTGGCAGCTGGAAACCATCAGCAAAGTTTTCAATCAAAAGGCTAGCCCTCTCCCTGTCTGGATACAGATGCAGCCACAGCAACATTCCTTCCAGCCTTACAGGCATGCAGGCTTTTGGGAAAATATCCCCCCCATGGCTGAACTGTCCCAGAAGATTTCTTGAAGCATTTTACCAGTAATTACCAGAACAGAATGAACACTCGTGCCAGTAGCAACAAGACATATTCCATCTGCATTGATTCTCATTGAAAGCGTAGCAAATACCATGCTTGTAAGCTGCTTGCACATTAGCCACGGGGGCAGGCTGCCTAGGGAGAGTGGACTTCTGTGGCAGGGTCAGGTTAAGCCATAAGCCTACATCTTTCACCCCCCTCTTCAAATTAGTATACACGGACAGTTTCTGGCGGAAGGACTCATCGCATAAGAAACACCCTAGGCCGCCAAAATGCCTGTAAGTCTCCACATACTGAAAAAGACCACTACACACGGAAACTTCTCCCCCATGATACTTGCGAAGATACAAAACAAGTGGAGCCAATTGTTAAACGACCGTGAAACCGAAAGACGCCTGTCCTCCTCGGCTCTTTCTTCCTGCATTCTATCTGACCTAACTGGAAAATCTTTAGCGGAAGAAAACAAAGATAAAATATTAATAAATTCCCCCCTCCAAAGCTTCTGTTTGGTCGCTAGGGGCAAATGAAAACCCAGAGGGGACAACTCACGAGGAAGCACCTCCCTTAAACAAGCCTCAGTGACAGAGGTAGGCAATGCTGGCTAAGTAGAAACCACAGAGGAAGAATGAACATTAGCAGACAAGGCAGGAGGACTGGACACCGTAGCACAAGCAGCAGGGGGAGACCAGACATTAGAAGGAGAAAAAAGACAGAAGCTGCAGGCTAAGAAGAAAAAAATCTCAAACCTTGATTTAATTGCTAAAAATTAAATCAAACTGTGCAGACGCACCCATCCCTGTAGCAGGAGCAACTGGTGGCTGCAGTACCATATGCAGCCACTGTGTGGAGGGATCCACCACAAGCCCGAGACCCAGAGCAGCAGTAGTGCTTGGTGCAGGAGCTGCCGCTGACATTAGGCAGCCGACAGTCTGGAAAGCACGTTGCCCAGCAACAGGGACCGCGGCCGGGAACGTGGCAATCACTCCGGCCCCGGGGGCCTGCCCCTGTTCATCCTCCCACCGCCTCTTGCCAGAGAAGTAGACCCAGCCCGCCTCCTCTTCTGCCCAGCCTGCCTCCTCTTCTGTACACGGCAGCTAGAACGCCTAGCCCTGCTGATGTCACAGGCCCCAGATGCAGATGCGGCTCCTCCTCTTGACATGTTGTGACCGGGCGCTCTGAGGGGATGCTTCTTTGTGGCATCCGTGCCAGTGGCGCCGCTGCTGCCCGCCTTCCTGGAGTGTGCAGTGGGCCGTGATCTGCTAGGCTGCATCCGCATCAGCCAGCTGAAGATAGCGCTGAAGCCACTCCTCCCCTCTAGCACTTTCCTCCAGCAACCTGCAAACCAGACTTTCCATGATAAATACCCAGGCAGCAAGCTCTGTAATACAGCTCCAGTGTTTGCTGTCCTGAGGTTGTCAGAAAAGGCCCGCTCTCCAGGGAAGGCTGCTTATATAACATTCCCCCATCCAAGGAAACTTCTAGAATGGCCTGTGATGAAAGAAGAAATCAATAACACCTGTACAGGTAAGCTGCTACAATTAAAGGGGCAATGGCCCCACACCTGTCCCAATTAGCTTGCATCTGACTCGGAGGGCAAAATTTATATCAGAGCCACAGCCACAAGGCCATGATGGTGAGTCCACATTGTGCCCACCATAATTCATTCACATCAGTCCCTGCCCTCAAGGAACTTACAATCTAAGGTTTCTAACTCCCCACAAAGGGAGAAATGGCAGAAATGTTTGCAAAACTTGAAGCATCGATTAAAGGTGAGATAGGTATCCTGCATGAGAACATGAACCATATATTAAAAAGAGTTGAAGAGGTAGAAACCATAGTTGACAAGCAAGGGGCCGAGATAAAAGATCTGAAGCTCCAGATGGAAGCACTACAGATAGAACAAAGAAACATAAGGTACAGACTGGAAGACCAAGAGAACCGTAGTAGAAGGAAAAATCTCCGGATTAGAGGTCTCCCTGAGATGCAAGGCGGAAAAGAGAATCTGCAAGAAAAAATGGATGTAATTTTTAAAGACCTGATGAATCCAACCGATACCAGTTGCAAATTAAAATTGGATAGAGTGCACAGGATCAGAAAGGCGGTTAAAATTGGGGGAGACGCTCCGCGAGACGTTATTGTACAATTTCATAACTACCAGGATAAGGAACAGATCAAAGTCAGCCTAAGAAAAAATCATCAATTGAAGTATGGGGAAACAAACCTGCAAATCTTCCAGGATCTGGCCGCAGAGACCTTAATTAGGAGAAGAACCCTAAAACCACTACTGGCTGTACTTAAAACGCACGAGGTACAATACTCTTGGGGCTTCCCTGCCTGCCTAATTGGACGTAAGGATGGCCGTACAGCAGTACTGAGATTCCCAGAAGAAACGCAAAAATGTTGTCATCATTTACACATCCCACTAATGGAGATTCCGGGTTGGTGGGAGAGAACAGTCAACCAATAGTCTACAGAGGAACTAACTGCATGAAAACCTATACTTACAGTAAAATGAACTAAGAGGCTGAAACTAATTTAGATTTAAAGGGACTTAGTATGAATATCTTTATATTTCTGTGGCTGATGGGGGGTGGGGGCAGGGGGGGGATGGTGGGGGGATTGATGGGCCATGTTAATCTCCAATCCAGGGAGGAGTTATTGGCACCTGATAAGGCCTACTTCGAGCTCAACCACTAGGGGGACAACTGGAGGGCCGGGAGGAGTTGGAGGGGCCACGGTTTTCTGGGTCCACGAGAGGCCCGTTTTTCCCCCAAATGTATGAGGGGAGGGGGGGTCGAAGTCGCGGGAGGGGGGGGAGGCGGATGGGATGATGCGGGGGGGGGGTTTGGTGGGTGGAAGGAGTGAAGGGGGGAGATGGGAGGGCACGGGAGGGGGGGAACTAGGCGGGGGGGAGGGCGTGTTAAGGATATCGAGTCATGGGCTTCTACCCTTTAGAGAGGTTCAAAAATACGAGAGTAAGAGAGGATGTCTTAAAAATTTTAAAATTATTTCTTACAATGTAAGGGGCCTAAATTCTCCCATAAAACGCGCCAACATCTTAAGCGAACTGAAATTCCTGAAAGCCGAGGTGGCAATGCACCAAGAGACACATCTAAGCATTAGCAAATGCCAAAAAATCTTCTCTAGAGACTTCCCAGTATGGTTTTATGGAGACTCCCCGACTAAGGGGGCAAAAGGAGTGGCCATAGGGTTTGCCAAGGAGGTAAGGTTCGAGCTAGAAGAGAGAATGACCGACCCCGAAGGTCGATTTCTCTTTTTGAGAGGTAAAATAAACGGCTCGGAGTGCTCACTGGCAAACATTTATGGGCCAAATAAGAACACATTTAGATACGTAATGGGTAAATTTGAAGGATTTAAGAGGGGGGCCATCATAGCGGGGGACTTTAATTTATGCCTAGAACCCGCGAGAGACTGTACGTCCCATGTACAGGGGACAGGTGGAGTTTGGGTGAATAAACTCAAAAAGAAGTTGCATCAGCTCCAGCTTGTAGACGTTTGGAGGATGCAACATGGCAATACAAGAGACTATACATTCTACTCCCTCGTACTCGAGATTGGATTTCTTTTTGGTTGAACACTGGTTCCTGAGGTGGTCATTGATGCGGCCATCGGTAACCTGACGTTTTCGGATCATGCACCGGTGAGCCTACAAATAAAAGTAGGGGAACACTGAACACAGGGTTTAGGCTGGAGATTGAATGAGGATCTTCTCCAAGATAAAGATATAACAAAGAGGATCAAAGAAGAATTAGACCTGTACTTTAAAATAAATGTGCCCGGGGAGATCACTGAGGCCACAGTCTGGGAGGCTCATAAAGCATATATTAGGGGCATATTAATGATGATAGGATCGGAAAGAAAGAAGAGATTGGTAAAAGAAAAAAATGTCCTGTTAAAAGAAATCCAAGAACTAGAACAGCAACATAAAACATCGGGAGAGGGGGAGGTGTTGGTAAGTCTACATAGGAGAAAAGAAGAGATGAGGGCTTTGATTGAACATGAAACGCGTAAGTTTACAATCTAGTGAAAAAAGATAGCTATATTTGTAGTGGATGTGATTATGAGTGCCATGATGAGATGCCTGTTTCTAATATAATCGCATAGATATAAGTGCTTATCTCATATAACCAGCTATTAGCCTTAACCATGCTCAATTAGATGTCTGCCAGAGTTAAGAACAAGTTAAAAGAAGATTGCACCTGTTTTCAAGAACTGGAAACAAGACACCCTATTTAGCTATGATAGTCTGCTATTTCCTTATATAGATATAACCCAGCTAAAAGCTAATACTTTGTCACAATAATGAATATGTATATCTTGTGGTCGGCATACGCTAGTCTTATTTGATATTTGATTTGATAACAAAATATCCGGCTCACGGTATATTAGCCAGGGTCCAGGAAGTAATAAAAGCAGAAGTACCAATTTACTGAACGTTGTATGTGTCAGTGATTTGTGTCGAGTGTACACACTTTTACATTGAAGGTTAATTTGGCCAGGGGGACAGAAACAAAAGTACCGAACAATTCTGGTTCGGTCCAAAATATTTGGCGCCCAAAAGTGGGGCTCGAGATTGGCCCAAAAGGAAGCCGAACTAAGAGGACACTGAAAGATGACAAAAATACGGGCGGAGCAGAGCCTGATCAACTCTGGAGAAAACGGTAAGACATTTTCCTTAATAATTCGTCTGATGTTTGATCCGCATCTGTATTTGGTTAATTTCTGTCTCCGCATCGGCTTCCCGCGGTCCACAAAGACGGGTAAATATCTTGTCTCGAGCCTATTTACATAGTACGAACCTGCAATTGTTTCTGTCCCGCCTGTATTTGGAGTATATTGTGTTTTGTTTTGTCGATCGATCTTGTGTTGTGTGACGGCTGTTGGGAATGAGGGATTGATTATATAGTCACGGATGGAATAATTGACGTGGTTAAACTTCTCCTGAGGATTGACATCGGGAGAGGGCGTCAGGACGCGGTTAAATTCCTCCTGGGGGAAATAATTGTCGGTGCGGTGAAACACGGGTTACCAGGAGGGGGCGTCAGGAATACGCCCAGCGGTGGCGTGGGGATCCCGTGAGGATCTGATTAAGTCCAAACTTCACTCCAGTCGTCACATCAATTATTGTTGGTAATGTCATGTCCTATATGTGTCTGTGGACTGTTGTTTGGCATTAATGAGGAGGCCTGGGGCCTGGTCACAAAGGTAGAACCAGGTTATAAGAGATCTATTCTCGGTTACAAACCTTCAATGCCAGAGGTCCCCCAAGTAATGGTATTCAGATTGAATGTACATTATCCAGTGAAATTTTCAGTTGGTAAGAAATTGGAAGTTATTAAGGCTGAGGCTAGGATAAGAGGACAGGGAAGTAAAAGTTGTCCCCTACAACCTCAGCAGCCAGAAGACTACGAGAAAGCAGAGAAAGCCAGAGTGAGGAGTTTGGGTTTTGTGTTGGGACGTGTAGAAGACATTTGAAGTGATTAACTGAATACCAGCTGTTGATTCTTGTTTTGTGTTTCCTCTCATATCTCCTCATTACCAGATTTACTAGAGATCTCTTCACTTCCTCATCCTCCACATCACCCTGTCTCTCTATATCTACGCTCAGTGAGGTGTTCACCTTCGTTTCTTTTCTGTTTTGCCTCGATCTTTCTTGCTTTTCCTTCCACTTAAGTCCAAGAATTGTGCAGAATGGGAAATAAGTTGACTAGGCCCGCAGAGGGCAGTCTGGCCTGTGTGTGTGGTATTAGAATGGGAGGGAGAGGATGCTGTGAAAAAGGGAAAGAAATTAGCAAAAGTGTGTGGAATTAATATGCATTTGGGTGGTAGATTACAAGTAGATGAATGGCGTACTGTTTTTTGAAACGTAAATAAGGTCTGTTGTCAGATTATGGGTTGCTACGAGCAGCAGATGCTTGGTTTAAAGTTGCAAACGCTATTCATGAAGAAGAGGGTGGATGGAACAGGAAACAAACCAAAATGGTTGCATTGTGTACGTCTACAAGAAAACTAGAAAAGAGGACGCTAAGTAGTCAGCCACCGCACTATAATGGCGTCTGGTCCCCAGGAAGTAGACACTGCCCTTTGTCTACCGCCCCTCTGTTCTAAGTGACACCTCCCCCTGTGGCAACACGCCCTATGCCAACGCCCCATGAACCGCCCACACCGAAACCCACCCACATTTTTCCAGTGATGGAGCATAGTAGTAACCAATGTAGCATTTTAATTAAATAAATAATTTATGTATAGGATGTATTGAATATTTCTGAATATTTCAGTCAGAGTCTGAATTTAGTTGTAATTGCTTACCCTTGCATTATTGAAGCAAAAAGGTGTTTCTTTTGGTTTTAACTGTGTTTAAGCTGTATTAGCAATAATCGGGGAGTTTGAAATGTTCAATTTCAATATTTACCAGTATTATAGATAAAGAGGAAGTTTATGTATTCTAGGCGTTATGCCAGAAGAGCAAAAGAGGAAGTGCTTTCTTTGCTTAAATCTATGTGCTAGATTTAGGTAGGCCCCATTCACATCTAAGCGTTTTGTATTCTGAAAAAAAAAAAAAAAAAAAGGACTCAGTATCTAATTAGAATGTTTAGAAAGAAAAATAAATATGTATGTTGTGGAGATCGCCTGGACCGAGGCTCCCTATAAAAAATTATTCTGTATGGAGATGATTCACATCTCCACTCTAAAACGCCTGAAGTCAATATGTGTACAAGAAGTTTACTGATTTGGGTTTTAGCGTGCTGAACAGAGCGCATAGACACATGTTAGCTGCCGCATTTATTTCAGGTCTTAAAGAGTCAATCCGAAAGGGTCTGAGTATAGAGAACCCACAACATTGGAGATTGAGGCGTTGTTATTAGTAGTTATTAGGTCCAGAATCCTCACAGAACAGTAGAGAAGCTCCTCTCATGATGGCCTCTGACACACCCTATCTGCGCCCACCAGTACCAACTCCATGTGTCTGCTTGCTACAACTGCGAAAGACCCAGCCACTCCAGAAGGGAATACCGAAGCCCATGGAAATTCACCCACAGTCAACCAAGCCCCAACCATGGTCCACATGAAAGCGCCCAGTACCAGGGACATGACACCTCGCCTACCTCTCCGGATCACATGGACCTTCTCCACAAGTATTCAGGCAAGCCTGTTTCACCTGCCAGCTACACCTGGACTGTTATGCCACAAAGTGCCCAGAACTCCCCCTCCCAATTCGCCAAGGCAACAGCCCTCATTCTGGACACCTGGACGAAGTTACACCCAGACATTGTACTCCTTCAGTATGTAGATGACCTCCTGCTTGTGATTGCCTCAATCTACTCTAAAAGCCTCCTCCACTACCTGGTTGAGCAAGGTTGCAAGGCCTTAAAAAGCAAAAAGTCCAGAAAGAAGGTGATTTTCCCAGGCCTCTGCATCTCCCAAGGCACCTGACATCTTACTGAAGAAAGAGTTGCTGCAATCAAGGGCATCCCTTTGCCTCAAGGTCAAGCAATCCCTTTATGATGCCCTGAAATCTGACCCTTTCCTGCTTTCTCCAGAAGCTGTGGACAATTTTGAAACTCTGAAGGGGATCCTCTCAACAGCCTCTGCTTTGGGACTAAAAGACTTTCAAACTGTTTGTCGCAGAGAGGCAAGGACATGCCACAGGAGTTTTGGCTCAGGCCCATGATAGCAGACTCAGGGTATCACTCCTGTCAACTGGACTCAGTGGCCAGGGGGGGACCCTCCTGCCTTAAAGCCGTCTGTGCAGCCCAATGCCCCTCATGACATAACTGCCATACTGAACCAAGTACAGCCCAAACACCTGTCCTCAGCAAGACACCTCAGACTTCAGTGTGCCTTGCTTCTCCCCGATAACATCACCATCCTCCGATGTGATACCCTTAACCCATCCACTCTCCTTCCTCTTCTCGAGGGGGGAACCTCTTTGGAAAATGATTCTCATCTCACCGCTCATGACTGCTTCGAAAGTGATGAAGATGGACACAACACACTTACCAAAGTCAGTGAAACAGCATGCAAATTGGCAGAAGTAAATTTTGGGATCATCCGGAAAACCAGAGGGTTCCTGACAGCAGCAGGGACACCTGTAAAACACAGTGCAGCTATCAACGACTTAATGGATGCCCTACTCCGCTAGGCAACAAGCTGCAGATCGAATGCGATAAGTGGTCAGCAGAGTGTATGCACCTATCCTGGATGACCCAATAGACACCCCTGAAGAGACTGTACAAACCACTATGATTCTACAAAACCTTCCTGTAAACAGGACTCACCTCAAGGAGCAACAAGAGACAGCTGACAAAGAAGAAAAAGAAGTGTGGATCAAAAAAACAGCCACAGAAGTTGAAGGAATCACAGAATTAAACAAGAGACTGTGTCTGCTACGTAGGCCGGAAGCCTATCCCGTTACCAACATGACGGCAAAGACCACAGCTAAAAGACTTTTAACAGAAATAGTGTGCAGATATGGTGTCCCAGAGGTTATAGAGAGTGATCAGGGGCCGGCTTTTCACGGCCGGCTTTTCACGGCTAGACAGCTCTAGGTAGGGGTCACACTAGCTTTCCACACCCCATACCATCCTCAGAGTAGGGGGAAGGTGGAAAGACTAAATGGAACAATAAAGTCTAGAATGCTGAAAATGTCTCAGGAAACGGGAATGAGCTGGCCAGACAGCCTACCCATTGCCTTGTTCAGTGTCAGGTACACCCCGAGGGGAAATCATGGTTTGTCACCCTATGAGATATTGTTTGGTTCAGCCCCCAGACTGGGTTGTTATTTTCCACAACAGTTGCAACTTCAATCTGATGTATTAACTGATTATGTGACTGCTTTCTCGAGAATTAACCCGTATCCATGCGCAAGTGTTTTCTTCCATTCCAGATCCTGAGTTAGACACGGGATCGCACAAGTTGGTCCCTGGTGATTGGGTCCTGATAAAGAAGTTTGTGAGGAAACACACCCTTGAACCCAGATATGATGGTCCTTTCCAAGTCCTTCTGACAACCACCACATCAGTAAAAGTGGCCAGAAGGAACTCGTGGATGCACGCCTCTCACCGCAAGTCCTGTGCCCGAGGAAGAGGCTGAGGAGACCAAGCCACGATCCCGTTTATCCTTTTTATTGTCATTGTTGTTCAGGCACAACAAACGGAAAGATGGCATAACCCAATTCTGGTGTAATTCATCCAACACACATGTTGCCACTTTCATATCCCCTTATAGTAAGATACTTCCAGGTACTGATTACAGTGTCCGGTCCAATGAAAGAGCAATAGGTCCCATGACTGTGTCACTGACACATATTGAAGTCACTCTTAGATAGAATGACAATCAACAAGCACACAGATCAATACTTCACCAAAGGTTATTGTGAGTCTTACAGTGAGGTGTCTGCAGATCTAGCGCAAAATCAAGTTCAGTCCTTAGGGGACGTGTACTGGATCTGTGGAGACATGAAAATTCGAAGTAGAATGACAGGAACGTGAACAGGAGAATGTGCAATGGCTAAAACCATAATGCCCCTGCATATTCTCTCAGAGAACTCAGAGCCAGAAGCAAGCGATATACCCAAACCCAACAGGAGACGCAGGAGTGCCCCAGCAGGAAGTTTTGACCCCCATGTATACAAAGACGCCATAGGGGTCCCAAGGGGGGTCCAATATGAATTCAAAGCAAGAGACCAAGTAGCAGCAGGTTTTGAGTCGCTGATACCCATTATCACTGTAAATAAGAATGTAGACTGGATAAATTACATCCACTATAACAAGAAAAGATTTGTTAATTACACCAGAGACGCACTCCAAGCACTCCAAGGTTTGGCCAAACAGTTGGAGGCAACTTCGCACATGACTTTCCAAAACCGTATGGTCTTAGACATGCTCCTAGCTGAAAAGGGGGGTGTATGTAAGATGATCCCTGAGACAAGTACATGCTGCACTTACATCCCAGACAATTTGGACAACAAGGAAGGGAACAAAACCGTGGGACTTTAAATGAAACATGCACTCCAGGAGACAACACAGCGACCATGAACATGGCAGGTATCCAAGATTAGAGCAGAACCAAGAACGTTGAGTGGAAGCATCACATGACATCCATTGACATGCCCAGTCACGCTGTCCATACATATGATGCTGGGCTGGGAGGTGGGCTGGCTTGGTCTTCCGGCTGCCCGGCCTAGTCTTGGGAGCTGCGATGCGCTCCTGGTGTCCTCCCCTTTTTCCCCCTCTACTCCTTTGAGTGACGTGGAGGATCGGGCGCACATCCAATTGCGCATCGACGTCACGCTTCCGGCATCGGCGCGCACTGCCCCACTATTTGTGCCGTCGGCACGCCGCCGCTGTCGTAACCACCCAGCATCCTACACGAGAGGATGACCGTCGGACGGCGGGCAGCCATTGCTGCTTAGCTGTTTTGGCGCTATCACCTCCCATTGGCTGCCAGCGTGCCGTTGGTGGACACCCACAATCACATTGGAGTATATATACTCCCTCCGTGCTAGCCCCAGCCCCCACAGGCTGACCATCTCCATGGCTTCTCCACACTTCTGGATCAACATGGTTCATACCTCTCCTTCTAGGTAATCCTCTCGGCTTCTTTCTCACCAGTTTGTCCTTCTCTTCCCTCTCTACTTTGTCCCTTCGGTGCTACACTCCCCCCACACCTGTACACTGCCTGCACTTTTTGTTTACTCTCTCCTGTTTTTCACTCATACCTACACCAATATACTTTTCTCAACATCTACACTTGCTGTTTCTCCACTCACATACACATATATGGATATCCACCATATATCCCTGTTTTCTTTAGATGTTTACCACGTGGATCACTCCAATCCTTCATTAGCATGGGGATGTACCTTTGGGGACTGTCGTCTGCTACCGGACTTCCATCTGTGAGTTCAGGGCTAGTCCACCTCAGCTCCCAACAGGCTGATGTTTCGCCGGTTGACCCCCAGCCTTCCATGCCTATGCTCAACCTCATAGGAGTACATGTGAGTAGCTTTGAGAATTGGGCTCTAACCCCCATCTCTCCCCTCTCCATTTGCACAGACTGACTGTACATTTTTCTTCAATTTAGATGTTTTTGAATATTCAGAGATACCTACCTCATACTTGCTCCTGATGAGTGGCTGTTGCCACGAAACGCGTCGAGCCAATAAATGCCCTTACGTTTACACTATACCATCATTATTCTACTACCACATATATACCAATTGGACTATACCAATCAAGTATGACCATAACTATTTACTATGGAGACACACATCAGTGAATCTGGCTATCTACAATATGTACGGCATGAACCAATGAGGTTGTTTTATTATGGGATTATGAGCCAACTTGGCCCCCTTATGTATATAATTGCATCATTTTGTATTTTTATTCGGATATCTAATTGCTATTTTTTATATTTATTTGAATTTACCTATCTACCAAGACCTGCTGCCTTTGGAACTGCTTTCTACAAATGTTTACAGTATACATGAATTATGTTACCATATTGCATTTTTGCTACATTTTATGCATGATGTAAGACTTGCCTCCCATAGATCTGGGTTTCCTTAAGTACTAGCGTGGATTATGTTACTACCTGTACTCTGGTTACTATTTTATGCTATTAAATCATTTAATGTCAATGGATGTCATGTGATGCTTCCACTCAACGTTCTTGGTTCTGCTCTAATCTTGGATACCTGCCATGTTCATGGTCGCTGTGTTGTCTCCTGGAGTGCATGTTTCATTTAAAGTCCCACGGTTCTGTTCCCTTCCTTGTTGTCCAAATTGTCGGGGATGGAGGCGCGTGGCTCTACACACCTAGCGCCTCATTTAAAGTCCCACCTTCCTGCTCAGGCTTTTAATTGTATTCATATAAGGGATGGAAACATGCACCCCATACCTTTTTACAGTACTTAAAAATTGGTATTGTCCATATCACTTTCTATTCAGGTGTCCCCGTATTTAAGCATCAATAATGTTTACATTGGAAGTTTGTTTCTATGAGTATAAATGTAGAGGAGTGTCATATTTTTTATGACACTGCGGTACACTACTACCTCAATGCGCGTGCCCAGTCACGCTGTCCATACATATGATGCTGGGCTGGGAGGTGGGCTGGCTTGGTCTTCCGGCTGCCCGGTTTAGTCTTGGGAGCTGCGATGCGCTCCTGGTGTCCTCCCCTTTTTCCCCCTCTCCTCCTTCGAGTGACGTGGAGGATCGGGCGCACATCCAATTGCGCATCGACGTCACGCTTCCGGCATCGGCGCGCACTGCCCCACTATTTGTGACGTCGGCACGCCGCCGCTGTCGTAACCACCCAGCATCCTACACGAGAGGATGACCGTCGGACGGCGGGCAGCCATTGCTGCTTAGCTGTTTTGGCGCTATCACCTCCCATTGGCTGCCAGCGTGCCGTTGGTGGACACCCACAATCACATTGGAGTATATATACTCCCTCCGTGCTAGCCCCAGCCCCCACAGGCTGACCATCTCCATGGCTTCTCCACACTTCTGGATCAACATGGTTCATACCTCTCCTTCTAGGTAATCCTCTCGGCTCCTTTCTCACCAGTTTGTCCTTCTCTTCCCTCTCTACTTTGTCCCTTCGGTGCTACACTCCCCCCACACCTGTACACTGCCTGCACTTTTTGTTTACTCTCTCCTGTTTTTCACTCATACCTACACCAATATACTTTTCTCAACATCTACACTTGCTGTTTCTCCACTCACATACACATATATGGATATCCACCATATATCCCTGTTTTCTTTAGATGTTTACCACGTGGATCACTCCAATCCTTCATTAGCATGGGGATGTACCTTTGGGGACTGTCGTCTGCTACCGGACTTCCATCTGTGAGTTCAGGGCTAGTCCACCTCAGCTCCCAACAGGCTGATGTTTCGCCGGTTGACCCCCAGCCTTCCATGCCTATGCTCAACCTCATAGGAGTACATGTGAGTAGCTTTGAGAATTGGGCTCTAACCCCCCATCTCTCCCCTCTCCATTTGCACAGACTGACTGTACATTTTTCTTCAATTTAGATGTTTTTGAATATTCAGAGATACCTACCTCATACTTGCTCCTGATGAGTGGCTGTTGCCACGAAACACGTCGAGCCAATAAATGCCCTTACGTTTACACTATACCATCATTATTCTACTACCACATATATACCAATTGGACTATACCAATCAAGTATGACCATAACTATTTACTATGGAGACACACATCAGTGAATCTGGCTATCTACAATATGTACGGCATGAACCAATGAGGTTGTTTTATTATGGGATTATGAGCCAACTTGGCCCCCTTATGTATATAATTGCATCATTTTGTATTTTTATTCGGATATCTAATTGCTATTTTTTATATTTATTTGAATTTACCTATCTACCAAGACCTGCTGCCTATGGAACTGCTTTCTACAAATGTTTACAGTATACATGAATTATGTTACCATATTGCATTTTTGCTACATTTTATGCATGATGTAAGACTTGCCTCCCATAGATCTGGGTTTCCTTAAGTACTAGCGTGGATTATGTTACTACCTGTACTCTGGTTACTATTTTATGCTATTAAATCATTTAATGTCAATGGATGTCATGTGATGCTTCCACTCAACGTTCTTGGTTCTGCTCTAATCTTGGATACCTGCCATGTTCATGGTCGCTGTGTTGTCTCCTGGAGTGCATGTTTCATTTAAAGTCCCACGGTTCTGTTCCCTTCCTTGTTGTCCAAATTGTCGGGGATGGAGGCGCGTGGCTCTACACACCTAGCGCCTCATTTAAAGTCCCACCTTCCTGCTCAGGCTTTTAATTGTATTCATATAAGGGATGGAAACATGCACCCCATACCTTTTTACAGTACTTAAAAATTGGTATTGTCCATATCACTTTCTATTCAGGTGTCCCCGTATTTAAGCATCAATAATGTTTACATTGGAAGTTTGTTTCTATGAGTATAAATGTAGAGGAGTGTCATATTTTTTATGACACTGCGGTACACTACTACCTCAATGCGCGTGCCCAGTCACGCTGTCCATACATATGATGCTGGGCTGGGAGGTGGGCTGGCTTGGTCTTCCGGCTGCCCGGTTTAGTCTTGGGAGCTGCGATGCGCTCCTGGTGTCCTCCCCTTTTTCCCCCTCTCCTCCTTCGAGTGACGTGGAGGATCGGGCGCACATCCAATTGCACATCGACGTCACGCTTCCGGCATCGGCGCGCACTGCCCCACTATTTGTGACGTCGGCACGCCGCCGCTGTCGTAACCACCCAGCATCCTACACGAGAGGATGACCGTCGGACGGCGGGCAGCCATTGCTGCTTAGCTGTTTTGGCGCTATCACCTCCCATTGGCTGCCAGCGTGCCGTTGGTGGACACCCACAATCACATTGGAGTATATATACTCCCTCCGTGCTAGCCCCAGCCCCCACAGGCTGACTATCTCCATGGCTTCTCCACACTTCTGGATCAACATGGTTCATACCTCTCCTTCTAGGTAATCCTCTCGGCTCCTTTCTCACC
The DNA here is from genome assembly GCA_037952835.1 of Lithobates septentrionalis. Classification (NCBI taxonomy): domain Eukaryota; kingdom Metazoa; phylum Chordata; class Amphibia; order Anura; family Ranidae; genus Lithobates; species Lithobates septentrionalis. The sequence goes on along the minus strand of JBBDGP010003098.1, from coordinate 58,816 downwards.
AGTTTGTCCTTCTCTTCCCTCTCTATTTTGTCCCTTCGGTGCTACACTCCCCCCACACCTGTACACTGCCTGCACTTTTTGTTTACTCTCTCCTGTTTTTCACTCATACCTACACCAATATACTTTTCTCAACATCTACACTTGCTGTTTCTCCACTCACATACACATATATGGATATCCACCATATATCCCTGTTTTCTTTAGATGTTTACCACGTGGATCACTCCAATCCTTCATTAGCATGGGGATGTACCCTTGGGGACTGTCGTCTGCTACCGGACTTCCATCTGTGAGTTCAGGGCTAGTCCACCTCAGCTCCCAACAGGCTGATGTTTCGCCGGTTGACCCCCAGCCTTCCATGCCTATGCTCAACCTCATAGGAGTACATGTGAGTAGCTTTGAGAATTGGGCTCTAACCCCCCATCTCTCCCCTCTCCATTTGCACAGACTGACTGTACATTTTTCTTCAATTTAGATGTTTTTGAATATTCAGAGATACCTACCTCATACTTGCTCCTGATGAGTGGCTGTTGCCACGAAACACGTCGAGCCAATAAATGCCCTTACGTTTACACTATACCATCATTATTCTACTACCACATATATACCAATTGGACTATACCAATCAAGTATGACCATAACTATTTACTATGGAGACACACATCAGTGAATCTGGCTATCTACAATATGTACGGCATGAACCAATGAGGTTGTTTTATTATGGGATTATGAGCCAACTTGGCCCCCTTATGTATATAATTGCATCATTTTGTATTTTTATTCGGATATCTAATTGCTATTTTTTATATTTATTTGAATTTACCTATCTACCAAGACCTGCTGCCTATGGAACTGCTTTCTACAAATGTTTACAGTATACATGAATTATGTTACCATATTGCATTTTTGCTACATTTTATGCATGATGTAAGACTTGCCTCCCATAGATCTGGGTTTCCTTAAGTACTAGCGTGGATTATGTTACTACCTGTACTCTGGTTACTATTTTATGCTATTAAATCATTTAATGTCAATGGATGTCATGTGATGCTTCCACTCAACGTTCTTGGTTCTGCTCTAATCTTGGATACCTGCCATGTTCATGGTCGCTGTGTTGTCTCCTGGAGTGCATGTTTCATTTAAAGTCCCACGGTTCTGTTCCCTTCCTTGTTGTCCAAATTGTCGGGGATGGAGGCGCGTGGCTCTACACACCTAGCGCCTCATTTAAAGTCCCACCTTCCTGCTCAGGCTTTTAATTGTATTCATATAAGGGATGGAAACATGCACCCCATACCTTTTTACAGTACTTAAAAATTGGTATTGTCCATATCACTTTCTATTCAGGTGTCCCCGTATTTAAGCATCAATAATGTTTACATTGGAAGTTTGTTTCTATGAGTATAAATGTAGAGGAGTGTCATATTTTTTATGACACTGCGGTACACTACTACCTCAATGCGCGTGCCCAGTCACGCTGTCCATACATATGATGCTGGGCTGGGAGGTGGGCTGGCTTGGTCTTCCGGCTGCCCGGTTTAGTCTTGGGAGCTGCGATGCGCTCCTGGTGTCCTCCCCTTTTTCCCCCTCTCCTCCTTCGAGTGACGTGGAGGATCGGGCGCACATCCAATTGCGCATCGACGTCACGCTTCCGGCATCGGCGCGCACTGCCCCACTATTTGTGACGTCGGCACGCCGCCGCTGTCGTAACCACCCAGCATCCTACACGAGAGGATGACCGTCGGACGGCGGGCAGCCATTGCTGCTTAGCTGTTTTGGCGCTATCACCTCCCATTGGCTGCCAGCGTGCCGTTGGTGGACACCCACAATCACATTGGAGTATATATACTCCCTCCGTGCTAGCCCCAGCCCCCACAGGCTGACTATCTCCATGGCTTCTCCACACTTCTGGATCAACATGGTTCATACCTCTCCTTCTAGGTAATCCTCTCGGCTCCTTTCTCACCAGTTTGTCCTTCTCTTCCCTCTCTATTTTGTCCCTTCGGTGCTACACTCCCCCCACACCTGTACACTGCCTGCACTTTTTGTTTACTCTCTCCTGTTTTTCACTCATACCTACACCAATATACTTTTCTCAACATCTACACTTGCTGTTTCTCCACTCACATACACATATATGGATATCCACCATATATCCCTGTTTTCTTTAGATGTTTACCACGTGGATCACTCCAATCCTTCATTAGCATGGGGATGTACCTTTGGGGACTGTCGTCTGCTACCGGACTTCCATCTGTGAGTTCAGGGCTAGTCCACCTCAGCTCCCAACAGGCTGATGTTTCGCCGGTTGACCCCCAGCCTTCCATGCCTATGCTCAACCTCATAGGAGTACATGTGAGTAGCTTTGAGAATTGGGCTCTAACCCCCCATCTCTCCCCTCTCCATTTGCACAGACTGACTGTACATTTTTCTTCAATTTAGATGTTTTTGAATATTCAGAGATACCTACCTCATACTTGCTCCTGATGAGTGGCTGTTGCCACGAAACACGTCGAGCCAATAAATGCCCTTACGTTTACACTATACCATCATTATTCTACTACCACATATATACCAATTGGACTATACCAATCAAGTATGACCATAACTATTTACTATGGAGACACACATCAGTGAATCTGGCTATCTACAATATGTACGGCATGAACCAATGAGGTTGTTTTATTATGGGATTATGAGCCAACTTGGCCCCCTTATGTATATAATTGCATCATTTTGTATTTTTATTCGGATATCTAATTGCTATTTTTTATATTTATTTGAATTTACCTATCTACCAAGACCTGCTGCCTATGGAACTGCTTTCTACAAATGTTTACAGTATACATGAATTATGTTACCATATTGCATTTTTGCTACATTTTATGCATGATGTAAGACTTGCCTCCCATAGATCTGGGTTTCCTTAAGTACTAGCGTGGATTATGTTACTACCTGTACTCTGGTTACTATTTTATGCTATTAAATCATTTAATGTCAATGGATGTCATGTGATGCTTCCACTCAACGTTCTTGGTTCTGCTCTAATCTTGGATACCTGCCATGTTCATGGTCGCTGTGTTGTCTCCTGGAGTGCATGTTTCATTTAAAGTCCCACGGTTCTGTTCCCTTCCTTGTTGTCCAAATTGTCGGGGATGGAGGCGCGTGGCTCTACACACCTAGCGCCTCATTTAAAGTCCCACCTTCCTGCTCAGGCTTTTAATTGTATACATCCCAGACAACACCGGCCCAAATGGTAAAGTGACTTTAGCCATTCAGAAACTAGAGGACCTGTCCAAAGAATTAAAACAGAATTCAGGGCTCACCAACCCCTGGGATCAGTATTTTACCTGGATAAAGGAAGGATGGCAGGGATTATTGACCCAGATAGGGATAGCTATCCTGGTGATAGCTGCCATAATTTGCTGTCTTCTCCCCTGCATTAGGAAGTGTATAGAAAAGGCTGTTGATCAAAATACCCCCACATTCATGAATCAAGAGATCCTAGATGATGATGACGATGTCTACGTAAGGCTTGATGAAACCTATGATGATAGCTACGCATTACACTCCGTTACAGTCACCCTTCCCCGGGATGCAGCACCGTAGGGCTATAGGGACAGATAGCACCTGGCTACATTTTGCCAGCTGTATCGAGGGGGGTGGTGAGCTAGTCACTGCCCTTTCTCTACATACAGCTTAAAAGAGTTGCAGAGGCAAATGGGCCGCGTGGTTATAGGTGGTTTACTAGTGTTAGGGACAGTTTTTGGGAAATAAGTAAAAAAGCATTTCAAGGGGGGACTGTAGTGCATGTGATTATGAGTGCCATGATGAAATGCCTGTTTCTAATATAATCACACAGATATAAGTGCTTATCTCATATAACCAGCTATTAGCCTTAACCATGCTCAATTAGATGTCTGCCAGCTTCCCCCTTTTTGTGGAACAGAATTGCAAGAGTTAAGAACAAGTTAAAAGAAGATTGCGCCTGTTTTCAAGAACTGGAAACAAGACACCCTATTTAGCTATGATAGTCTGCTATTCCCTTATATAAATATAACCCAGCTAAAAGCTTATACTTTGTCACAATAATGAATATGTATATCTTGTGGTCTGCATACGCTTGTCTTATTTGATATTTGATTTGATAACAAAATATCCGGCTCACGGTATATTAGCCGGGGTCCAGGAAGTAATAAAAGCAGAAGTACCAATTTACTGAATGTTGTATGTGTCAGTGATTTGTGTCGAGTGTGCACACTTTTACATTGAAGGTTAATTTGGCCAGGGGGACAGAAACAAAAGTGCCGCACGATTCTGGTTCGGTCCAAAACATATTAATGGCAATAAACCGGGCAAATTACTAGCCAGGGCCTTGAAAAAAAAGAAAGACTAATTATATCGAAAAAATAAGGACCGAGTCAGGGGAAATCAGATATAGAACGTGTGATATCGCGAGAGCTTTCCAAGAATTCTATGGAAAGTTATATGCAATAAACACAAACAACCCACACGAGGCCAACAGAAGTAAAAGAGAGGATACCAAAAACTTTTTAAAAAATGCACGATTACCTAAAATAGCGGAAACCGATAAACCCATATTAGATGCCCCTATAACTGAACAGGAGCTCAAGAAAGCCCTTCAGGATTCCCCAACCGGTAAAAGTCCAGGGCCAGATGGGCTGACCGTTCTCTACTACAAAAAATTTCAGGACTTACTGATACCTATAATGTGTTCATACATGAACGGGATAGGGGAGAACTGAGAGATAAGGAAAGAAGCACTAGAAGCTAGTATCGCTATCATTTGGAAAGAAGGAAAGGACAGCACGTTATGCTCCAGCTACAGGCCCATTTCACTCCTAAACGTCGACACAAAATTATTCCCTAAGATCTTAGCTGACAGGTTGAAGCAGATAATCAATGAGATTATCCACCCAGATCAGGTGGGTTTCGTGCCAGGTAGAGAAGGGAAAGACAATGGTATCAAGACGTTAATGGTGGTCCAGAAAATAAAAGATAGTGGAGCCCCAGGTCTACTCCTGTCGATTGATGCAGAAAAAGCTTTCGACAGGGTAGACTGGGGCTTCATGTGGGACACTTTGTAGGAGATTGGACTGGGTAATAGAATGCTTAGCTGGATAAAGGCCCTATATTCACACCCCACAGCGAGAGTGAAGACGAATGGAACTTTATCTGAACCATTCAAAATGTATAACGGCACCAGACAGGGGTGCCCACTTTCCCCATTGCTGTTTGTGCTGGCTTTGGAGCCCCTCCTTGCGAAGATAAGGCTTAATCTGGACATTAGCAGGGTAAAAATATGGGAAGAAGCGTACAAAATAGCTGCCTTCGCGGACGACATATTATTTTACGTCACCCGCCCGAGGATTACTCTTCCGAACCTGATAGAGACTATTAAAGCCTACGGTAGAATATCCAACTTCCGGGTCAACTCAACTAAGTCTGAAACTTTGGACATAGTTGAAGGCAAAGAAGGGGAAAATGCATATCAAAAGTGTTTTCCATTTAAATGGGGGATAAATGAGCTTAACTACCTAGGAGTTAAAATTACCACATCTAAAGAGTCATTGTTCCAAGCTAATTTTATTTCACTCATTAACGAGATCAAGACCGACCTGAACAGACTCCCGTGTAACCAACTCTCATGGGGAGGTAGAATTAACCTATTTAAGATGACAATCCTGCCAAAAATCATTTATAAAATGCAAATGCTCCCAATCCTAATCCCGCAGAGTTATTTCAACAGATTGCATACTATGTTTCTAAAGTTTATATGGAGAGGGAAAAACCCCTGAATAAAGTTTACACAATTAACCAATGATAAGAGGAAGGGGGGGGTGGGGGGCACCAGACATTAAAAAATATTATGTGGCAATAGCTTTATCACGTATTCTAGACTGGGTAAAAAATAATAAAGAAAAACAATGGGTGAAAATAGAGAATAAAATGAGCGAAGTAGAGTTGGGTAAGATTGTGTGGATTCTACCACAGTATAGAAAACTGAGCACGGAAATACTGAACATCACTAAACACGCACTAAATATGTCGGATAAATTGCACGAGAGGGAGCACTGGGGATACAATTCACCGTTAATCCTGCTTAAGGACACAGATTATTTTACACCTGGGAGAGAAGATCTGTTTGGGAGGTGGACTTTGAAGGAAGATGCCCAACTAAAAGACATCATGAGACAGGGCAAGCTGTGTACATACCAGGAGTTAAAAGCTAAAGATGAATGGTTTATTATAGATCTATGGAAGTATAAGCAGTTGAAACATTTTGTCGATGCACTCCCGCAGCCAATTAGGTCGATGGAGGGTCTCCTTCCCCTGGAGAAAATATTTATGGAGAAAAAAGGGAGGGGGGTGTCTCTAAGATCTATAGGATATTGAACGTATCAGGAGAGGTGGTGCATCCGCCATATCTTGAGAAGTGGGAGGAGGAATTGGACATCAAGATCAGTGAAAGGGAGGTGGGGCTGATTTTGAAAAGGGTGAACGCCACCTCGGTGGGCTTTAAGTTATCCGAGATGAATTATAAGATCCTTGCGAGAATGTACATCACCCCTGATAGAGCACACAGAATCCAGAAAGAATCATCGCAACTATGTTGGAGGGGCTGCAGGGACATTGGGACAATGGCGCATATATGGTGGCAGTGTCCGGAAATTAAAAAATATTGGGGGGAGATAAGGAGAATCATTTCTGAGATCACTAGCATGGATATCCTGGATGACCCTTGGGTGTGCTTACACCATGGGAGTAAAATGCCCGCAAAGAGGTACTTGAAATCGCTGCTACCACACCTCCTTAATGCCGCCAAAAGCCTCATTCCTAGATATTGGCTGGACAGAAGGAGACCTACATTGCGGGAGTGGTTCAACAAGATAAGTGAAATTCACTTCCTGGAATATTTGAGGTACAGTGAAGGGTTAGATATGGAAGTCTTTGATGAGACATGGAGGGATTGGGTAAAATATAAGTTCTCACTCCAGGCGGCCGAGGTGTGGGAAATTTCGTTCGATGCCTTACTGGGAATATAAACTAGATGATTCACACTAATCAGTCTAAATGAGAAGAATGAGGATTGGAACAGGTAGAAGCTGTGACAATAGGGGGAGGAGTCGTGGGGTTGGGATAGGGGGGTTGGGTGGGGGACCATGGGGTAGTGAGGGGGGGTTGCTTTAGGAGGGTTATTGGGGATAAATAACTTCTAGGGGAAGATTTGTATCCCCTGTTTCTATTATTATTTTTGAATAATTGGTTAATAAAGAACGATAATGCCACAATGATGTGAATACGTAAAGGGATGAGATTAAACTGTAAAGTTGAAACTATATCTCCCACATAACACTTTGCTGAAGTGGCAAAGAAAAAAAAAAAGGTGTTAATTTCACCCCAATAAACTGCGTTGTAATGCAACTAGAAAAAAACTTGCACAAGACTTTTGTTCAGTAATTGAGGTACGTTGGTAGACCATTCAAAATGAATCAATGTACATATCATTATGGTGTGAATAAGCCCTAATAGTAAATCTTGTAGGAAAAAACAATGGCGCTGCTGTAGACAGACCATTAATGCAGCAGGGTGGATGTGAGGGATGAAAAAGGGCTAAACAGTTTAAAAGATCAACATTTGGAGGGAAGAGGCAGCTCCCCTATATAGGTCCCGAGTAAAGCTAGTGTGTGAAAAACGAAAAAAGCAGGGCGCCTCTATCTGAGTGTCAGGAATTGGAAACAGCTATTTAGTAGTGACGAATAAATATATAATTCACATTTGATAGAGAAAATATTGTCTAGTCATCCGTGCAAGTCTTAACATCCCTAGCAGGGTGGTGAGAAGTGGTGGTGAGAAGGAAGCACTGGAGAATGGAGAGGCCAGCGGCGTTGTGTGCATCAGTGTCATGAATCTTTGAATACTGAAGTATTTCTCCTTTGATTCTATTACACAGTGGTGGGTCTCCCACCGTGTCTTAAGGCTAACCCCCTCCAGACGGCTCTGTGGTCTGGAAGGAATGCATTGTTCTGTGTTTGACCATTTGTTTATGTACTTTAATTACCCCCTGAGGCTTCTCTGTGTCATTACACATATCAGTTCTCCTATTCAAGCTATAGGACCAATCCTTGCTGACCCTGTTTCAACGAGTTCGAGAGCAGTTGGCATTATATTGTGCTAACCCATCAGAGACCACCATACAGAATGCCATTAGAGACATCCAGCTGCAGGATGAGTGACAAGAGAGAGAACTAGAGCGGCAACATGAGTTGAGAATGGCGGAAATACGGCAATCGGAGACAACACCTAAAGATACAGCGCCTTTCAGTAAGTTGCCCTTTTGGCCGTTCAAACTATTTAAGGAAGGAGAGGAGGAAATTGAAGCATTCCTGCAGGACTTTGAGAGACTATGCCAGATACATGATGTACTGTCTCAAGGTTGGGTCGCTTACTTACGAGTAATTTAACTGGCAGAGCGTCCGATGCGTATCGGCCCTGGAGGACAAGGACGCTAAAAATTATGACCGGGTAAAAGAAGCTCTGCTAGCCCGATTTGCCATTACACCTAAAGCCAGCGGGATTAAGTTTCGAGAATCCCGGAAACAAACCAACATAACATACGTGGAGTGGGCACATCGTCTGCAGCGGAACCTTAAGGGCTGGTTCCAGGGAAGCCACACTCATACCATAGAGGACATCACCCAGCTAGTACTCTTAGAACAGTTCTTTAACCACACCCCTCTGGTAGTACGGGATTGGGTGCAAGATAAGTGACCACAGACTGTACAGCAAGCGGCTACTTTGGCCGATGAATATTTGAACTCTCGAAGGTCAGGCAAAAGCGAGCGCTATCCACTCTCGGCCCAGTTTACCAGACTCTAAACCCAACTTCAGTACCTCAGTGGTCTGCCTCTAGACCCCCAGCCCGACCCAACCCTCCTATCGGACCTAAGTGCTATACCTGTAACAAAACCGGTCATCTGCAGCGATATTGCCCTACCTAATCCACAAGGTACCGAGAGACTGCTCATCCATCCAGATCAGCGGCTCATTGCTTCCAGAACGAGCCCAACCATCGAGATGTTCAGGAAGAGAGCGGAAAACTTTTCGAGGCTGACCCCGTCCAAGCTGCTGCCAGAGATAATCGGCAGCACCATCGTCAGGCAGTATGGGTTAATGGGCAGCCGGCCCAGGGACTCCGCGATTCTGGGGCTACGATTACCCTCACCCAGCCTCACATGATTCCCTAGTCAGCCCGGACCTTGGATTGGGGCTCAGGGGAGCGACAAGTGCGAGTGGGATTACTACGTGAGTTACCCGTGGAAGTACTTTTGGGGAACGATTTGGGGCATTTAACTTCCTCATATGCCCCAGAGTCCGCCATGGCCGTGACAACCCGATGTCAGAGCCAACTTCAAGGCAACTCCACTCCTATGGGGACCCAGGTAAGACCAAATCCTCCTACGTTACCCAGACTTGACAAGCCTGTGTCCTGGGATTCTCCCTCCGACATTAGGCAAGAGACTCAGAATGACCCAACTTTAGCTGGTTATTGGGACAAGGCGGGTAAGGATCCAGGGGGGGTTGGGGGAAGACAGAATATAGAGGGAGGGGGGGTTTCTTTATCGTTACACTGAGGGAATGACACCGGGAAGCGACAGGGTCCCCACAAACAGCTAATTGTACCCCAGAAATACAGACGGGAGCTATTGCGGCTGGCTCACGACATCACATTGGCCAGACATTTAGGGATAGCTAAGACCCGGAGTCGGTTGTCTCATGCTTTCTTCTGGCCCAGGTTACATGCTGAGGTGCGAGAATACTGCTGGACCTGTGAGACTTGTCAGAAAGTAGGGAAGACAGGGGATCACCCAAAAGTCTCGCTGCAACCCCTGCCGATCATTAGAGAACCCTTTAGCCGCATAGCGGTAGATATTATAGGCCCACTGGCCCGCCCCAGTGCCACTGGGAAGAAGTATATTCTTACGGTGGTGGATTACGCCACCCGCTACCCAGAGGCCATTCCCTTATCTAATATCCAGGCTGATACAGTGGCAGATGCCTTACTGCGGGTATTCACTAGGGTAGGGTTTCCCCAGGAGATGTTGTCCGATCAGGGTACCCAGTTCACAGCCGAGCTGTTCGCCTATAGATAGGTACCCCAAGAGTCCACAGGGTTTTCCCCATTTGAGCTGTTATATGGGCGAAGGGTTAGGGGACCCTTATAGGGCGTACACACGGTCGGACTTTGTTCGGACATTCCGACAACAAAATCCTAGGATTTTTTCCGACGGATGTTGGCTCAAACTTGTTTTGTCTACACACGATCGCACAAAGTTGTCGGAAAATCTGATCGTTCTAAACGCGGTGACGTAAAACACGTACGTCAGGACTATAAACGGGGCAGTGGCCAATAGCTTTCATCTCTTTATTTATTCTGAGCATGCGTGGCACTTTGTCCATCGGATTTTTGTACACACGATCAGAATTTCCGACAACGGATTTTGTTGTCGGAAAATTTTATCTACTGCTCTCCAACTTTGTGTGTCGGAAAATCCAATGGAAAATGTCCGATGGAGCCCACACACGGTCGGAATTTCCGACAACAAGCTCCGATCGGACATTTTCCATCGGAAAATCCGACCGTGTGTACGGGGCATTAGACTTAGTGAGGGCCCAGTGGGAGGGGGTAGAGGATCCGGAAAGCTTCCCCATTCTTAGTTATGTCTTGGAACTCAGGGAGCGACTGCGGGAACTTGCCGATCTAGTCCATGAGAATATGCAATCGGCCCAGGGTCAGCAGGAGGTTTGGTATAATCGGTCTGCGCGGAATCGCATCTTTTATATCGGACAGAAAGTCCTGCTACTAAAACCCCTGGAGCGAAATAAATTACAGGCCTCCTGGCAGGGCCCCTATCAGGTGGTAAAACAGCTGTGCAATACCACCTACGTGGTTGCCAGCTGTGCAGACACAAAAATTGTTTTAATATGATGAAGGCCTATCATGAGAGGACTGAGGCATTAGCCACCATATGCGCTCCTGCCACCTGGGACTCTGAATATCTACCGATGCTGGAGCTTCCCGAAATCAGTTACTGTTCTGGGGGTGTGGAAGATATATGGCTAGGAAATAGATTAGGATCCCAAGAACGAGAACAGGCCAGGAAATTACCCCAGGACCGGCAGGAGATGTTCTCGGCACTCCCTGGGTACACCCACATAGCTGTGCACAAGGTAGAGACCCCCGGGCAGAGGCCCCTGAGACAACCAGCCTATAGGATTCCCGTAGCAGTGCAAGAAGGGATGAGAGCGGAGATTAGGGAGATGCTCGAGTTAGGGGTGATTGAACCATCAGCAAGGCCCTGGGCTTCCCCTGTAGTATTAGTCCCAAAACAGGATAGCACAAACCGATTTTGTGTGGACTATAGGTGACTGAATGACTGAACTGTGACAGATGCCTACCCTATGCCCCGAGTGGACGAATTGCTGGACAAAATAGCTCAGGGACATTATCTGATGACTATTGACTTGTGCAAGGGCTACTGGCAGATTCGCTTGGAAGCGGAAACAATTCCAAAGTTGGCCTTTATCACCCCGTTCTGCCTTTACCAGTTTCGGGTAATGCCATGCGGGATGAAGAATGCTCCAGCTACCTTCCAGCGGATGATAGATGAACTCCTCTATGGTCTACAAGATTTTGTATGCTCATATCTTGACGACATTGCAATCTATAGCCAGACATGGGAGGAACATCTTAAACACCTGGGAACAGCGCTAGATAGGATCCGAGCCGCTGACCTGACCCTGAAGCCAGACAAATTTAATATCGGGATGTCTGAAGTGCAATATCTGGCACATAGAGTGGGATGTGGGAAGCAGAGGCCAGAACCTGCAAAAATCGAGGCCGTCCTAAACTGCCCCAGATACTTGCATTTTTAGGGACAGCAGGGTACTACAGGAAGTTTGTACCCCACTATAGTGACATAGCCAAACCCCTGATGGGCCTGACCAAAAAGACTCTCCCTAGACAGGTCCTGTGGTCCCCAGAGTGCGAGACAGCGTTTCATCAGTTAAAAACCGCCCTAACGCAAGCTCCCATACTGGCGGTACCTGATCCTAACAAACGCTTTGTCATTCATACAGACACTTCCATGTTTGGACTGGGAGCCGTACTAGGTCAAGTTGGCGATGACGGAAAAGAGCACCCGGTGGCGTATCTCAGCCGCAAGTTGTTACCCCATGAGGTTGGATATGCTGCCGTGGAAAAATAGTGTTTGGCCTCAGTCTGGGCTTTAAAGAAATTGCAGCCCTATGTGTATGGGCGATCTTTTACCGTCATGACGGACCACAATCCCTTGATATGGCTTAACCGGGTGGTGGGAGAGAACGTCCGATTACTAAGGTGGAGCCTGGCTTTGCAACCATACAGTTTCACCATACAATATCGACCAGGGCCTCAAAACGGGAATGTGGGTGGGAAAATATGAGGGGGTTGTTTGGGACTTTAAATGAGGCACAATTAAGTGGCTCCATCCCGGTATATGGTACACTTAGAAAAGGAAGCTGGGACTTTAAATGAAGCGCTTGGGTAGTGGAGGCAGAATAAACCATATTTAGAAATGCGTTATGAAATGTTTATTGATTGTACACAATGGCAGGCAATAAAAAAGTATTCATTTCATATACAGTAAAAAATTCATTACATATATGTATAGGAGATGTATACATAGCATAAACATAATAAAAAGTATACACATATAGCAGCACATGATCTAATATAAATAAAAAAGTAATAAAGCATAATATTGCTAGCAACAACATGCCTGATAGCGACACGTGCACACACATGGTAAATGTGCATTTATTGAGTAGAGAAACAATTGGTGTAATTCAAAGAAATAGAAGATATAAATAACTAACTATGGTTCCATATAAGATGTAGCTGGGGCATCAAAAAATAAAGCTTGACGCGTTTCGTGGGTGTATCCCCACTCATCAGGAGCTGATGTGATCAAATTTCCTATGAAATGTATATAAAAAAGTATAATGAACCATAGTGTCCAAATGAAAAAGTAAAAAATAAATAAATGAACATTGAATATATGTAGCTGTTCTTACCAAACACACTCACCAACTCAGGCAGCAAGTGCAGTGCGCGGTGGTGGGTGCAAGGGGGGCCAGGAACATAACCTCTCCACGGGAGCCGAGGCAGCATAAATATATAGATGCGACATCGGGCAGGAAGAAAGGAAGAAAATGGGGCAGAGTGTGTCCACAAGCGGAACTGTGTTGTCCTACAAATCTAGGAACAGAATAATATAATCTATTATATGGTTTAAAATAGTAGTGTTTTTTGGATAATATTAATTATATGATGAATGCGGATGGATTATCCCGGCAGATGGACCTGGAACCTTAAGATTACTTTTCCAACATCCACTGTGGCTGTTGGACTGTTTCCAAGGGGGGAGTATTGTCATGAACCTTGGAATACTGAAGTATTTCTCCTTTGATTCTATTACACAGTGGTGGGTCTCCCGCCCTGTCTTAAGGCTAACCCCCTCCAGATGGCTCTGTGGTCTGGAAGGAATGCATTGTTCTGTGTTTGACCGTTTGTTTATGTACATTAATTACCCCCTGAGGCTTCTCTGTGTCATTACACATATCAGTCCTCCTATTCAAGCTATAGGACCAATCCCTGCTGACCCTGTTTCAAGTCCTGATTTGCATGGCCAAGAGGACCTGAGTGAGGACTAGTTTACTTTCCAATTGACCAATAGGAGAGTGGTTGTTGGGGCGGGGTGTTCAAACTGCTATGTATAAAAGTGTGTTGTGTGCATCCAATAAAGGTGAGATTCCTGTTTGAACTTACATTCAGCCTGCCTGGTGTTTGTTCTGAGCTATCACAACTGGATTCAAACGGCACATAGCTGTAGTCCGAAACCCGTAGCATCGGATGATTAAACCATCAGACGTTGCGATATGATTCAATAGCCGCAGAAGAGTGTCAGGAGAGTGGAACCGAGTGAGCAGGGGCTCGTTACAATCAACAACTGTGTGTCCTTGCCTTGCTTGACACTCTTCTGAAATGCAGAATTTGGCCAGGAAGTGGCTGGGCAGAAAGATAGGAGCGCTGTGGCTAGGGAAGCTAAACTATGTGCAGATGTCATTACCTCATCCCAGCGGAGATTGCCATGCCAGGCGAGGACACAGAGGCCTTGCACGTGGTTTAGATTCCCCAACCAGAGCATTCCTGTCTTTTTTTGTCCAGCCACTTCCTGGCCGAACTCTGCATTTCAGAAGAGTGTCAAGCAAGCCAAGGGCACCTAGACGCTGATGCCCACCACACTGCCGGCCTCTCCATTCACTAGTGCTTCCTTCTCACCACTAAGGATGAGCTCTGGCATGTTCGCACAGCCCACGTGCAGAGCCCGCCAGGAAATCGGCACTGCGCTACGCTAATCACAGGCAGTGAGACATTGTCCCGATGCGCGGCTGCAGAGATCGGGAAATGTCTCACTGCACTGCCTGTGATTAGTGCAGCGCAGTGCCCACTTCCTGGCGGGCTCTGCATGTGGGCTGTGCTAACACACCGGAGCTCATCCATACTCATCACCCAGAAGCTTCCCGGCCAATCAATGCACAACATCAGTCGCTTGCCTGCCGATCTCTGCTAAAGATGTTAAGACTTCCGCAGATGACTAGCTGATATTTCCTCCATCAAATGTGAGTACTATATTTATTCATCACTACTAAATGGCTGTTTTCAATACTCCACACTCAGTTAGAGGCACCTCCTCCTTTTTCTGTTCTAATAGTAAATCTTACTTATAATGTTTAGTACTGCCCCAAGGTGCAACAAAAACGGAAAATTTATATCAAATACTTACCGTAATTTTCCTTTCCTGATAGGCTTCATGGCAGCATACGTGTGAAGGTTGACCCCGCCTCCATAACTACCCAATAGGACCCCTCCCTATAAATTTCAGCTGTGAGCTCCCAGACATGTTTTGTAACTAGCCTACTCCAAGCATTGGGAGGGACTCCTGCTGCCATGGAGCCTATCAGGAAAGGAAAATTACGGTAAGTATTTGATATAAATTTTCTGTTTTCCTGACAGGCTCCATGGCAGCATACGTGTGGGAAATAACTCGCCAAACACACCCGGGTGGGCACAATGCTGAGCAAGAAAATAAATTTAACACTGTCAACTGACAGCACTTTCAAACCAAAATTAACGGATGACAAGGCGGCTGGTTCAACACAATAGTGGGAAACAAACGTATTAATAGATGACCAAGAAGCCGCTCTGCATATAACTTCCGGTGCGACATGACGAGAAGCCGCCCAAGAGGTTGAGATACTCCGAGTTGTGTGTGGAGTCACTGCCTCTGGAGGAGCCAAGCCCTTCACTTTAAAAGCCCTTTGAATGGTCTGTACTATCCAAGCAGAAATGGATCTAATTAAGGCTCGTTTTCCTTTATTTTTTTCCCTGTAGAAGAATGAAAAGAAAGTCTGTTTGTCTAAATGATTCCGTAACTTCCAAATATTGACTCAAAGCATGTCCTACATCAAGGGGATGGACATCTTGACCCTCTGTTGTGCCAAAGGTAGGCAATACAATTTCTTGATTTTCGTGAAAAATAGATGTTACTTTCGGGTTCAAGCCCAGCATGGGAATTACATAGTTACATAGTTAGTAAGGTTGAATAAAGACACCAGTCCATACAGTTCAACCTAAGTGAGTGTGGGTGTGTGTCTACAATTCTCCCCATCCCTGTACATTGTGTCTCATTAAGATGCTTATTTATTATATTATTATTTATTTAAGATACCCATATAGCGCTGTCAATTTACGCAGCGCTTCACACATACATCGCACCCTACCCTCAAGGAGCCCACAATCCAAGGTCCCCAACTCACATTCATATACTAGGGCCAATTTTGGACAGAAGCCAATTAAGCTACCAGCATGTCTTTGGAGTGTGGGAGGAAACCGGAGTACCCGGAGGAAACCCACGCAGGCACAGGGAGAACATGCAAACTCCAGGCAGGTAGTGTCGTGGTTGGGATTCAAACCAGCGACCCTTTTTACTGCTAGGTGAGAGTGCTACCCACTGCACCACTGTGCTGCCCCAATTAACACTGCTCTATCTGGAAAAAAGGTCAGGAAATGCTCTTTAGAACCTGGGTTTCTGATTTCAGACACTCTTTTGGCTGAAGTTACTGCCACCAGGAAGACGGTCTTGAGTGTGAGGTCTTTTACTGATAGAGGATTTTCAGGATCTGTTCCAAGTGTGGAAAGAAAATCTAGAACAAGGGAAAGATCCCATTTAGGAAACCTTGATTTTCTTTGAGGTCTTAGCCTGATAGCACCCTTGAAGAATTGGCGAACCAGGGCGTGGTTAGCCCATGAAATTCCTGTAAACGCCGAGATGGCTGATATTTGTACACGAAGGGAACTTACTGCTAGAGGCAAATCCAACCCAGTTTGCAGAAAGCTCGGGATATCCTAGACTTCTGGAGAACCATAAGAATTAGGTCTAGAGGCCATGTGTTCTGTGAATTTGGACCAGATACGTTCATAAACTTTATTAGTGCTCTTCCGTCTGGCATTAAAGGGGTTGTAAAGGTAAATTTAAAAAAAAAATAACAAACATGTCATACTTACCTTCACTGTGCAGCTCGTTCTGCACTGAGTGGCCCCGAACCTGCTCTTCTGGGGTCCCTCGGCGGCTGTTTCAGCTCCTCCCCGCAAGAACTAA
This sequence comes from Lithobates septentrionalis, assembly GCA_037952835.1. Lineage (NCBI taxonomy): Eukaryota > Metazoa > Chordata > Amphibia > Anura > Ranidae > Lithobates > Lithobates septentrionalis. The sequence continues at coordinate 42,035 of JBBDGP010003098.1, read as the reverse complement.
CCACCTTAATGCGAGCTCCCTCGCATGGTGGTTAGTTATTGCGGGCACGCTCCCGTGATACAGCCTGCGGCTATAGCCGCTCACTGTATCACTCGGCCCCGCCCCCCGCTGCGCCGCGTCATTGGATGTGATTAACAGCAGCGCGAGCCAATGACTGCGCTGCTTTCAATCCATCCACTGTAGCCAATCAGCAACCAGGCTGAGCTGCAAAGGAGAAGACGGGAGCGAGCAGCGGAGATTCGAGGTGTCAGGTAAGTAAAACGGGGGGGCTGGGGGCGGCGGTATTGTCAAAAGGTTTATAATGCATTAAGGTGAAAAATCTTTTACCTTTACAACCCCTTTAAGAAGAGTCGGAATGGCTTCTTCTGGACAACCTAAGGCTTCAAGCCTTCCCCTCTCAAAAACCAGACCCTGAGATGTAGATGAGCAGGGCATGGATGCAGGATTGTGCCTTGGGACAGAAGATCCGGCCTGATAGGAAGAGGAATTGAATCCCGATAACTGAGGAGAGTTAAGAGGGGAAACCATGGCCTGTTGGGCCAAAACGGTATTACTGCTATGACTTCCACCTCCTCTGTTCTGAGCATGCGGAGGTACCGGAGGGAAGGCATACGCCGTGCTGAACCTCCACCGATCCGTGAGGGCATCTATCCCAAAGGCTTGGGGATCCCGGAACCTCGAATAATACTTGGTCAGTTTGTAATTGCATGGGGATGCAAAGAGGTCCACTTCTGGAGACACTCCCAGTGTCAGGAGCCACTTGAACACCTCTCTGTGCAGGGACCACTCGTTGTTGTCCATTTGAACACGGAACAGAAAGTCCGCCTGTACATTCTGGACCCCTGGAAGGTAGACTGCCGAAATGTTGGACAGATTCTTCTGAGCCCAGTTCATGATTGGCTCCAACTCCCGTAGGAGAGACCAGCTGCCAGTTCCACCTTATGTAGGCCATTGTGGTTGTATTGCATCACTGAGGAGTTTTCTATCAGATGGTGGAAGGATCTGAGCGCCTGAAAGGCTGCTCGTAGTTCCAGTTTATTGGATACAATCCTCTGAGATTGCGAGTTCCATCTGCCCTGAGCTACTTCCGACAGACAATGAGCGCCCCAGCCTGGATTGCTGGCATCTGAGGTTACTGTAACCCATGTAATGGGGAGAATCGAGTGGCAGTTGCGGAGATTCTTCCCTTGGAGCCACCAAAGGAGAGACTCTCTCATGGATGAAGTGAGGAGGATGCGCTGACTCTTGCTGGGAGAATCCCATTGTTGGAGAAACCCTTTCTGGAATGGGCGAGTGTGCTATTGCGCCCACTTCACCATGGGAATGGTGGCTGCCATTGTGCCAATCACCTTCAGACATTGAAGAGCGGACAGGTGAGATGAAGCGAGTGTTGAGCGGATCCTGTCCCGGATCACCACAATCTTCTCCTCGGGTAGCGAGATGGTGCCTTCTAGTGTGTTGAAATGGGCACCTAGAAATATGAGGGACTGAGATGGATTCAGGTGACTTTTCTCCAAATTCAGGAGCCACCCAAACTCTTGGAGAGTGGCAATTACTAGACTCCTGTGCTCTAGAAGTTGACCCTTGTGCTGGCCTAGAAGGAGGAGGTCGTCTAGATAGTGGTGAAGACAAACTCCTTTGACTCGGAGCAGAGCAACAACAGCCAACAGAACCTTGGAGAACACCCAAGGTGATGTTGTGAGACCAAACGGAAGGCAGGTAAACTGTAAGTGATGATCTCCTACTGCAAAGCGAAGGAACTTTTGGAAGTCTGCCGCCACTGGAACATGAAAGTAGGCATCTTTTAAGTCTATTGACACCAACCAGTCTCCTAGATGAACTGATTGTTGAATCGTTAATAGTGACTCCATCTTGAATTTTTCCTTTCGGATAAACCGGTTGAGATGAGTCAGGTCTATAACAGGCCTCCATGTGTGTTTTTCTTTTGCACCAAGAATATAGGGGAATACATGCCTTCGCCTCGTTCGTCATCTGGAACAGGAATCGCTGCGCCTTGAGCTAATAAAGAGCTTACGTAAGCTAAAAGAACTTGCTTCTTCTCCTCTGAACTTGGAAGATTTGTTGGCATGAATCTTAGTCTGGGAGTGCTGTTAAAAACCCAGGTGTGGCCTGAGGAGACCGTCCTGACAGTCCAGAAATCCCGAATTGAGGCCTCCCAAACATGCTGGAAGTGGAGAAGGCGAGCCCTCACCTGACATGTTTGAGCGGGCCCAATTTCAAAAGGACTTAGTGGAGTCCTGGTTACCAGTAGAAGCCCCTTTTGTGGGCTTTTTAAAAGAGGACTGCCTGGATTTCCAGGATCTTGAAAAATCCTGACCAGGCTTGTAACTACGTGCTTCCCTTGCACGGTCGGTGTTCTGCGTTCTTGAAAAGGTACGTTTCTGATTCTGTAAGCGTCTATCTTGAGGGAGGACCCCTGATTTACCACCTGTAGCCCGGGTAATGGAGCTATCAAGCTTGTTGCCAAAGAGAGATGAACCCTCAAAGGGAATACGGCACTAAACCTGTTTAGAAGCTGGATCCGCCAACCAGGGTCGGAGCCACAAGGCCCGACGGACGGTGACCGCTGACAACATCACCCGAGCCACAAGGCAAATAACATCAATAGAGACCTCCCCCAGAAAGGCAGAGGCTAGCCTGATTTCCTGAATAGGGGAGCTCTTGGCCGCTTCTTCAGAGATACCTCTAAGAGAATCATTCACGTTGTCTGACCATGCCTCTAAAGCTTTAGAGACTGCTGCTAAGGCCAATTCAGGTTTGCACACTGTGCCTGCTGTCAAATAAATCCTTTTTAGGTCGGAATCAATCCGTCTCTCCAGAGGATCTTTAAATGAGACTGTATCTTCGAGAGGGAGAGTCGCATACCTCACAAGTCTCATTAATGCAGCATCTACCAAGGGAGCTGACTCAAGGTGTTTAACCTCTTCTTCCTTTTGAAGTTTTGATATTTTAGATTGCATGGAACTTTTTCTATCCATCTTGCCCCATTCTTCAGATATTATGGCTCCTATTTCAGTGAGGAAAGGACAATAATGACGCTCCTTGCTGAGCTGTTTGAAAAACTTTCTCTGTTCAGGAGGAGAAATTACTGGATCTTCCCAATTCAAAGCGTCTTTAACAGCTTTCACCAGAGAAGGAACCAGGGCATATTCAAAGCCCATCCCAGGATCATCTGCTTTTGACCCTCTATCTGAAGGGGGAGCTGACTGGTGACTAGGTTGAGAAGACTCCCACGTCTCATGGACTGGACCCTCTTCTGATAGGGAAATCAGTGGATCTGGAGGAGAATCACGAGGCTTTGCAGTGTCTTTCTCCTGCAGCGACTCTTTCACGACTCGCTTAATTAGTGTTTCCAGGTGTTGGTCTGAACCTTCCCTCTCATTAGCTGCTCTAGAGAAACAGCGGTCACAGAGAGACCTGCTGGCAGGAACTGGGACCCTGCATCCCCAACATAATTTCTCCGATCCCCTACTATGAGATGAGGGGGGGTGAGGAGAACCTCTACTGTGGCCTTTAGACTTAGAGGATGAACCATGGTGTCTAGAGCCAGAGGAGGAATGCCGGTGGTGTGGTTTAGAAGACCCGCTCCTTCTGCGGGAACTACTTTGTCTTTTGTCAGACCTAGAAGGACTGAGGAAAGGAGAAAGATAGGAATAGAGAGAGAGAAAAGGCACAAAATCAGAATAATGCCCTACACTCCACTCTCTTCCCCCCAGCGGGCAAGTAAAGAAAAAACACTTTCCAATCCTACATGCTGTGAGAGGATTGGCCACCAGGAGACAGTGAAGAGTCCATGGCTGATGCTTGGAATCACTGCAGGTGAACATAGGATACATCAGATATATCAGAAAAAAGGCAAACAGGCAAAGTTCAGACCCATCTGAACTGCACTTACCTGGGGTAGGCTCTACAGGTGCTCAGGGAAGTTTTTGTGTGCATGCGCGAAGCAGGCCTCGCTTTCGTTCCGGGACTGCACATGCGCAGAACGCAGACGGAACCCGGAAGTAGAGGGAGCCGCGGCTGGAACACACAGGGAACCAGCCGCTGCATAGGCATTTGAGAAGGCATCAGGTAGGAGAACCAAACATATGGTACTACGGAGGAGGACAAAAAAGGAACACGGCTGGGAGCTCACAGCTGAAATTTATAGGGAGGGGTTCTATTGGGTAGTTATGGAGGCGGGGTCAACCCTTACACGTATGCTGCCATTGAAGCCTGTCAGGAAAACAGAAAATTGTATACTCACCTTTCCGTAATTTTCCTTTTCTGTCGCATCTCATGGCAGCATACACCTACGGGGGTTGTGGCTCCACCCCCGCAACCTAATAGGACCGCGTAGCTATTAAACTCTGAGAGGGCACCCGCCCCAGTATTCTCTATATATATATATACCTCACCTCAGACGGGTGGGCATCTGTATGCTGCCATGAGATGCGACAGGAAAGGAAAATTACGGAAAGGTGAGCATACAATTTTCCGTTTTCCTGTCGCATCATGGCAGCATACACCTACGGGGAATAACTCGCAAACTGGGTGGGTATGAGCAGAAGATAAGTTTATTTAGAAGGAATTGAGGAGTTAGACTGTATAATTGCTCTCCCGAATTCAACCGTGGACAATCTAGCGGAGTCCACTTTATAATGAGAAATAAAGGTGTTCTTTGAAGACCAAGTGGCTGCTTTGCAGATGGTTTTGGATGATACCTGCAGTAGGTCGCCCAATAGGTCGCCATTGCCCCTGTGGAGTGTGCCCTTAAGCCCTCAGGTACTTGTGTGTTGTTAGATGCGTAAGCTCTTTTAATGATCTTCACCAACCATGCTGCGATGGTGCGAGAGGTTGCTGCTTGTCCTCTTCTAAAGCCATGTGGAATGATTAGGAGATTCTCCGTCTTTCTCAGTTTACTGGTTGCTGAGAGGTAGGCTTGGATACTGGTCTTTACATCAAGTGGGTGTGGATCACCCTGTTCTGTGGAGAGGGGGGGGGCATAACACTTGATTAAAGTGGAAGGAAGACGACACCTTCGGGATGAAGCGATCCGATGGTTTTAAGACTACCTTGTCTGGGTAGAAAGTTAGGTATGGTTCCTTTGCCTGTAAGGCCTGCATTTCGGAGACCCTTTTAGCCGATGTAATTGCTATTAGGAAGGTGACCTTGAGAGTTAGGTCCCACAGAGAGATGCCCTCTAATGGAAAAAATTGCTCATGGGATAAGGCTTCCAGCGCTACCGAAAGGTCCCATGTCGGGAAGGAAGGTTTTCTGGGTGGTCTCAACTTTAGGCAAGCCTTTTGGAAGTGGATGACAAGAGGTTCCTGAGCCCACTTCACTCCTGTCATAGCGGACAGGGCTGACACATGTACCTTCAGGGTACTAGACCTAAGACCTTTATCTAATCCTAGCTGGAGAAACTCAAGGATCTGAGCAACTGATGGAGATGACGAGTTCCAGGATTGCTGTTGTGCGACTGAGAGAAAACTCTCCCAGATCTTTTTATAGGTTTTGTTGGTTGTGCATTTTCTGGCTTGAAGTAGAGTGTCTACCACTTTCTGGGAGCAGCCTTGGACTAAGAACCTAGTCCTTTCAATCTTCAGGCTGTTAGATGCAGCCTCTCCGGAAATGGGTGAAGGAGCTGTCCCTGCGACAGTATATCCGCTGTCATTGGGATCGGCAATGGCTTTGCTGTGTTCAGTTGGAGGAGCGTCGTGAACCATGGTCGTCTCGGCCAAAATGGGAGGACTGCTATCACTGTGGACTTTGACCTCTTGAGTCTGAGTAAGAGTCTTGGAATGAGGGGTGTCGGTGGAAAGATGTACCCCAAACGGAAGTTCCAGTTGTGCTGTAGACAGTCCGTGCCCTCTGCCGATGGGAAAGGAATTATCGCTAGATACCTCTGGCATTTCGTGTTGGTCGGTGTTGCTGCCAGGTCTATATCTGGTATCCCCCAGGTTTTGGTTATGAGGGTAAAGGCTTGGTGGCTTAAAGCCCACCAGAGTTGGCTGGTTGGTTTTGAACTCCTGGGACGTACATTGCCGGTAGTCCCGACACCGGCAGGTTCAGCTGTGCCCACTCGAAGACTGGGCGGACTTCCTGCATCATGGAGCGACTCCTGGTGCCTCCCTGCCGGTTGATATAGGCAACTGCCGCCCTGTTGTCCAATTTTAACAGGACTTCCTTCCCCCTGAGGAGGGGGCTGAAGGCTAACAGAGCTTGGAATGCTGCTTTCATCTCCAAGATATTTGAAACCACATTCTATGTCTTGAATGTCCAAAGGCCTTGGACTGCGTGATGGCGGTAATGTGCCCCCCAACCCTTTAGGCTGGTGTCCGAAGTGATTACTTCTTGGAGAAGGGGGACTATATGCCTGCATCTCTTCAGATTGTTCAATCTGGTCCACCACCAGAGTGATTGCTTCACTTCTTTCTGGATTGCGATTGGCTGAGACAATGACACCCCGTTCCACTGTCTTAAAAGTGATGCTTGCAGGGGTCTTGTGTTCTATTGAGCCCATTGTACCATCGGGATGGTTGCTGAGAATGACCCCAATATGCTGAGGTACTCTCTGGCTGGCAGTGTGGTAGAAGCTAATAGCTGCTTTGCCTTCTGAATTAGACTGGGAATTTTTTCCCGCGGGAGTTCTATCGTGTTGAGGCGGGTATCTAGTTCCACCCCCAGGAATATCATTCTCTGGGTGGGCTGTAAGTTGTTTTTCCCCCAGTTTATAATCCAGCCAAAGTTTTGTAGGGTGGTGGTCAGAATGGATCGATGCAGTAGAAGGGAATCCCGATTGTCTGCTAGCAGGAGGATGTCGTCCAGGTAATGATTGACCCTCAAGCTTTGTTCCCTCAGTAAGGCTATTACTGGCAGTAAGACTTTGGTGAATGTTCTTGGAGCAGTGGAGATCCCGAACGGGAGACTCCGGAATTGGAAATGGTGATGGCCTACCGCAAAGCGGAGAAACTTTTGAAATGAAATATGAATGGGAATGTGTAGATAAGCGTCCTGTAAATCGACGGAAAGCATCTAATCCCCGATATTCATGGCCCGAAGAATTGACTGCAGGCTCTCCGTTTTGAATGTCTCGACTAAGACGATTGAGATTCTTTAAGTCCAGAACAGGACGGAGGTCCCCTGTTTTTTTCTTCACCAAAAACAACAGGGAGTAGAATCCCGTTGTCCTTTGGGATAGTGGAACTTCCACTATGGCTTCTTTCTGGAACAAATCTTGGACGTATTCTGTTAGTAGCATCCTTTTCTCTCGAGATGCCGGTAGTCTGGTTATACAGAATTGGTCTCTTGGTGACCGTGTCTTGAATTTCCATTTGTGCCCGAACTGGACAGTATCTACCATCCATGGGTCCTTTATTGTTTCCGCCCAGACCTGCTTGTATCTCATGAGCCTGGCCCCTACTATAGCTGGTTGGGCGGACACACCTTCAAAAAGACTTTTGATCCCCTGTGGTAGGGGTCTTAGACTTTTGGAGCTTGAGAAATGATGACTGGGGGTTCTTCCAGTTCCTCCTATACTCTTTTCCAGGCCTGTAAGATTTTGCCTCCCTGTATTTATCTGGGAGATTCCTTCTAGAAGCAGGTGGTCTCTGCTGTCTGGGCCTTCTATCTGAAGGAATGAGTCCCGATTTCCCGCCGGTGACTTTAGAAATGGCCGAGTCCAGCTTTTCTCCAAAAAGATTTGTGCCATCAAAAGGTATTTTACACCAGTTGGACTTTGAGGAGGGATCTGCCGACCAGGGTTTTAACCAAAGCACCCTTCTGGCAATTACTGAACTTAACATTGCTCTTGAAGTGGTTTTAATTATATCCACGGAGGCTTCTGCGACAAAGTCGCCTGCAAGACTAAGCTCTTGGAGGGCTGAGATAACTTTTTCTTGTTCCACTCCTTCTGACACCAGTTTCTCTGCATTAGTGGACCAGCTTGAGATAGCCCTACCGACAGCAGCCAGTGCTATTGCTGGCCTGCAAGCACCACCTGCCGACAGGTAGGTTCTTTTAAGATCCAGGTCGATCTTTCTATCCAGAACAACTTTGAATGTGACTGCGTCCTCTATTGGGAGTGTTACGTGCCTAGCGAGGCGCATCAGAGAGGAGTCGACCACTGGAGGAGATATTAGTGGGTTGACGTTAGGCTCTTTAAGTGGATAGAGCTTTGCTAATCTGTTACTGAGGCTGTTTTTTTTCTCAGGCTTCTGCCACTCATCCTTAACCACTTGAGCCCCGGACCATTATGCTGCCTAAGGACCAGAGGTCTTTTTCCAATTTGCCACTGCGTCGCTTTAACTGCTAATTGCGCGGTCATGCAATGCTGTACCCAAACGAAATTTGCGTCCTTTTCTTCCCACAAATAGAGCTTTCTTTTGATGGTATTTGATCACCTCTGCGGTTTTTATTTTTTGCGCTATAAATGGAAAAAGACCGAAAATTTTGAAAAAAAATGATATTTTCTACTTTTTGTTATAAAAAAAATCCAATAAACTCAATTTTAGTCATACATTTAGGCCAAAATGTATTCGGCCACATGTCTTTGGTAAAAAAAATGTCAATAAGCGTATATTTATTGGTTTGCGCAAAAGTTATAGCGTCTACAAACTAGGGTACATTTTCTGTAATTTACACAGCTTTTAGTTTATGACTGCCTATGTCATTTCTTGAGGTGCTAAAATGGCAGGGCAGTACAAAACCCCCTCAAATGACCCCATTTTGGAAAGTAGACACCCCAAGGAAATTGCTGAGAGGCATGTTGAACCCATTGAATATTTTTTTTTTTGTCCCAAGTGATTGAATAATGACAAAAAAAAAAAAAAAAAATATTTACAAAAAGTTGTCACTAAATGATATATTGCTCACACAGGCCATGGGCCTATGTGGAATTGCACCCCAAAATACATTCTGCTGCTTCTCCTGAATATGGGGATACCACATGTGTGGGACTTTTTGGGAGCCTAGCCGCGTACGGGGCCCCGAAATCCAATCACCGCCTTCAGGATTTCTAAGGGTGTAAATTTATGATTTCACTCTTTACTGCCTATCACAGTTTCGGAGGCCATGGAATGCCCAGGTGGCACAAAACCCCCCCAAATGACCCCATTTTGGAAAGTAGACACCCCAAGCTATTTCCAGAGAGGCATATTGAGTCCATGGAATATTTTATATTTTGACACAAGTTGCGGGAAAGTGACACATTTTTATTTTTTTATTTTTTTTTTGCACAAAGTTGTCACTAAATGATATATTGCTCACACAGGCCATGGGCATATGTGGAATTGCACCCCAAAATACATTTAGCTACTCCTCCTGAGTACGGGGATACCACATGTGTGGGACTTTTTGGGAGCCTAGCCGTGCACGGGACCCCGAAAACCAATCACCGCCTTCAGGATTTCTAAGGGTGAAAATTTTTGATTTCACTCTTCACTGCCTATCACAGTTTCGGAGGCCATGGAATGCCCAGGTGGCACAAAACCCCCCCAAATGACCCCATTTTGGAAAGTAGACACCCCAAGCTATTTGCTGAGAGGCATGGTGAGTATTTTGCAGCTCTCATTTGTTTTTGAAAATGAAGAAAGACAAGAAAACTTTTTTTTTTCTTTTTTTCAATTTTCAAAACTTTGTGACAAAAAGTGAGGTCTGCAAAATACTCACTATACCTCTTATCAAATAGCTTGGGGTGTCTACTTTCCAAAATGGGGTCATTTGGGGGGGTTTTGTGCCACCTGGGCATTCCATGGTCTCCGAAACTGTGATAAGCAGTCAAGAGAGAAATCAAAAATTCACGCCCTTAGAAAGCCTGAAGGCGGTGCTTGGTTTTCGGGGTTCCGTACGCGGCTAGGCTCCCAAAAAGTCTCACACATGTGGTATCCCCGTACTCAGGAGAAGCAGCAGAATGTATTTTGGGGTGTAATTTCACATATTCCCATGGCATGTTTGAGCAATATATCATTTAGTGACAATTTTGTGCAAAAAAAAATAAAATTTGTCTCTTTCCCGCAACTTGTGTCGCAATATAAAATATTCCATGGACTCGACATGCCTCTCAGCAAATAGCTTGGGGTGTCTACTTTCCAAAATGGGGTCATTTGGGGGGGTTTTGAACTGTCCTGGCATTTTATGCACAACATTTAGAAGCTTATGTCACACATCACCCACTCTTCTAACCACTTGAAGACAAAGCCCTTTCTGACACTTATTGTTTACATGAAAAAGTTTTTTTTTTTTTGCAAGAAAATTACTTTGAACCCCCAAACATTATATATTTTTTTAAAGCAAATGCCCTACAGATTAAAATGGTGGGTGTTTCATTTTTTTTTTTCACACAGTATTTGCGCAGCGATTTTTCAAACGCATTTTTTGGGGAAAAAACACACTTTTTTAAATTTTAATGCACTAAAACACACTATATTGCCCAAATGTTTGATGAAATAAAAAAGATGATCTTAGGCCGAGTACATGGATACCAAACATGACATGCTTTACAATTGCGCACAAACGTGCAGTGGCAACAAAATAAATACATTTTTAAAAGCCTTTAAAAGCCTTTACAGGTTACCACTTTAGATTTACAGAGGAGGTCTACTGCAAAAATTACTGCCCTCGATCTAACCTTCGTGGTGATACCTCACATGCATGGTGCAATTGCTGTTTACGTTGGACGACAGACCGCCGCTTGCGTTCGCCTTAGCGCGAGAGCAGGGGGCGACAGGGGTGCTTTTTTTTTTTTTTTCTTTATTATTTTTTTGCTTTTTTATCTTATTTTTAAACTGTTCCTTTCATTTTTATTTTTTTTTAATCATTTTTATTGTTATCTCGGGGAATGTAAATATCCTCTATGATAGCAATAGGTAGTGACACGTACTCTTTTTTGAAAAAATTGGGGTCTATTAGACACTAGATCTCTCCTCTGCCCTCAAAGCATCTGACCACACCAAGATCGGTGTGATAAAATGCTTCCCCAATTTCCCAATGGCGCTATTTACATCCAGCGAAATCTAAGTCATAAAATGCTCGTAGCTTCCGGTTTCTTAGGCCATAGAGATGTTTGGAGCCACTCTGGTCTCTGATCAGCTCTATGGTCAGCTGGCTGAATCACCGGCTGCATTTTCAGGTTCCCTGTTGAGACAGGAGAGCCAGAGAAAAACACGGAAGACAGTGGGGGGGCATTCCCTCCCACGGCTTGTAAAAGCAGTCTAGAGGCTAATTAGCCGCTAGGATTGCTTTTACATGAAAGCCGACCGCTGGCTGAAAAGAATGATACCAAGATGATACCTAAACCTGCAGGCATCATTCTGGTATAACCACTCAAAGTTGTGAATGGCGTACCTGAAGACAAAAAAATGGTTAACAATAAAGCACAGTAAACGGTAAAGTACAAAAAATTGCATACCTGAAAAGCAAACATGATAAAACATAATAACAATAAAACATTGCAGAATAGAATACAGTAAAAAAGAGCAGAACAATAGAGAGAATAGAGAGAGAGAGAACAATAAAACGACAACTATTTTTTTTTATTTTATATATATTTTTTTTTTTTTTTTACATTTTTTTTGTAACTAACTTTTATAACTGTAACCGGTTCCAGGTTCGGGTCTCTCAAAATGCGATGGCATCTTGGGAGACCCTGTGAAAGTGTGCCTAGTCTGTGCAATGCTGTATCCTACACTAATACTCAACTAGTGCATAGTAGCGTTCAAAACATTCACCAATGCAAAGACCAGGATTGTCAGGACAGGAGGGACAATAATAGCGGGTGTCACGCCTATATCCGCGCTTGCTGCAGACACAATATCTTTTTTGGGGGCGTTCGTTGGGTAGGGGTACTCGGGAGGACATAAAGAAAATGCCTCTCATGCAGCCGACTGCATTTGGTTGGGGATGTGAATGGGGGAAGTACGGGCGCTGCAGAAGCGGTGGGTTCCCAATTGGGATTGGCGAATGCAGCAGGAAGGGCATTATGGGCACGACGGGCCTGTGTTTGTCTTTTTGGTGGCAGCGGGACACTACTTGTGCTTGCCACCTCACCAGCTTGAACTGCACTTATGGGACTCGCCACGTCACCAAGTGTTACTGCAGTGCTGGTTTGACTACGACCGGGGTGTACTAGGCCGCTGGCGCTTGCCAGTTCACCAAAACGCTACCAAAAAATCTGTTGGCGATCGCAGGGATCAGGCCTGACTCTGCGAACGCTGCAGTTATGCGTTTTAGTCTTTTGTAAGTGACAGTGATCGATCGATACTGCACTTGGGTGGGCTGGGCCGGGCGGAGGGGCAAAACGCAGGTGCTAGCAGGTATCTGGGCTGATCCCACTAACACTGCGTTTGTGAGAACCCTAAACTGCTGGGGATGCTAGTATAGATCTGATCGGATCAGATATTGATCCGTTCAGATACTATACCACTAAGGGAGGTGTACGGTGCGTGCGTGGGTGTTAGCGCTACTGGCGCTAACCTGACGCTGCCTGGAGCTGGTGCTTGCCAGTTCACCAAAACGCTACCAAGAAAACTATTAGCGATCGCAGGGATCAGGCGTGACTCTGCGAACGCTGCAGTTATGCATTTAGTGTTTTGTAAGTGTCAGTGATCGATCGATACTGCACTTGGGTGGGCTGGGCTGGGCGGAGGGGCAAAACGCAGGTGCTAGCAGGTATCTGGGCTGATTCCGCTAACACTGCGTTTTTGGGAACCCTAAACTGCTGGGGACACTAGTATAGATCTGATCGGATCAGATATTGATCCGTTCAGATACTATACCACTAAGGGAGGCGTATTCTGCGTGTGTGGGTGTTAGCGGTACTGGCGCTAACCTGACGCTGCCTGGGGCTGGTGCTTGCCAGTTCACCAAAATACTACCAAAAAAACTGTTAGCGATCGCAGGGATCAGGCCTGACTCTGCGAACGCTGCAGTTATGCGTTTAGTGTTTTGTAAGTGATAGTGATCGATCGATACTGCACTTGGGTGGGCTGGGCGGAGGGGCAAAACGCAGGTGCTAGCAGGTATCTGGGCTGATTCCGCTAACACTGCGTTTTTGGGAACCCTAAACTGCTGGGGACGCTAGTATAGATCTGATCGGATCAGATATTGATGCGTTCAGATACTATACCACTAAGGGAGGTGTATGCTGCGTGCGTGGGTGTTAGCGGTACTGGCGCTAATCTGACGCTGCCTGGGGCGACGCATATCACCGCCGGGCGATCAGGGGGCTAAACCTTTATTCGGTAATAAACGGCGGGTGCCCTGACACTATAAAAAATAAATGAACTAACCAGCGTCACCCGTAACACTTATACGGTGATCAGTGGTAAAAGGGTTAACTAGGGGGCAATCAAGGGGTTAAAACATTTATTAGGTAGTATATGGGGGTCCCTGTCGCTATAAAACGCTGACGGCGAACCTAAATATTTACCTCCCTAACTAGCGTCACCAGCGACACTAATACAGCGATCAGAAAAATGATCGCTTAGTGACACTGGTGACAGGGGGTGATCAAGGGGTTAAAACTTTATTAGGGGGGGTTAGGGGGGTACCCTAGACCTAAAGGGGGGTAACAGTAACTGTCCCAACACTGTAACTGTCACAAACTGACACTATGCAGTAATCAGAAAAAAAAAAAAAAAAAAACTGCTGGTGTCAGTTTGTGACAGGGGGGGGGGGGTGATTGGGGGGGCGATCGGGGGGGGGGGGCGGGGTGTTTAGTGTGCCTGGCATGTTCTACTGTGTGTGTAGTGTTGTGCACTCACTCACATGTCTTCTCTCCTCGGGCCGGAACGGAAATTACCGAGCCGAGGAGAGATGACATCATTTCCTTTGCTGCTGTTTAGCATACAGCAGCAAAGGAATGATTCGATTGGCCGGCGGCGATCGCGAGGGGGGGGCCACGAACGGATGGTCTCCCCCTCACCTCTGATCGCCGCTGGACAAAAGACGACCGCCTCGGGCACCAGGGGGGGGTCAGATCGGACCCCCCACCCGCGGAAGGCAAATCACGTACCATGTACGTGATTTTGCCTGTCCGTGCCGCTTTGCCGACGTACATCGGCGTGAGGCGGTCGTCAAGTGGTTAATTAGATCCTCAAGTTAGTCAATGAACGGGAAGGTCTCCAGGTCTTTTTTAAGGTTTGGAAAGTATTTCCTCAATTTTTGAGGAGTTTCTTTTTCCTCCACCCAATCGATTGCTTCCTTTACTGACTTCATGAATGGATCGATTAGTGAAAAATCAAAGCCGGTGGATGTCTCTAGATCATCATTGTCAGAAAGAGGATCTGACTTCTTTGATGATGATGGAGCAGCGGATGAAGTGCTTTGTATAGGTCTGCTGACCTCGGGCCCTGCGATTTGAAGGGATGGCTCTCTATTTGACTCCCTTGTATTTGTTTCTCTGTCTCTAGTTGCCTCGTTGAAGCATGTGCGACAGGCTAGTTTGTCTGGAAGCGCTGTAGCACCACAAATCCAGCAGGAATTCCCGGATGGACCGGAAGGCTGGGTGACAGGAGATTTCCTGGGTGCAGGGGATTTCTTGTGATGGGAGTGACTATGCCGTGATTTTGATCGGCTTCTTCTGTGACTCGATCTGCTTCTCCTGTGGCTTGAGCGACTTCTGCCGCGCTCTGAGATACTCTGCCAGTGGCTTGAGCGGCTCCTTCTTGAAGGCTCCCCTCGTCTTGAATATGATGATCTGGAAGACCTGGTGGGGCTGTTCAATTTAAACAGCATTAGTAAAGGCTCTCTTTTTCCCTTTTTCTTCATACTTACCAATCATCCCCTCTTACCTAGTAGGCTGGCGATGGTCTACCGGGGCAGCGGCCTCCATGAAAGGTGAATGAACCAGACCTATAACATATAGGTAGATTAGCATGAATGAGTATAAGCAGGCATAGTGAGCATGAAAAAGAGGCCAGAGAGCTTACCTGGTACGTGGAGAGAGGGAGAGAGAGAGACAGGGCAGTGCAGCTGGATAATACAGCAAAAATCTGGTCCTTTTTTTCCCCCTTGCAATCTCAGGAGACAAAAATGCTGACAATACAGCCTTTTAAACGCCGTCGCGACGGTGATGACGTCATGCTCGCGCATGCGCAGAAGTGCTCCGAGGTATCCGGCACCATCTTGGAAGCTGGAAAGGGAATCCATGGACGAGATACCGCTATCTGCGCATGCGCGAAAGAGCTGAGACGCTCGGCGCTATACACATGGAGCGGAGAGGAGTGACAGGGCTCAGAGACGCTGATGGAGGCAGAGAAAAAGTTTCCCCCCAAGCGCTCAGAAGAGAAGCTGGAGACCACTGCAGGCAGTAAACCTATTTACGGTTTGTGATGCGTTATTAACATACCCCTGAGACCATCAGAGTGGGGTTCCTTCCCTTTAGCTCATTTAGAGGCTGTACAGGAAAGGACTTCCACCCAGGAGAGGCTAGAACCTGGCTGGGGCGAGAGTGGTAAGGGATGCATGTTCGGTCCTTGACAGGTGAGAAGAAAAAAGGAGAATACTGGGGCGGTTGCCCTCTCAGAGTTTAATAGCTACGCAGTCCTATCAGGTTGCGGGGGCGGAGCCACAACCCCCATAGGTGTATGCTGCCATGATGCTACAGGAAACTAATATATGCCCATCTGTGTATAGTAAATACAACCCACAATTATAAAAACTGCACATGCTAAAGAACAGGCAATTTCTGGACCTAGTCTAGATACATGCATGTTTTATTATTTTGGAGGATATGTAATAAGTAAATGTTATGGTTTAAGTAATAGGTGTATGGGGTAAATCCGCGCAATGAATTGAATGTTTTAGTTATGGATATGGCTGCTGCCTCTACACATACAATACCACCTAAGTGAAAAGTATTAGAAAATGGTAAAAAAGCAGGAGTAGTATGGCGCTGCCCTTATGGAGACAAAAATTTTTTTTCTTCTTTGTAGTGAATGTATTGCCTAGTGTCCTTATAGAATTGCTTCTAAAACCGGTATGTGTTCAAAAGTTGAATAAAACTGTGACTGGTGGTGAATATTTCTATTAAAAATGAAAATACAACAACTGGTGCTCCAATTGTTCAACAAAGATGCATAGTGCCCTTTAAATTAGGTAATAAAGTAGTTGTGGATATGGATACAATATCATCTAGGTGGAAAGTGTTAAAAACAATACAATGCCACCTAAGTGGAAAGTATTAGAAAATGGTAAAAAAGCAGGAGTAGTATGGAGCTGCCCTTATGGAGACAAAAAGATATGTTCTTCTTTGTAGTGAATGTATTGCCTAGTGTCCTTATAGAATTGCTTCTAAAACCTGTATGTGTTCAAAAATTGAATAAAACTGTGACTGGTGGCGAATATTTCTATTAGAAGTGAAAATTCACTTCTAATAAAAATATTCGCCACCAGTCACAGTTTTATTCAATTTTTGAACACATTCAGGTTTTAGAAGCAATTCTATAAGGACACTAGGCAATGCATTCACTACAAAGAAGAAAATATCTTTTTGTCTCCATAAGGGCAGTGCCATACTACTCCTGCTTTTTTACCATTTTCTAATACTTTCCACTTAGGTGGCATTGTATTGTTTTTAACACTTTCCACATAGATGATATTGTATCCATATCCACAACTACTTTATTACCTAATTTAAAAGGGCACCATGCATCTTTGTTGAACAATTGGAGCACCAGTTGTTGTATTTTCATTTTTAATAGAAATATTCACCACCAGTCACAGTTTTATTCAACTTTTGAACACATACCGGTTTTAGAAGCAATTCTATAAGGACACTAGGCAAAACATTCACTACAAAGAAGAAAAAAAAATTTTGTCTCCATAAGGGCAGCGCCATACTACTCCTACTTTTTTACCATATGGTTTAAGTAAGCACAGGCATTGCCAACTTTTTTAGCCTTTTTTTTTTTTTTTCCATTTTCTTGCTATTACAAATACAATCCTGTTTGTAGTTTTGTTTATATTTGTTATTCTCTTTTAAATCTTAAATAATTAAATAGAGAGTTTAAGTGACTCAGTACTGTAGATTGTAGATTAGCATTGCAGGAGTATTGTCTGCTAAGTAGCAGGCTCCAATTACTATGGGGAGGGAAATTGTAAATAGGGCTGGCTAAGAGCAGTTGGAAAGCAGAGCATGATATAGTCACACCTGTTGTGAATGAGGGAGAGAGAGGAAATGCTTGGAGTGAAAAGTCTTGGAACATCAATAATGTAGACATTTCCCTGTTATAAGGATATCTCAAGAAGCATTGGGAAACTCCTGAGTAGAAGAAAAAAGTGGATTTGTCTGCTAGGTCGTTATTGAAAATATCAGAACTGGCTTCTGGACCTGTATTATGCCTCCACAAGTGATGCTGGATTGCTCTGATGGGAAAAGGTTAAATCCACAATTATCTGGATCCCTGAGGAGGAGAAATTCATCCAGGCCCAGCAGCCAGGAGCTTGGAATCAAATGTGTCCTTGTGGGAGATGGTGCAGTAGGAAAGACGAGCCTGGTGGTTAGCTACACTATAAATGGCTACCCCACTGAGTACCAGCCAACTGCTCTAGACACATATTCAGGTGAGTTAATTTTAGTATCTTTAATACTGTGTGAATTTGTATGTTGTTTCAATTAGGGAGGACTATAAAGCTTATTTTGGTGGCCAGTTTCCATATCTTCTGCTACAGCATCAAAAATAGCAAACACTATAGTTTGATCACACCATAGGGCATGGGGTTTTATTTTTATTTTTTTGAATGTAGATCCCACTTATCTTTTGGTTGTTTCAACACATGCTAATATTTATGGTTTATCTGTGGTGAGAACTTTTATTGCATTTTTCCATTGGCACTCAGTTGCTAAATTGTACAATGTTTAATTTCCAAAACTGTTCAGATCATTTGTGACCCTAGGAAAAGTTCCTTCACCTCAACATACCAGCAATTTGATTGCAGGGTCCTACCAAAAAAATTTATTGCAAGGACCTCCAAACACTATACTTCTACTCACACACAGTCATGCAATGCTGCAAGCAAGTTGCCCAAAAATCGGCTTAAAGTGGTTGTAAACTCACATGGGGGGGGGGGGGAAACCCCTGCAAGACAAAGGCATAATGAGCTAGTATGCATAGCATACTAGCTCATTATGTAATGCTCACCTGAGATCGAAGCCCCTGCTGCAGTGCCCGTACACAGCACCGGCCAGGCGACATCGCTCCCGAGTTACTTTCGGGTATCGCGGCTCCGGCGCTGTGATTGGCCAGAGCCGCGATGACGTCACTCCTGCGCATGCACGCGGGAGCCGCCGGTAACAGCACACTCACTGAAGCAAAGTACGTTTTGTTTGCTTCAGTGCGCATGTGCCGATGACGTTGGCACATGCGGATACAGGGGATATCTCCTAAACCATGCAGGTTTAGGAGATATCCGGGCTAGCTACAGGTAAATCTTATTATAGGCTTACCTGTAGCAAAAAGTGGATTTGTAAGGGTTTTAAACTATTTTAAAAGCAGTAACTGCAGGAGATTGTGGCAGTACAGACAAAATGGCCTTTAGGGTGGCACCCACATTGTAACCCCATTGGTAACTGAACTTGAACAGTGTAATCTATGCATTGATCATAAAGGGGTTTAAGCACATTTGGCACTTGGAGGCAGGGTTGCCAACTATCAGTAAATTTACTGACAGTTTGTAAAAATCTGATTTCCCTATTTATTTTATTCATTTATTTTTACAACTGTCTGTAAATATCAGGGGCTGATAATTTGCCATGCTGTGTTTTTAATTCTGAACCAGGCAAATTACTTTTTAGGAGTATTGTCAGAGTTTCCATATTGTGTTTAATACTAGTTGTCTTAGTTTTTAATAGGATATCTGTCATTTTTTTTTTCAGGTTGTCAGTAAAAAAAAAGTGCTCTGCCAGTAAATTTTATGTTTTTGTTAGTAAAAAAAATGCTGCAGAAGGTTGGCAACACTGCTTGGAGGGTTAACATCACAGAATAAGGCCTATTTATGCTTTTGCGTTTTTGACATGCTAAAACACATGCACTCCGCTTCACCTTTTAATGAAGTATTGTCTAATTTCAGTGAAACATTGAAAGCTAGAGTGATGGCTGCATAAACTGTTGGTGCTATATAAATCCTGTATAATATTGCAGTAAAAAGACCAAATGGTCCCCATTTTTTTTCACCTGATTGGGGGGGGGGGGGGCATGAGCGCACAGTGAGCAGGTGACGTTGATGCGGCAGTGCATTTTGGAAAATGCAACATTCAGAGCCTTTAGTGCATTGGGAGACCTAATGAAGTCAATGACAGCTCATGTAACATGCATTTTCATTTTGCGTTGGCAACAGGGTATTAACAAGTCTTGATCAATGGCTTTTAACTCGATCCATTCCATAGCCTTAAGTGAAAATGTATTAGAAACAAGTATTAAAACTGTCAACTTACAAAGGAAATGCACTCGTGTCCATGCTCCTGCCTAACACTACAAAATACTGCACCTCTATGCACATGCATAGATCTTAATGGGCTCCAAGTGTTAAATGGCTACTGATTTTCCTTTCAAAGTATAAACCTTTTGTCTTAATTAGGGAGGGGTGACAATTCACTGTTGTCATGCAGAGTGTGTGACATTACTAGGAGAGTGACACTTTCTAATCACAATCTTCTTACTCCTTATTATCCTGGACAATTGTCTTTATGTGTACTTATCCCACCAGGTCTTGTCCCCTGCTAAGATGTCATTGTTCACACCATGCAATCATTTTGGTGCTACAAAGGCTGTAATAGAATATCCCATTAAATGGTGCACCTAAAAACTGATAGAAATGAATAGCCTCTGGTGAGCTGAATTCAAATCGCATGCCAAATCGGCGGCTATTGCCGGCAATGGCACCGTCCTAATTGGTTCAGTGCTGGCTTTGCGGCACCACACCGATTCCCAAAAGTAGTTCATGTAGTACTATTGGCAACTTCGGGGGGCGAATTTAATAGACATCTGTGCAGCAACCCGCACAGATGTCTGTCAAATCAGGCCCGAAATCAGACTGCATTGCCGGTTTGAAATTTCTTACCCACAGCAGTGTGAACCTGGGCTTAAAGCGGTAGTAAACAACGCTTGGTCATCTTTACCTACAGGTAAGCCTTACCTGTAGGTAAAATGAATATCTCCTAAACGTGCACAGTTTAGGACATATTCATCCTGCATGCAGCCAGTGACATCACTGACGCATGCGCTCTGAAGGTTTGGCATACCTTGCCTGAAATTCCGAGCTTCGTGATGAAACCGAGGGCGCCAATCGCACAGCCAAAGCATGCAAACCCCGAAGACAGACCGGGGAACATGTCAGCCTTTTCAGAGGTGACTGTACAACGCTGGAGGGCTTCGTTCCAAGGTGAGAATTTCATAATGTGCTAGAATGCAATGCGATACATCCGCAGTTTACAACCAGTTTAAGTTGGCTATGCACTAGTAGAATTTTTAGTTGAAATTTTTTTTAATTTTAGGGATGTTTTTTCAGTTTTCTAATTGTTAATCAGGCTAAATATTCAATTGTTTTTGGCCATAGTGAAGAGAACCTCAAAAGAGCAGAATTATTTATTTTTATTTTTTTTGTTAAAAGCAAACAAAGTTGAACTAATTTCAGAGACATTTGTCAAGCCATTGAATGTACTTAAGATTTTTCATATGAACTTTTGTACAAACATTTGAAATTCTACTACTGTAGGTAGTAAGACCTAATCTTAGGTGTGTTGCAATATAATAAAAACATTTTGAAGAAATTTTCATTATTCATTGTGCAGAAGAGCTATGAAGGCTGAAAATTTTTTGTTTGTTTACAAAAGTTTTATTTGAACATACATATTCAATGCAGTAAAGAAAGTTTCATATAATATAATAATATATATATATATATATTTCTCTGTCTCATTCTAAATATTGATAATGACATATAATTACAGTTTTTGAAAGACAAAGTTATCTTTTAGTGGATTACTCAAGGAAGTATTGTATCGGTGAGGAGTTATGGCAAGATCTAGTAGTTCCATTTATTATTAAAGATATATATGCTATCATGAAGCGTATGGTGGATCCTTTCTGAAAGTTTAAGCATTTTCATCCGACACAGAACCTGCATCCATGATAGATTGTTGGTTCTCCAGTTAAGTGCTATCATCTATTGAATTGAACTGATCAATGAATGTAGCAGTCTGACGCAAGGTACTGGTGTGTTTGGAACATTGGCATATAGAATGCATATTTGTGGGGTGAAGGAGATTTTTTTTGTTAAGAAGATTCTTCAATTCTGGCCATAGCTGCTTGCCAGATGGGTTTGAGGTGATCACAACTCCAGAAAATGTGAAAAAATACCATGTTCTAAGCAGCCCCTAAAATAGTTGGGGGATGTTTCAGGGTAGCAGGAGTGTATTTTGGTAGCGGTCATGTACCATTTTGAGAACAATTTAATGGGGGATTCCCTAAAAGAGATCGCTCTATTCCTTTTGCAGAGATTGTCAATCATAACACTTCATAGCTCAGAGGTGAAAGAACAATACAACTCAGTCTCCTAGTGTATCATTAGAGCAGATTTTTCTGGCATAGAGGGAATTTATGTGTCTATAAGATTGTGAGATTAGGCCTCTGTCTCTTGAGGAATGTATGCATATTTGTTCAAAGATGGTATTTGAGGTATGGATTTGTAGTGAAAAGAATTGTTTTATTTGATTGTAGTGGGTGAGCTCTGAGTGGGGTAGATTGTATTTTGTTAGAAGTGTGTCAAAGGGAGGGAATTCTGGTTTAGTGATGAATGATCCCAATGTGGTAAGGTTATTTTCAATCCATATTATGAACGTGGTATAGTCATTGTAGGAATGCATGAATCTAGCATCTCCTAGGTATGAGGGTAGAGGAGGGGTGCTAGAAGCTAGTTTAAAGGGATCTTTGACCTTTCCCATAGTTGGAAGAATTGGGCAACTATCATGTTGGATTTTTTTAATATATGATAATTGTACTTATTGGACCATAATATGCATTGTAGGTATAGAGGGGAGATTGAGAATGACTCAAATATTTTCTGGGGGATATTGGGGTTTGGGGCAAACCATTGGGAAAGTTGTGAGTCTGGCAGCAAGAAAGTAGTGCCATATGTTTGGAAGGCCGAAGCCTCCATTATTTTGTGGTCTGTTCATAAGAGAATAGCTGCATCTAGTTTTTTTGTTTGTCCAGATAAATTATATTTCTCTTTTGGAGGGACTGAATTCTGGTTTTGGGGACATTGATGGGGAGAGCTCTAAAGCAATATAAAAGTTTGGGAATGATTGACATCCTGATGGCACCGATTCTACCCCCGAAAGAAATGTGATATGAGGACCATTTTTTTTTAAGTAGGGAACTAATGTGGGAGAATTATGGAGGGTAATTCTGTTTTGTAGATTGATTTGAATGATGGGGTGATATGGACACTGAGGTATCTGAAGGATGGTGTGCTCCATGTGAATGGAAAGTTTTGTTGTAGAGGAGATTGTGTGTTTTGAGGGAGATTGATAGGTAGAGCTGAACATTTGTTTATATTAATACCCAGACCTTAGATGTTATGGAAATTTTTTAGTTGGGTATGGAGATAAAAGGATTGGATAAGAATAATAGGGTATCATCAGCGTATAAGCTTAAAGAGGAGTTCCACCCAGGGGGGCCGTCAAAAAAAAAATTAAAAGTCAGCAGCTACAAATACTGCAGCTGCTGACTTTTAATTGGACACTCACCTGTCCCTGGGTCCAGCGATGCGGGGGATGTCTAAGCTTAGACAGACTGGTCGTGAGTGGAGATTGGCGTCTTGGATGATATTTGAAACTAGTGTGATGTTGTCAATGGGGTTGTCCCGATACCACTTTTTTTGGACCGAGTACAAGTACCGATACTTTTTTTTCAAGTACTCACCGATACCGACTACCGATACATTTTTTTTTTTTTTTTTTTTTTTTTTTTTTAATGTCACATGACAGTGGTGGTTTTTATTTTTTATTTTTTTTTCCCATTTACATTTTATTTTTTACAATTTTAACTTTTTATTCTTTATTGCACTATGTGTGTGTGTGTGTGTGTGTGTGTGTGGTTTTTTTTTTTTTTTTTTTCAGCCCTGTTGGGGGGCTTTGGTGAGAGATCAGGGGTCTTTAACAGACCTCTGATATCTCCCCTTTGAGACAGAGAAAGAGACAGAGGATAGAGATTCCCCAGTCCCTTTCTCTGCAGCCTCAGCTGCACTGAGAATGAATGGAGAGAAGACAGCGGCTCCTCTCCATTCATAAACTGACACATCGTAATCACAGGAGATTACAATGTTTCAGTTAAGTGAATAGACAGTCAGCTGACTCTGTCCATTCACACAGCAGGACAGAGGAAGAGAGAGGGGGACAGCGGAAAGCCGGAACGGATTGGGACAGCGGAGGGGGACAGAGCAAAGGAGGAGGACAGCGGAGGGGGACAGAGCAACGGAGCAGGACAGCAGAGGGGGACTAAGGGGGAAGAGGCGACAGTCAGTGGTGATCGCGTGTGGGGGAGTTACAAGCACCGATCACCGCTGTATATCACTAAAGCAGCTGAAAGCCGCGGGGGGAGAAGCTTGTAACTCCCCCACACGCCGATCACTGCTGACAGTCAAGGTATCAGGGGAAGCATCGGGAGCATTTGCCCGAGTACAAGTACTTGGGCAAATGCTCGGTATCGGTACCGATACTAGTATCGGTATCGGGACAACCCTAGTTGTCAACTATTTGTCGGCCTGGGATAAATCCAGTTTGATCTATGTGGATGAGGTTGGTGATTACTGCTGCAAGTCTGTCAGCCAACAATCTGCCAAATATCTTGGTCGTTTATTTAGTACTGAGATGGGGTTAAAATTTTGTGGAAGGGTGTGGTTTAGGGATTAGTGACATGTTGGCCAGGAGCATTTCTTCAGGAAAGTGGTTTCCTTGTGGAATGTAGTTAAATAATTTGGTGAGTTTGGGTGCTAGAAGGGGTGCAAATTTCTTATAGTAGGAAGATGTGTATCCAACAGGGCCTGGAGCTGTGGTTAAGAGATGTAATTATGTTTGTTATCTCTAGGACTGTGCAAGGGTTGTTTAGGGATTTAATTTGATCATTGGTAAGGGTTGGAAGTTGTAGATTGTTTAACCAGTTGAGCTTTGGTTTTGGCTCTGAAAGAAGGTTTTTGTAAAAGGAAGTAAATATTTCTAGGACTTCTTGGGGGTGGTTAACCAAGTTACCATTTTGGTCACATAGTTTGTACAAATGTGGTGGTTTTTGTTCTTGGTTGAGTTTTCGTGCAAACATGGTAGATGCAGAGTTTCCATGTAACAAAAATTTAGCTTTAGAAAATCTAAGAGCTTTTTCTGTCAGTCTCGGGACATGATGGGACTGTGTTGTCATAAGGGGGCGGGGTCACCAGGTGTCATCACCCGGTGACCACGCCCCATGCCTATATATAAGTCAGCATTACAGCGTGAGAAAGCGTTGTGTCAACATCGGAAGAAAAGGAACAAGATGGCGGAGAAGACCGGGCCATCGCTAGCAAAAGAGCACAAAAGAGCAGAAGATAGCGGAGGAGCCCGGCAGAAGATTCGGAGAGCAGGAGAAGAACCGGACACCGGGAGAAGAAGCCGGAGAGAGCAGAGAAGTCAGAAGAAGACCCCCGAAGTCAGAAGACCCTCGGAGCTGCCTAATTGCTATAAAAACCTGTGTAGTGGTTTTTTTTTTTTTTTTTTTTGTTTTTTTTTGACGCTTTTTTCCCCCAGTTGAATGGGTACCCCATTCTCATTCACATAGGGTGGGGTTCGGGATCTGGGGGCCCCCTTATTAAAGGGGCTCCCGGATTCCGATAAGCCCTCTGCCTGCAGACCTTGACAACAAACGGCCAGGGTTGTCGGGAAGAGGCCCTTGTCCTCATCAACATGGGGACAAGGTGCTTTGGGGTGGGAGGGCCACAAGGTGCCCCAAAGCACCCACCCCCCCATGTTGAGGGCATGCGGTCTGGTATGGTTCAGGAGGGGGGGCGCTTGCTCGTCCCCACCCCCTTTCCTGACCGGCTGGGCTGCATGCTCGGATAAGGGTCTGGTATGGATTTTGGGGGTGACCCCATGCTGTTTTTAGGCGGTTTAGACCTAAGGGCCTGGTATGCCCCTGGGGGGAACCCATGCCGGTTTTTTATTTAAAATTTGGCGTGGCATTCCACCCTCATGATTCATACCAGACCGCTGTCAGCACTGCCTGTCGATCATCACGAAAGGGAAAAAAATGTTTTCCTTTCCCGATGAGCGAGCCAGCGCAAGATGCACAGTACCTTGTCGCCGAGAACCAGCACAATGGGATCGCGCTGGAAACACATTCTCGCTGTCAGGTACTGTATAAGTGATCTAGGTCTTTAGTGAGGCATTTAATTGCTGTAAGCCTATTCTTGTTTTTGGCTGCTGCAATGCTGATAAGGTGACCTCTCAAAACAGCTTTGTGTGCTGGCTAAAGTGTTGTGGGAAGAATATCCTCTGTAGAGTTTTCAGTGAAATAATTTTCAATATGAGTAGATATTTTTTGGATATCGGAGGGGTCTGTTAGAAGGGAATTGTTTCGGCGCCAATTGAAGGGAGTTTGGGTCAGCCCTAATGAGATGTGTCAAATGAGACCATGTTGTGATCAGACCATGGGCAAACGTATGCTTTGGTTGAGTTGGCGAGCAGGATTGGTGTACAAAAGATATAGTCTAGTCGGGCATAGCAATCGTGAGGGTGGGAATAGTGGGTGTATTCTTTATTGCCTATGTTATGGGCTCTCCAGGAAGCTATCAGCTGCAGCCCACTAAGTCCTATTCATAAATTTGGAGAAGGTTTTAGAAGAAGGGCCTATTTGGCTTCTATCCAGAGCTGGGTGAGCAGCCATATTGAAGTCCCCGCCTAGAATCGTGTGGGGAGCTATATGGGTCAAGGGTATCAAAAAATTAAAAAAAAAAGGAATGTTGGGATTTATTGGGGGCGTATACCGATGATTGATAGTGTCAGTAAACGGTTGTTAATCTTTCCTTTTGGATAATGAAGCGGCTGTCGTCATCTCTGTAAACATTCTGAACATCAAAAATAATGGAATTGCGAACAGACGGCGACTCCTCCGGTTTTGTGGTGAAGTATGGCTAACTGACAAATCTTACAAAGTATTTTGGGTGAGAGATGTGTTTCTTGCATCTAGTCTTTTATAGTGTTGAAAGGCTTTTTTGCGTTTGTGCGGGGAGTTGAAACCTTGGCCGTTTTGAGAGAAGATTTTAAGACCCATTAGGAAACCTTAAGATAGACTATATTGAAGGGTATGTTTCTGCTAGAGGTTACCTGAGGTGTTCTGGTTACACAGTGTAGAAGAGATCCTTGATATCTGAATGGTCTAGATTTAGCATTAGGATGACCTATAGAAACGGTATGATTTAAATGTATGGAGTCGTTATGTATCCAGTATTTTGTGCTTTGAAGGGGTGTCTTTGAAATACCACAAGAAGCATAACTTGGTATATATGATGTACTAATGAGAAACTTCCAGTAAATAGAATGCAAATTTTAAACAGAGCCATATGGGCTATGTAAAAGCAGAGAAAATAAAAATAAAAAAAATAATAAAAGGGGGTCAGGTGGCATATAGCCAGATGACCTTGTAATAAGGCTAAGAGAAATTGCATAAAATGTGCATAGTAATGGGTTATTTCTCAGCACTGCCCACTGCTTATAAGACTTAATATAATAATGTGAGAACAATATTAAACGAGAATATAACAACTGAGAGAATTAACATTAATACTTTCCCTCCACCCCCCCCCCCCCCTCCCAAAAAAAAGAGGAAGGGGGGTGTAGTAGTAGTACCAAAAGGTTATTTCCTCCTTTCTTCTATCCTACTCACCACCCAAAAAAAAAGTTGCATAGTCTTCAAAATATGAGGAGGTGAAAATGCTCAGTTGGTGAGGTGGTACATGAGGGAGGCGTGCTCATGAGGGCACTCGGCTCACATTCCTGGTGGTTGTTGTGATAACTGGATAGCATCCAAGGGAATCACAAAACTGGTTCAGAAAGAACCTTTAAACTGGATCCAAAAAAGAGGAAAATGAATTAACACGATTGAATATTAAATTGAATCAGTGAGAAGGGAACAAATCAAGGATTCAATCTAGAATGAAGTGGAGAGTCAATCCTAGGGTGATTATCGCCATCCCCTTTGGTCACGTTGGTTTCGGCGTGAAGCTGGGGTTGACCAAATAGGTGATGATCGTGGGGTAGAAGGGGGGGGGGGGGAAGGACAGGGGGCTCAGGATCCAGAAGGCCCAGTTTTACTAGAAGTTCTTTTCCCTCCAATGATGTTGTATACCGTGTAGGTAGAGCCATTGTGTATCAGAGTTTAAATGGGAAGCCCCAGCGATACTTGATTCTGGCTGTTTGTAGAATGATGGTAACTTCTTTCATTCTGCTGCTCCTATCAAGCATAGCTGGTGAGATATCTGGGTATATCTGTACCCTGTGACCCTCAAACACTGTTTGGGGTGTTTCTGGAGGCACGCATGATGTCCTCCTTTTAGTAAGAGTCTTTAATGCACATGATGATGTCACGTGGAGGTTGTCGGGTGTTGGTTTGGGGCAAGGAGCCCTGTGAATCCTGTCGCAGGTGAATGCAGATATTTGTTTGTCTGGTAGTAGGTTGTGGAAAAGTTTGGAGATGGCAGGTGCAAGGTCGGTGATCGATTTCTGGGATACCACGCACTCTTATATTGTGTGTGGTGTGTGTTTTTTGTTTTTTTTTTTTTTTTTTTTTTTTTTTTCTGTTGTCCAAATCCTTCCTTTTGAGCCTGCATAAAAGCAAAGCTATCAGCAAGAGTCTCAATCTTTTCTGAGATCATTATGGACAAGGTAAAGTTTGTCATGTGGTGTTTCAAGAATGTCAGTGCGGTTACCTATGTCTGCTATCTCCTGTGATAATGCACTGGTAGTCTTATGAAGTTCCAGCTGTATCTTGTCAGCTAATTTTTCATGTATAGCTGGCAGACTTTCATCTAAGTCCGCTTTGGAGTGCTGTACTCACTGTTTTCAGAAGTTGCTTGCTGTGCAGGCGTGGGACTGCTGGAGGCTGCAGAGGAGCCGGCGCCGTCTTGGAGCTTTTTTGCCTGAGATTTCTCCATGTTTAGGAGATAGTTTGTCAGGGAGTGCTGGGAGTGGCTTTTTCGTCCTCCTTTTTCCGGATGGGCATGCACTGGTATGTTACGCTGGGGTGGTTTTGGCTAAATCCGGGTTAAATAGCCCTGGGAAGTCCGGCTTGACAGACCTGTGTTCTGCCGAGCAAGGTCCCCTTGGCGGGTAATGACCCCCTGTACTGCGCAGGTGCATCGCTTGTGCAGTACGAAGAACAAGGGAGCTGTCAAATATCCGAAGCTGAACAGCTGTGAGTCAGTTGTACACGGCGCCTGCGCAATGAGCAGGACATTGTGCCCGACGCTGCCACACTCTCCCGATGCTCGTGCTACTCTGCAAGGGGCGGGTGTACTGTGACTCTCGGCTGTGTATGTTCAGCTATTTTTGGCTCGGTAGTGCTTCGTACTGCGCCTGCGCAGTACAGGGGGGGTCATTATCCGCTGGGGGAACTTTTTCAGCAAGACACCGGGTCAGACGGAACTGTGCTCAGACACGTCTGTCCCGCATCGCACCGTGCATGCGCCCCCGAAGGCTGAATATTGAACAACATAATCTGATACTGATCAGTGTCAGTAATTGCATTTTAATATTATTTCCTAATATGCCAATGGACGATAAATTATCACGGCAGAATTTGGGGAGGGGGGTGTCAGCAGAGTACATGGGCATGTACAAATTTCTCAGGAGGATTTCAGCCATGTCATTTGGAAATGATTGGCCCTTAAAATCAAAAAAAGCAGATCAAAAAGTAGTCAATCATTTTCTGTATGAGACAGCTATTGTAAATGCTCATTACAAGTGGGTAAAATGAAGCGGGATAAAGAATATTCTTGCATGAATAATTTTTTGGTGTTCACTCACGCTGCCCCTGCTCCTAGATCCCCTGACAACTTTGTAATAATTATACCACTGGAAATATATATGGTCATTCTGCTGAATTAAAACTGATTTGAGCTGATGAAAACTGAGGTGGGAGGGGGGTTCTTGTTTTATTTATCCATAGGATTAAGGGCCGGTTCACACTGCAGCGATGCGGGTACCCTGCAAATCCACTGCGGGTTCCTGCATTGCATGTCTCCCGGCAGCAGCTTCCATTAAAAGTTAATGACACCCCCAAAGCAGTTCGCATATCGCAGTGCGAATGGCAAATTCGGACAGGAATCAGATGTGAACACCCATGCGATCCAATTCTGCTGCGGACCAAAAAAAGGGTCCTGTGCGACTTTGGTCCAAATGCAACGCAAATTCAGCCATACTATCTGTATGAATGAAATTGCATTGCACAGAGATCGCATGTGATTTGCGGTGCGAATCGCATCCGATCTCGGACATCACACCAGTGTGAATCAGTCCTAAAGGTTGTTTGATGGCTCTTTGGGAACCGCTTCAGTTTTGTGCTCTATTTTATTTCCACAGTTTTCACTGATCTTCACATTGTGCCCTTGTGCAGCCCTGTATATTGAAGATTGAAAAAGATCTTATTGCTTTAGCCCTGGTTCACACTAACTGCGGGAATTAAATTGTGCGATTTTAGCTAACTTGCATGATTTCATTACTGCATGTTAGTCCCGACTTTGGGGGTGATTTCAGAGACATTTGTGTGGGTTTCTGCACAGATTTCAATGGAAATCGCACCCCGAAATCACCAAAAGTAGTACAAACTACTTTTGGGAATCGGTGCGGCGACGCACCGATTTTGGATACTACAATTGCTGTCGATTTGACATGTCATATCACATGCCAAATCCCATCAATGTGAACCAGGGCTTAAGGTGGTCATACAAGAGAAGTCTCCTTTTCATATAAAGGTCATTAAACCTTTCTGCTGAAAACTAACTCGCCAAATCTGTTCTCTGATATTAAAGTGATTGTAAACAATCACCTTGTAAAACAACGCTTTCAGTTTAAAATGGAACTGAAAGGCAAAAGTTTTTTGTATAGATGTATAAAACAAAAAAATTATAAATAATAAATACTGAAGAAGACTAGTAGGAACACCAGGGATTTCACATAAAGGAAGCAATACAAAGAGAACAGGATACTTATTCGTAAATGGTACAAAAGGCATATATCGGGAATATGAAGTGTTGGAGTAACAAACGCTTTAAGTAGCTGGAGTGTAGGTTGTAAATGAGGAGGGCTCACATACATATATATTGTATAAACACCGCAATTGTCTTCCACAATATTGTGTGGTGTGGGTTTTTTATGCATTTTTTTTTTTTTCTCTCCCACTGCAGACCTCCATATCTCTGTTAGCCATTACATGTGCAGTGAAACCTGTTGCAGGTTAGCAGACATCCCAACCTGCAAAAACTAATTTCAGGGAGGTGCTGCTGCGCGGCCTTTCACGCACCCAAGCCCTCCCCCACCACCACCATCAGTCTGAAGAGTTCCCCTGCGGTACGGTGTGATCTGGATGCATACAGAGAAATCGCCTGAAATTTGTACTCTCCCTTTGATCAGTGTCCTTGTCCCACCAAATTATTTCACCTGCCTCCCAGGTACCAGCACTCCTCTAGTTCCCATCGTGTGTACACCACTCAGGGGCTGCCTGCATGGTCACCAGACTTTGTGTGGAAGCACACAGAGCCAGCCAGGGACACAGTGCTGCTAGAGAAGACATTGCAGTGTATGACAGTAATGAATGCCGTCCTCACACTCGCCAGCTCTCTCTGTCCTCCCTCTGTTGAATCTGACACAAGCTCCCTCCACACAGCTGCTGCTCACCTCTCGTTGGCCGTCCCGGTGTTCTGCCGAGTTCCCCTCGGCCGGTAAGTACCCCCCTGTACTGCGCAGGTGCAGCGCTTGTGCAGTACGAGCCGGCGGAAATAGCCGAAGCCGAATACTTGTATATCAGCTGTACACTGCGCCTGTAAGAGGGCCCCTCATGGCCTCGCTTCGCTTGCCACACTTCGGGCATGGCCTCGCTTCGCTCGGCACTTTTTTTATTCTACCTCTAGATCCACTTGGATGGTGGGGTTTGAACCTGGACTCAGGGCGCAGGCGCCGTGTACAGCTGACTCAAGGTTTTCAGCTTCGGCTATTTTCGGCCACTCCTTAGTCGTTCGTACTATGCCTGCGCAGTACGGGGGGGTCCTTATCCGCCGGGGGAACTTTCTCGGCAAGACACCGGCTTCCAACTTTTGCTTGCAGCTTAAAGAGGAACTGCAGTCTGCTTACATAGTTTGTAATAAAAACATCTTTGCCATTCTGAAGCTTCCACCCCCCCCCCCACCACTTTGCATATTTTATATATTCTGTACTTGCCAAATATGTTACAGAAATATCTCTCCACTGAGTCTGGCTGCATCCATTTTAACTGTCGGCAGCTGAAGCTCATGTGACCGGCTGCCCTCCTCTCCTCCTGACTGACCTCAGCGGGGGATTCTGGTCTCCTCCCACTCTAGCTCTCAGATCAGGAGAGGCAGCTGGTCACGCAAGTGCCAAGCGGCGCTCTGGAATCGGGTATAGACAGTGTATAGATAAAAAAAAAAAAATGTTTTTTTTTTTTTTTTTTGCGTTTTACAGCTTCAGTTTTTTTTTGTTTAGCCAATAGACAGCATTAGGGGGAGGCAGGGCCATCTTTAATATTGATTGGACCCTGGGCAAAACTTTTCTTGGGGCCCCCCCCATGCAGTTTCGCTCTCCACCTACTCTGAGACATACAATAAATAGCAGCTAGACTCAAAATCAGTTTACTGAATCAGATCAGACAGCTGTTGTGATTGGTTGCCAGAGGTTACAGTGTATCATTACCGCTCACTGCTTAGTTGCTAGAGGTTACAGCACATGATTTCTGCTTGTTGATTGGTTGCTAGAGATTACTGTGGATATGACCTCAGGGGAGCATGATATACATATCAATGCCGCTGCTATTTCCATATAAATGGCACCACTATTTACATATGAATGTCAGTAATTTACATGTAAACACAGGGTCTGCAGGTGAGTCATCTGTACACAACAATAGGGCAGAGCTGGGCAGCATTAGTAGCAGCATTTCACACTGAGATATCGGGACACAGCACAGGACTAAAACCTCAAGGGACAAGGGAATTTAAACCATAATATTTGGCAAGTGTGAGGCAGTTGCTTTGGGCCCCACAACAATGACAGGGCCCAGGGCAGCTGCCCCTTTTGCCCTGCCTTAAAAACGGCCCTGAGGGGAGGCGAGGGAGAGCTGCTTTTTAAGCAGAAAACGAGCAACAAAACACACGTAAAACTCGAAATGCAGCGCACATTCTCTTCTTTGGGATAATAATGAAGCTGCTTTGCTGGTGATACTGATGGAGTTATTGCAAACAAATTTTTAAAGGCTTTTTTTTCTAGTGATATCAAGAATATTATTATGCTCCCTTTTTTTGGGGGGGGGAGGCAAGTAACCACCAACACCATTATCCCGTAGTTTTTAAGATCAGATACAATTATGTTGGTGTCCCTTTTCAATTTTACATTGTGTGTGTGTGTGTGTGTGTTTTTTTTTTTATTTTTTATTTTTTTATTTTTTTTATAAATGTAACTGCCTACTCTCAAAATGTCATTTGAAGTAAAACACATAGCCAAGTAGTATTCTCCACAATTTTTTTTTTTTTTTTTTTTTTTTTTTTATTGTGCATTAAAAAAAGAAAACAAATAAAATTAGGCATGCTATCTGCCAATAGAACTTACCCAAAAAGTGCATTCTATGCATCCAAAAATATGGAAAATATAACAAATCAAATCATTTATTATTCAACAAAAAAAATAAATAAAAGCCTCATGCATGTGTCCTGCTTCTTAATATAGGGGGTCAACAATGTCAAGAGTTGGTGAAAGCAGGGGTCCGTCATCCAGGGATAATTCCGAAAAACATCCAGATTATTCTCCTGGAGCTCCCTCAGCAAAGGCATATGACATAATTGGTCACAATTTAATAAAGCAACCAATTTTTGGTCCCCCTCCCTTGGGTTTAAAGCAATAACTCCAAGGCCAATAATAAATAATACGTTATCTCCTCCGATTCTGCAACATGTCTGGTTGACGAGCGGCCGTTCAGAAACGAACTGAAAAGCACAAATCAACACTTGCCAAACTTCTACTAACACAAAAAATTAGCAGGAGGAGCCCAGAGGGTGGCTCTAAAGAGCTGAAAAACCATGTAGTATGTCAGTGTTTGTTGGCCGACAATTCCTTGCCGTTTTTTGTATGCAAGACAAAATCCAGACACACGCCTTCGGACAAAAGTCCAAGATTTTATCTGCGGAAAATCCAATCGGGTGTACGAGGCTTTAGAATTCCATCGGGAAGAATCTGCAAATTCCTGCAGCTGTAAAAAGTTCCCATACAGCAATTCCCTGTGGTAATCATAGCTGGACACAACTGTGGCCGCATCAGCCTGTCATTGCATTGTATGGGCTGAGCAGCGGACATAATTGTCATTTAGCCACAGGAATTTGCAGGTTCTTGCCAACTGAATTTGCAGTGTGCGAATTACCTGTGTGAATGTACCTGTAACCATCCCCTCTATCTACAATTAGAGTTTTGATCAAGGAGCTTCTGTTCTCCTATATATTGTCCATTTTTAATACCTCTTACTGTAAGAAGATATGAATAACCATTTAGCTTTCCATTCTATGTATGTATTCAGATATCACTGGACACTCAGTACTTCACCAAGCACTGTGACTTCTAATTTATGAATGCTTTCCTTTGAACTATACCAGTACTGGTATTTCTTGTTTGCATTTGACTTGTATATAATATACTGATGCATAAACTATGCTAGAGGGTTAATGAGGAAAACAAACATAACTTTACTGTCACTGGTATCGGTTGACAATAGTGTTTCCGGTTAGACAGGTTCCTCTCCTATCTACGAAGGAGGTTATGATTTGATTTTCCCAGCAGTTAACAAGCTTCAGTAGTGACAGTATACACAATCACAGATCACACCCCGTCATTGTCTGATTTTCTTCCTTCACTTGCCATATGACATCTGCTGCCTTATGGTGAAATGCTAGAAAAAAGGTGTGTGTGTGTGTGTGTGTATATATCTATAAAAAATATAATAAATAGTGCTGCGCTAATCCAAAACGTCCCTATTACGGGACTATAAAGTGATGGTGAAATAACCAAAAAGTGGTAAAATTGACATAAAAGTGTTAATAGTCCTCCACAAAATATCACACTCATCAAGGTATCTTGAGAATTCTAAAACAAGTAGGTACAAATCCCTGTGTAAAAGGTCAATCACCATACATATAACATAAAGTAAATAATCTATTAATAACTAAAATCAGGTGCAAACATCAGTGGTGTCATCTCACAAACGGAACTCAGTAACTCAAATGCAGTAGTAGAACAGGATTAGCACATAAAGTGACAAGTGCAATGTGAACAAACACAAACCAAAATAAAATAAATTTGGAATATAAACTAATACAATGTTCGCAAGTGATTATACTAATGGAGCAGGCATTGGTGCTAAAAATTGTGACTTGAAGGTTTGGCATAAGCCAGAAGTGACAGTGAACACAGTCCTTATTTGCTTAGAATAACAGTGATAGCGTCTTAACATGCAACGGTCGCTCCGTGGTGACTTGCTTAAATAACCCGGTGCTCAGCTTCGTGCACACACACTCCTGTGAGAGATGGCCCCTTACCTTAAGGCAATAGGGCAAACACATATAGCCAGGGGTCTTTCCATAGGGTTCTCCTTGGAGCAGTGGAGCAGGCGTGTATGACCAAGAATCTTTATTAGGGGGGTCCTCCTAGGGTGTAGAGCCCTATCCTCACAGTCCCAATTCCAGGGGGTGGTTCCCTCGGTAGATAGGGGGGATAAAACACACGGGGAGCCCCAATAGTGTAATATTGCTAAAACAAATCGCTTTATTGAGGTAAAACAAGGTACTCACATAAAAAACAGCAAAGGTATTCCTATCTCCGACGAGCGGCGAGCTCGTATTACTAACACAGCGTGTAGAGCCTGTCCCGTCCTTACGCGTGACGTCACACCGCACGTGACTTCATCAGAGCCTGATCCTCTGATGAAGTCACGTGCGGTGTGACGTCACGCGTAAGGACGGGACAGGCTCTACACGCTGTGTTAGTAATACGAGCTCGCCGCTCGTCGGAGATAGGAATACCTTTGCTGTTTTTTATGTGAGTACCTTGTTTTACCTCAATAAAGCGATTTGTTTTAGCAATATTACACTATTGGGGCTCCCCGTGTGTTTTATCCCCCCTATCTACCGAGGGAACCACCCCCTGGAATTGGGACTGTGAGGATAGGGCTCTACACCCTAGGAGGACCCCCCTAATAAAGATTCTTGGTCATACACGCCTGCTCCACTGCTCCAAGGAGAACCCTATGGAAAGACCCCTGGCTATATGTGTTTGCCCTATTGCCTTAAGGTAAGGGGCCATCTCTCACAGGAGTGTGTGTGCACGAAGCTGAGCACCGGGTTATTTAAGCAAGTCACCACGGAGCGACCGTTGCATGTTAAGACGCTATCACTGTTATTCTAAGCAAATAAGGACTGTGTTCACTGTCACTTCTGGCTTATGCCAAACCTTCAAGTCACAATTTTTAGCACCAATGCCTGCTCCATTAGTATAATCACTTGCGAACATTGTATTAGTTTATATTCCAAATTTATTTTATTTTGGTTTGTGTTTGTTCACATTGCACTTGTCACTTTATGTGCTAATCCTGTTCTACTACTGCATTTGAGTTACTGAGTTCCGTTTGTGAGATGACACCACTGATGTTTGCACCTGATTTTAGTTATTAATAGATTATTTACTTTATGTTATATGTATGGTGATTGACCTTTTACACAGGGATTTGTACCTACTTGTTTTAGAATTCTCAAGATACCTTGATGAGTGTGATATTTTGTGGAGGACTATTAACACTTTTATGTCAATTTTACCACTTTTTGGTTATTTCACCATCACTTTATAGTCCCGTAATAGGGACGTTTTGGATTAGCGCAGCACTATTTATTATATTTTTTATGTCCTTTTAAGGTTTGGTTTGTACCTTTCTTCAGTGCATGCGGCTTATCCCTAGCACTTATTTAGACTCTGGCCCTGTTAGCGCGGGAATAATTCCTTTATTTTGTATATATCTATAGATATCTCTATCTCTAATATTCGGAATGAAAACTGTCATTTAGTATTTTTTTTTTTTTTCTATGGAAAACACACTGAACAGAAGAATGGAGGCAGAACAGATACAAAGTATCTTAAAAAGAACTGTAAGCGAATCACTTAATATGAATAACAATAGATATGCAAGTGCTGATCGGATGCCGATGGGCATGCTGGAGAAAACGGCAGCCAATTCGGCTGGCTTCTGACGGACAGGCTGCTGTACAGAGGCCTAATGTCGGACAGTTTTCCTCGTTCAAAGGTTTTTATTGAGAGATCAACATATGGTAACAAGTATAATGTATCAATTAAAGGTATATTAGTAGTTACATGTAAAATAAAGAAGCAGGTTACGGCATTGTGTTAATATAACACACAGATGGTAAAATTAATGTTGGATAAGTTCCTGATTTATCAAAGTGATACAGTTTTCAGACTGTTTCAATTTTAGCTTGCATTAATATTTTGAGGATCATTATCAGTTAATGAAAGAAAATTAGGTCCATTTGTGTCTGAGTTCTTTGTATGTGTGTGTAACATTTGAATAAAGTATACTGTATATACTCGAGTATAAGTCGAGATTTTCAGCCTTTTTTTTTTTTTTTTTTTTTTTTTTTTTGCTGAAAGTGCCCCCCCCCCCCGACTTATACTCGAGTCACCGCCATCTGCCTACATGCTTAAAGTGTCATACAGACGGCGGCCAGGGTGTGATATTACCATTCGGCGGCCATTCCACTGTTCAAAAGCTGCGCCTCCTCCTAGTCTGTGATAGGCAGAAAACTTCATTTCCCAGCAGTCAGTGTACAGCCTATCACGGACATTCTTTCATCCTCGTCCATGGTATGAGGATGAGAGTATGTCCTGATAGGCTGACTGCTGGGAAATGGAGTGTTCTGCCTATCATCACAGACGAGGAGGAGGCGTGGCTTTTGAACAGTAGAATGGCCGCCGAATGGTGGTATCACACGCTGATCGGTGCAGAGCGGCACACGGAGGAAGGAGATCGCCACACGGAGGCATGCACACATACACAGGGACACATGCACAGGACACAGGGAGGCATGCAGATGGGCATTGCTCACCCTCTTTTCCACTTACAGTAGCTGCTGCATTTCTCACCCTCATCTTATACTCGGGTCAATACACTTTTTTTTTTTCCCAGTTTTTTTGTGGTAAATTAGGGGCCTTGACTTATACTCGGATCGACCTATACTTGAGTATATACGGTATGAATCAAACTGAGTGTGATATTTTAAATATATTCCATATCACCTGTTGCTGGTGGGTACATTTATGAAATAATAAGAGAGAAATAATGAAGA
Organism: Lithobates septentrionalis; assembly: GCA_037952835.1. Lineage (NCBI taxonomy): Eukaryota > Metazoa > Chordata > Amphibia > Anura > Ranidae > Lithobates > Lithobates septentrionalis. Next base: position 4,388 of record JBBDGP010003098.1, on the reverse strand, counting down.
AAAAAAGAAAATAAGGGTAAGGAAAGGTGGGGGGGACAGAGGGCATGGGAGTTCCAGAGGCATAATCTTTTCTTATAGTTTTATCATTGTTGCATATAAAAATGTTTGTTACCATGACTGGAGTACCTGGTGGTCAAAGTTTATAGGTAAACGGTGTGTGTGATCTATGGTTTCCATAGACCTTCATATCCTTTCAGAAATTCTTTATCTAGGGCTTCATTTTTGCATGCAACAATAACCGATTCATTCTGTGCTTGGTTTCTGCTATGCTTAGTATGGGAGTTTTCCATGCTTTAGTTATTGTCTGTTTCGCGGCCGTCATAAGTTGTATGAATAGCTTGAATTGTTTACGAGTCCTGTAATACAAAAGTTCTTAATTTGAAGGTAACAAAATATTTCTGATTGAGGGAGCCCAAAAGACTTGCATAAGTCTGGGAAGGGACGGATTGTTTTACTTAGGATCATGTGATTTAAACATGTTATACCTGCTTTGGACCAAGCCCGAAAAGATCTGGGATAAGTCCATGCTGGATAGAAAGCTGGGTTTTTGAGAAAAGGATAGAAGTGGATTATGTTTGGATTGCAGACCATGAGAGATTTTGAGTCTATCCCAGATAGCTAGAGAATGTTTAGTGATTGGGTTTTTTAAAGTTTTACAATCTATGGGACGTAACCATAAAATATTGTGTATACAACTCTTCTGATTATAAAAGAATTGCACTAGGTGCGTGGTGAATAAAAAAACATGCAGGTTACTAAAATAAACGGTGAAGGATATCCTGCTGCTAGGCACTATAACCCCGATTATAGGGCACAGAGAGATAAATGTATAAATAAAAGTGCAGCGCCGGATAATAGACCAATATTTACCAAGTGAATATAATGTGTAGGCTTACACTAATGTAAAGTTATAATAAAATTAATCATGATCAAAAATAAAAAACATCCAGTGAAAAAATAGTCCATAGGTAATTAATGTGTTGAAGAAAATATGTGCATAATGAAACACAAAATATGACAACAAAGTTCATAAGTGAAGGTGTCCCAATGAAAGAATTTCGATACAGGATCCTGAATCTGTATTCTCCACCACTCATGCTGCCTGTCACCTTTCAACAAATGGCTTACCAGAAAGCCTGCGACCGCCCTTCTCCGGGGGGTCAAGTCAGGCTTAGTAGAAACAGCAGGGACACTGTTAAGGACTCGGTTCTCTCACAAGTGACCAGCTGGCGTCAAGGAATAACTTACATGGCACGCTCACAGGAGACAAGTGCTGTGTACCGATGGAGGCTGCTAAAAGGATTCAACAAGGACTGTTAAACCCTTGGGGCGAAGACCCATCCATGAACGTCGATGCTCATTGGCGTGCGGCTTCTGTCCCTTCGGTTATCCATCGGTGCACAGCATTTGTCTCCTGTGAGTGTGCCGTGGAAGTTATTCCTTATTGATGCCAGCTGGTCACCTGTGAGAGAAGTGAGTCCTTAACAGTGTCCCTGCTGTTTCTACTAAGCCTGACTTGACCCCCCCTGAGAAGGGCGGTCGCAGGCTTTCTGGTAAGCCTCCATTATTTGTTGAAAGGTGACGGGCAGCACAAGTGGTGAATACAGATTCAGGGTCCTTTATCGGAATTCCTTCATTGGGACACCTTCACGTATGAACTTTTTTGTTGTCACATTTTGTTTCATTATGCACGTATTTTCTTCAACACCTTAATTACGTATGGACTATTTTTTTTTCACTGGATGTTTTTTATTTTTGATCATTAATTTTATGTACTTTACATTAGTGTAAGCATACACATTATATTCACTTGGTAAATATTGGTCTATTATACGGCGCTGCACTTTTATTTATACATCTATACAATTTTTCTGTAGTGGTTAACGAGATGTTCGTTGCTGTAGATTTTTGAGTATTAACCATAAGGCCTTAGATGATCGAAGGTGTGTGGTTGTATATATTTTTTTTTATATTCATCTTGTGGTGACAACCTCCCAATTCTATGCCTGTTATAGAAGGTTCATTTTTTTTTCTTCTTTTTTTGCTAAAGGCTCAATAAGCAAAGCAAATAATAAAGGTGAGAGTGGGCATCCTTGACGTGTGCCCCCTTTCTATGTTGAATGTTTCAGATTTGTAACCTGCATATTTAATGTACGCTTTAGGTTTGCAGTAAAGTGCTGAGATCCATTGTAATAAATGGGGGGCAAAATCCCAATTTACTAAGAGTATAGTGTATATAGGACTATGAAATGGAATCAAATGCTTTTTTTTTTTTTTTTTGTATCTGAGAGGAAACGGGCTGGGATGCGGCGTCATTTCGCAGCGTGTGAGGTGACACGTCTAATATTATCACTTGCTTGTTGGATAGGGATAAATCCTGCTTGGTCTTGATGTATAATTTTACCAATGAAATGTATTAAGTCTAGTAGCAAGGATTTTGGCTAATATTTTAATATCTACATTTAGTAAAGAGATAGCATCTGTTCGAACTATAGTCCGAGTTTGGTTTGGGAAGCATACAAATAGTTGCTGTTAATGTTTCCTGTCTAAATGAGTGACCTGATAGTATAGAGTTGAAGACATCAGTTAAGGTGGGTGATAATTTTTTAATATATTTACGATAATATAGTATGGAAAATCCATCAGGGCCAGGTCTTTTGTTTTGTTTTCAGTGTTTTGATCGCGCTGGACACCTCTTCAACCGATACAGGTTTCTCTAGTAGCTCTAACTTGTGTTGTGGATAATGTGGGGAGGGAAATGTGGGAAAAGAACTCATCTGCTTTGGATGTATCCAGCTCAGTGTCAGAAGAATATAAGTGTTTTTTAAATGTTTTACATTTTTGAAGTATTTTCCTTGGGTTATTGGAGTATAAATCTTTACATATTTTGGGACAAATAGGTTTAGTGGGAGAGTTGTGAGGTTTGAGCGTGCGGGCTAATAGAGTTTCTGGTTTATTAGCTTTCGTGTAAAAATAGTTTTATCTGCTGATTCTGTGAGAAACGGGTCAAATTCAAGTTTAGCCTTATCCAATTGTAGTTGTAACAAAGGGAAGGATTGGATTGAACTGCCATGTATCAAGTGTTAAAGTTTGTTTCTAGTTTGGTTATATAAAGCTCTATGCTCTCGATTAAATAGAGCCACTTGTCTCATACATATACCACGTAAAACCTGCTTTGTGAGCTTCCCACAGAGTGAGCGGGGATATATCAGGGGTATAGTTGTCTACAATGTATTCCTTCGGTGCAAGTTCAATATTACGTTTATGTGTTGGGTTTTTAAGTAGGTGATCTCTAAGAAGCAAGTCGGATCATGTGCTTTTGGAATGTAGAGGCTATAGAGGTAAGTATTGCACTATGATCCGACCATGGGATTGGTAAGATTTTGGATGTTAGGATTTCAGGCACCATAGGAATATATAAACTATTTGTGAGAATGGGCGATTGGGATGTGAATCATGGGTAAATTGTCTTTTTAGTTGGATTCAGTTCACGCCAAGGGTCTACTAAATTTATGTTTTATAATGAGTTGTGAAAGAGTGTCTTATTTTTATTTTCAGTGTTTTGATAGCACTGGACACCTTCTTCAACCGATGCTTTGTAGTCTTAAAAAATCGTTGTTTTGCCTACAACTGTGTGTTTATTGCTGTGCTGGTTTTCTCTGTTTATATAAACATTTAACCACTCAGCCCCAGAAGATTTGCCTGCTCAATGACCAGGCTATCTTTTGCAATACGGCACTGCGTCGCTTAACTGACAATTGCGCGGTCGTGCAACGCTGTACCCAAACAATTTTTTTTCCTCAGTTTAGGCCGATTATGTATTCTATATATACAAGTATAGGCGCAATAAACTGAAAAAAGCCAGCAAAACAACCCTTGATCCACAAAAATAAATAAAAAGGAACAAAGTGGGATACTGTGAACATAAAAAGTATAAAAACCATTTCGGGTAATAAAATACATTCAAAGACAAATGCGTGAGAGGTCATGATGGTAGGTTGTGTGTGTGTGTGGGTGTGTGTGTGTGTATATCTCTCCTTCTTTTTTTTTTTTTTTTTTTTTTTTTTTTTTTCTCCTCCTTTCTTTCTCCCTTTCTTTCTCCCTTTCTTTCTCCCTCTTTCTCTCTCTCTCTTTCTCTCTCTCTCTTTCTCTCTCTCTTTCTTTCTCTCTTTCCTCTCTCTTTCTCTCTCTTTCTCTCTCTCTCTCTCTCTTTCTCTCTCTTTCTCTCTCTTTCTCTCTCTTTCTCTCTCTTTCTCTCTCTTTCTCTCTCTCTCTCTCCTCTCTCTCTCTCTCTCTCTCTCTCTTTCTCTCTCTCTCTTTTCTTTCTCTCTCTTTCTCTCTCTTTCTCTCTCTTTCTCTCTCTCTTTCTCTCTCTTTCTCTCTCTTTC
>JBBDGP010003097.1:130000-280226 GCA_037952835.1 Lithobates septentrionalis | reverse complement strand
GATAAAAAAAAGAGTACAATGTAGCACGACCGCGCAATTGTCCTTCAACTTGTGACAGCGCTGAAAGCTGAAAATTTGCCTGGGTGGGAAGGTGTCTAAGTGCCTAGTATTGAAGTGGTTAAGTGTAATCCATATTTGTGACCATTCATTGGTACTGCTATGAACCTGGTCATGTTCCCTTGCACCCCACTCCCAAAATGCCCTTCACCTACCTGAATTGTGGGTTTTTTTCCCCCACAGTATTGTTATCCTTTGAATTAGGTGCAGCTGTGTGTTGCTTTACCCACCCTCCATCTACAAGTCCATCCATAAGGGCAGATGAGTTTGTAGGTCTCAAAGAAAGTTTGGTGAGGTCTCCTCACTTGTAGACCATTGACTGACTTTCTCCAGCCCCATAATGGTAGGTTTGTACTACTGTATAGAACTGGGACTAGGAAAAGAGTCTGAAGGAGCCTGTGCATAGTACTCACAATGATGCACTGCTTGCAGTTGCAATGCTCTGCAGGCTCAAATTTACCTTTTTTTTTTTTTTCCATTTGTGTGCATTTAATTTTTAAAACAGTGGTGTGTGTGCCTCATATTTGGGCATGTGCTGCTAAAGTGTTACCAAACCCAGTAATATGAAAATGGTCAATCTGTGCCACCCCCCTGTCAGTGCCCACAGCTTATAAATCTTTTTTTACATTAAAATATTGGCACTGTATAATACCTTTTTTGGCTGATCTGTGTACCACGGTCAGTTATAAACTGCACAGTTTCTCCAGTGCTGAGAGTTCAGGTAGGAGGAGATTTCCACTTCAGCCTGTATACACGCCCACATGTGTGATGCCAAAATCATGTGACCTGGCAAGTAATTCTCTCCAGCATAAAAGGACACAACTGAGTATGTGCAGGTTGGCTACCCTTCCTGTGTTTAGTTGGCTTCCCCAAGACAGTGCAGGAGGAGGAGGATCTGCGCATACAAGATAAAACAGTTTTTTACACAATACAGAGGATTAACCCCTTAACTTACACAGTGAGTATAACGAACATGCTATTCTGCATATACAGACAGATTTTACTGTTGTGGGTTTAGTAACACTTTGACCCCTTTCACACTGAGGTGCTTTACAGACAATACAGCGCTAAAAACAGTGCCTGTAAAGAGCCGCTCCTGTCTCTCCAGTGTGAAAGCCCTAAGTGCTTTCTCACTGGGGCGGTGCGCTTCCAAGACAGTAATAAAACTCCTGCAAGCAGCATCTTTGGAGCGGTGATGGAGCGCTGTATTCACCGATCCTGCCCATTGAAATCAGTGGGTCAGCGCGGCTATACCGCCAACCTAGCGCCGCTGCAGCAGCGCTTTGCGGTGGTTTTAACCCTTTCTTGGCCGCTAGTGGGGGGGGGGGGGCGGGTAAAAGCTATCGGCCGAATAGCGTTGCGAAATTGACTGTAAAGCGCAGCTAAAAATAGTGGCACTTTACCGCCGATGCACCCACCGCCCCAGTGTGAAAGGGGCCTGTAAATGGTCTGGCCTTCCTGACATCACTGCTGTCTTTGCCATATTGCATGGCCTGTAGCTGCTCTCACAGCCGTGATTTGTGTTTCTGCAATGAAGACTCCGCTCAAATCTCATGTGTAATGTCTGAGGAGTGCAAATTGTCCAAGGTCACCAGAGACTTTGGATTGCGGCAATCTGTATGACATGCGGTGGTGACAGGTGCAGTTTACTCCTTTTTGTAGAAGAATAACATTTTGGATGCTTCAATGTAACTGTTTTTTGATCTGTCTTGTGGGTCATTTACCTTTCCTAAAATCAAAGGAGATTTTTAAAGAGCATCTTCAGTCATTTATTTTTATTTTTGTTTTTTATTATTTTCATCTTTCCATCTATGAAATCTTCTGCCCTTGTTTTTTAACTTTGGATAGTAAAACATTTTTTTTTTTTTTTTTTTTTGTTCTGCCAGTAAATACCTTTTTATACAGCCCACTTCCTGTTACTTGTCTGGTAAAATCTATATCTAATATTTATTTTTGTGTGAAAACTGTACTGATACAAAGTGTAAGGCTAGGTTTCCACTGCTGCGTTGTCTGAGATCGGATGTGATTCGCACCGCATTGCAGTGCAAATCACATCCGATCTCTGTGCGATGCGATTTCAGCCATACAGATAGTATGGCTGAATTCGCATTGCATTCGGACCAAACTCGTACAGGACCCATTTTTTTGGTCTGCAGCAGAATCGGATCGCATGGGTGTTCCAAGCTTGCAGATTGCACTGCGATATGCAAACTGATTAACTTTTAACTGACACTCCCAGCAGTTCGCATAGTAAAGTGTGAACTGCCGCCGGGAGACATGCGATGCGGGAACCCGCAGTAGATTCGCAGCATTCCCGCATCGCAGCAGTGGGAACCTAGCCTTAGTGTTAAAGTTTGACCTCCTCATATGGTTTTTGGTAAATCTTACAAAAAAGATTAAGGAACAAAATTGTAGAATGTATGGCCAGCTGGAAAGTTTAAGTATAGTTGGGATTTGACTGAACTTATGCTTTTAAGTAATTTTCAGGGGTGGGGGAATAATAACCGTGGGATTCAGGTGATGTAAGGATCTGAATGTTCATCATTGTGGGGATTTTCAAATTTATACACCTCCCCTCATTTAGCCTGAGACTGTCCTTATTCTTTTAAATAGAAGTAAAGTCAATTTATTATTATTTTTTTTTTTTAAATCTCCATCTTCCTCCCCTGCAGTGCGCTTGTGGGATGGGAAAAAGTCCGCACCGCCCCAGTGTGAAAGGGGGCTTAGTGTAACTGGTTCTTTAAAGTGATTTGTAAACGATCACCTTGTAAAACAACCCATTACGTTTTTTCAAAAGGAAATGATATGCAAAACATTTGTGTAATAGATATTTTTTTTTTAAGTGATCACATACATTCCCTCTGTTCTCAGCTGTATAAGAGCTGGGGGAAGGAGAAGCAGCAGAAAACTGTGCAGTGGGGGCGTGTCAGGACAAGTCTAATCATTGGAGGAGAGCACACTGAGGTTCCAGCATAGCTAGAGAACTGACCACAGTGGGGTCTGTTGCTTTGTGTGGTCATTTTTTAATAGGAAAACAAGGGGACTAGCAGGACAACCAGGGATTTCACATAAAGGAAGCAATAGAAAGAGAACAGGATACTTTCTCATACAAGGACATGGTACAGCAGGCACATATCAGGAATATGAAGTGTTGAAGGGGTAACAAATGCTTTCAGATTGCCAAGGTTGTTATTGCTGCAGCTTGTGGACTCCTACTGATCACAACTGGTCATAGGACATTGCAAATACACATAGTAATGTTTGGGCAGTAATAAGAATGCAAAGTACATGGCGTTTAGGATATTTTTAGGTTTATTGCTATAAATGGCTAGTCTTAAACTTTTTTTTTTTTTTTTTTTTTTTTTTTTTTTTTTTCTTTCTGTAAAATCCAAGTTCTGAATGTTTCTGATCATTGTTTGCATACCTGGGTACAACCAAAAATCTGTCAATACTTTTTACATGGTTGCTGTCTGTACTTGGTGTCGTGATGTTCCTGATTCCTTGCAGCGTTTTTATATGACCTCATACGCATTCCATTACTGTAGCCGAGTCCTCAGGAATTACTGTAAGAAGAAGCAGCTGTCCAGTATACGGACTGTTAATATTTCAGCTGTGTAAAAGCAGCGAGAAGGAGGGGGGGATAGTCTATATTGGAGGCTTTTTCCGCTTTTCACTTTGATTTGTCTTAATGCAGCATTGCCTTGGCAGGATTGTGTTATCATAACAACTTTCATCTCTTCTCTCGATGGCTTACTGATCCCTTTTAAGTGTGACTGTTGTGACATGGAAATCATTTCATTTTTCTGTACATTCCATACTGTCTGGACCTGATAATGTGCTCCGACTTCTCTACAGGGTCACCGCGATCGCCTACAAAGGCTTTATTCCAGTGCTCAACTGGCTTTGTATCTACGGGAGAGTTGCATTGTGATTTGGTGCACGTTGTGAAATTGCAGTGGGTGTGTATACTGCATTGTGTACTCCAGAAAAAACATTATGCCTTTGTCTGGAGTAAGTGCATCAGCATGCTGCCCGCCAAGTGTTCTGAAATAACAAAATATGGCATTTTCTGGAAGATTTATGAATGCCAGCACTGTGTTTTCAAGGAGCAACCTCCTGAAGTCATTTTGTGTGTTGAAGGAAATGGACAGCAGAAGTGTTGTAATAGAAATCGCTATTCATGTGCGGCTCTACTGAGCAGCTAGACGTGATATGGTAATCGTAGAAGTCTCTCCTACCCTGTGCAAGCACCCGTTTTTGAAGACTTGCCAGTTTTTCAGAGGATGCCGTAATGAGATGTCATTGAGACATAAGGTACAAAGTATCCCATGACACCCTGTCACTAGTACGTGCTAAAGACTTTGCCTAAGAAGTGGTTCAGCCATTGAAAAAGGCTGTCCTTCCCTGACTGTAGGCAAATATTCTGTAGAAGTGAAGCTGAACCTATTCAGCTTCACAGGGAGTGATATCGGTGCTACAGAACCAATGTTAAGCCCATATGTAGATTTACTAAAACTAGAGTGCAAAATCTGGTGCAGCTGTGCATGGTATCGGCTTCTAACTTTTTAGCTTGTTCAATTAAAGGATCACTAAAGCTATTTTTTTTTTTTTTTTAAATACCAAACATGATATACTTCCACTGTGCAGCTCGTTTTGCACACAGTGGCCCCAAACCTGGTCTTCTGGGGTCCCTCGGCGGCTGTCTCGGCTCCCTCGTGCAAGGACTCAACACCTTCATGCGAGCTCCCTCGCATGGTGTTGAGTGCTTGCGGGTGCGCTCCCATGATGCAGCCATAGCCGCTCACTGTATCACTCGACCCCGCCCCCCCAGCGCGCTGCGTCATTGGATGTGATTGCAGCAGCGCGAGCCAATGGCTGCGCTACTTTCAATCCATCCACTCTAGCCAATCAACGGCCAGGCTGAGCGCGGGACTTTTGAGGGGTCAGGTAAGTAAAACGAAGGGGGGGGGGGCCAGTATTGTTGGATGTTTTTTCACCTTTAAAGCGGTTGTATACCCGCTGAAATTTATTTATTTTTTTTACCCCTGTAAAGCAAAAGGCATAATGAGGAGGTAGTATGCACCGCATACTACCTCATTATGAAATACTTACCTTAGAACGAGGCGTCGGTATCTTACCTGGTCCACGCCGAGGGAGCTGTCATGTTGCCTCGGCGTGCCTTCTGGGTATCGCGGTTCCAGCGCTGTGAGTGGCTGGAGCCGCGATGTCATCACTCCACATGCGCACGGGAGATTTCTTGCCCGGCAAGGTCCGGCAGTTGCCGGGCCTTCAGCCGAGAATCCCCTGTGCGCATGCGCTGCTGCAGTGAGCGGCACATAGCAAGGGGAATATCTCCTAAACCATAAAGGTTTAGGAGATATTTTTTTTTTACCTACAGGTAAGCCTCATTATAGGCTTACCTGTAGGTAAAAGTAAAAAAATAGACTATACAACCACTTTAATGCATAGAATGCATTAAGGTGAAAACTTTTACCTTTTACAACCCCATTAAGCTTTGACAAAAAAAACTGGAAGCTGATTGGTTTCTATGGGAGTGCGCAAAATCTGGTGCAGCATTACATTTTAGTAAATCAACCCTAATGCTTGCTTCTTTTGCAGGTGTCCTGGACAGATTTTTTTTTTTTTTTTTTATCAAGAGCCATGCTACTGGTATTGTCACCAAAGTTGTTGCATGGCATTATTGTGTGTGTGTGTGTGTGTTTTTGTGTTTTTTTTGTTTTTTTGTTTTTTTTTTTTTTTTTTTTTTTTTTTTTTTCACACACGCACTTTTTGGTTCCCCTGGTTTCCTTCCATTTCATTTAATTTGCCTTGTCTGCAGGAAGTTGAAAAGGCCCAAAGCATGATTGATCAAATCTGTACAAAAAAAATACCATCCTAGTGATATGGCGTAGGTTTGTGTTTCTTCCATAGGGTAGTAGAGGGTTTTTTTTGTTTTTTTGTTTTTTTAATTATTTTGTGTGTGTTTATTTGAGGATGACCAGTTTGTTTTGGGTCTAGATCACTATCACACGTTCCACGCAGAAAATGTTGCTAGTCTGAGTGCGCCAAAGTGTCTGTGTACAGTTTACATAACTTGTTATATATGGTAAAGGAGAGTGATAGGCCATTTCCTGTCCTTGTCTGCATTTTCATCTAGAAAAAATATGTCTTGAGGCCAGCATACCGAAATGTCTGACATTTTCAGCATTTTTAAGCAAATGTTCCTTCATTTTTAAGCAAATGTTCCTTCCTACGTAAAGGCAACCATCGTTCATGGTGGTTTGTTTTTAGCTTTTTAACATAGGTCCATGTTACTATTTATGTGGCTGTGGTGGGATCTACACATTAGTGACTGCTGTTTTCCAATGGATCGTCTTGCAATAGCTGTTTCTTTTGAAATCCAAGACCTATTTCGCCCTGTAACAGTGCAAGATGAATTGTTTTTGAGCACCCTGATTCTAGCAGTGGTTTTGATGATATCCAACATTGGAACCATTTTAGTAATATCTTCCAAAATCAATTTTTTGGGTGGAATGATGCTTTAGTAAAATTAATGTGGTTATTATGTTATACTTTTAATTTCCCACATCCAGTCTTTTTTGTTGGGGGGGAAAAGTAAGATACGGATTTTAAGATCTTTATATGCTATAGATGTTGAGCTGTACTGCAGCAAAACCTTTTTATTGGCTTTGGATTGATTGGGAAAAGCTTTCGAACCTCTGTTAACTGCACAGAAAGCAATAGAAACCTGACATAGTTTAAAGTGGTATTAAACCCTACAGCAAAAAACATTTATTATATTGCAGCTTACAATTCCTAGATGTGATGGATGCAATAGTTTTTTTCTTTTGTAGGCTTTCTTTCCTTATTTGTATCTGGTGATCCAGCCAGTAAGTCTGCTTTTTTCAAAAGAACAAGCTCTTTTCAGATATATCCATTTACAGGGTTGAGACAAACCATTCAACACTTGCAGGGGTGCTTACAATGGTCAGCTTTTATTTATGTAAAACCTATATCCTAAAGGGGGGGGGGGGGACAGTTTGCTGTAACTGATTATAAAGTGTTGGCTGGAGTTTGGCTTAAATTTGTTATTGTATTTAATTCTGCTAGTACATCTAACATTCCCCTCCCTCCAGGCTGACAATACTGCTGTCCACAGGTGCCCCTGTGCTCATTCATCCAGAGTGGAGGCACTCTAATACAGGAGGTGTGTTTACTGGCCAGGATCACCAAGTGGAAAGTGGGGGGGGGGGGGGGAGAGAAAAAAAACTTAAAAAACAAATGCAGCCACCACATCTAATGATTGGTTAGCTGCAATATATTACACTTTTGGTTTTGGGTTTAATATCACTTTATCCAGAGATAAATTAGAGCTGTACGATTCTGGCTAAAATGAGAATCCCTATTTATTTATTGATTAGAATAAAGATCACAATTCTTGCAGAGTAACATCTTTTACATTATACAAAAAAATTGGGCTAACTTTACTGTCTTTTTTTTTTTTTTTTTTTGCGTGTTGTGGGTTTTATTTATTTTTTCCAAAAGAATTGCGTTTGAAAAACCACTGCGCAAATATGGTGTGACATAAAATATTGCAACATATTATTCTTTACGGTCTCTGCTGAAAAAAATAAATAAATTGGGTTCTAAGTAATTTTTAGCAAAAAATACAGATTTTAACTTGTAAGCAACAAGTGTCAGAAAAAGGTTTAGTCTTTTTTTAAAGTGGTTGTAAACGCACTTTAAAAAACAAAACAAAAAAAAACACCTGCAAGACAAAGGCATAATGAGCTAGTATGCATAGCATACTTGCTCATTATGTAATACTCACCTGAGATCGAAGCCCTCACTGCTGTGCCCGTACACAGCACCGGCCGGCGACATCACTCCCGGGGGTTACTTCCAGATATCACGGCTCCAACGCTGTGATTGGCTGGAGCTGCGATGGCGTTACTCCCGCGCATGTGTGCGGTAACGGTAAACTCACTGAAGCAACGGCTCATGTGTGCCGTTGCTTCAGTTTGTGTCAGTGCACATGTGCCAATGACGCTGGCACATGCAACGACAGGGGATATCTCCTAAACTGTGCAGGTTTAGGAGATACCTGGGGTAGCTACAGGTAAGCCTTATTGTAGGCTTACCTCTAGCAAAAAGTGGTCTGTAAGGGTTTACAACCACTAAGTGGTTAAACTGCCCTCGTTTACAGACCGAAGTTCATTTCTTTTTAGATCAAAAGGAATAGCTGTTACAATGTTTCTCTTTATCTCTGCCTAAGAGATGTTGTGATAAACTTGGCAGGCTGTGTGTGGTTTTTCTTTTTGCCTTGTCAACGTTGAGCATGGAACGACTAAATCATGGAAATGCTGTTTTAAGATCGTGATGGGGTTGAATCGCGATCTCGATTCGTTAACTATTAATCGTGCAGCTCTATCTATTAAGGTGTATAGGAAACAAAGCCTTGAGTTCATCTTATGTCTGGGACATTTGAATATATGCTGTTGAATGGGGAGTTGCATGAAGGTCTTCTGTAAGCGCACGTATTTCCAGGAAAAATGGTTTGCTTTAATGGATCACATTTTGCCCTTGCATTCGTCAAGCTGGCTTTGTGCATTCTTCTAAATCATGAGACCGTTGTACATATGGCAGGATTCCAGACTAGTTCCACGAATGGTAACGGGGTCACTACGATCAGGTGACCCTGCTGTACTGTACAAGCAATACACTGTAAAGAAAAACAGGAAGCCTGTATAGTTTGTATGGACTGTATCAGCTGTGGAAGTTTTTTTATTTTTAACAATTAGCAGTACATAAAGAATAATAGTGCTTGGTTGCAGCGTTTAGTATTGTAAATTTAACGGCAGTCTCTGTAGTTTCATTGTTAAATGACAAAACTTTCCCACCTTATACACAAAGAACGGAGGATTTATAAACTAGTCTCGACCATTAAAGACAATTGGATTGTGCTTAACTATGTGAAAACACTGAAGTTTACAGTTGTAATTGCTTTCTTTGGAGTAGAAAGCAGTCTGCATTTGGCAAGTGGTTCCGATGAGGACTTGCTCCTGCTTTCTCTCCCTTTTTATTGCTAGTTTGGCAGTCAGCAGAATTTGCAGTTCTCGCATGTAGGGCTTTTTTTTTTTTTTGCTAGCTGTTAATGGAGCTGTGGCCTTTTCACGTTTTGCTCTAATTGCCCAAGTGCAAGCCTTTGATGAAAATTGAGATTGTCCTGTGTGCTGATCGAGCTAGATCGGTGGAGTGGGGTGATCGCTTATTAATACGGAAGGATAATGCTATCCATTTTCCTGGTGGCTCATTATTTCCAGCAAGCAGATAGAGTAAAAGCTTTTGATAAGGTAAAACGGCCATCTTGCTCTTCTTGAGCTGCTATGCAGAACTAGGAAACTTGTGGGTGGATCACGTTTGAAGAAAAACCTGTTCTGCACCCTTTACCCACCTTCAGAAGCCTTTTTTGCTAGCAAAAGCAAAACTTTGTGCTTGACGATGTTTTATTCATCATAAAACGCTGGATGTGCGTCACGTAAGGAGCAGTATAGCTAGATTTTACAGGGTCCTTGGCAAGGTCATTTTGGGGCCCCAACTCTCTAGCCTTAGTCTCCAAAGAAATCATGCTATACTCTGCTATTCTAAAACACCACTTCAGCATACTAATAGATTTCCTAATGGAAGTGTCTGATCTGTAAAGTTGTTTTTTTTTTTTTTTTTTTGTTTTTTTTTTTTTTGTCCAGATAATCATTATGCAGCCAGCAGCATAGACACCCAGGTTTGCTAAAGCTATGGTCTAAAAAAAATAAATATATTTTTAAATAAATTTAAATAAAAGTTGCACCGAGAGAAATAATTACTTAATCATTGTTTATATAACCTTAGTAAAATGCTGTTTTCATGGCTGTACTTCTAATCTAGCAGTTTTTGGGTAGCTGCACTGGACAAAAAGTTCTGACTTCCCTAGCTGAAGGCTTGTTCCAAGTTCATTTTTCAGAATAAGCATAACCTCAGCCTTAGTATTTTGCAGTGATCCTAAACCAAGGACCCTGCATTTACTATATCTGGTCTCCCACAGTACACAGAACATGGAAATGCAATTAAATTAAATATAAATTGCTAAATACCCCTCCCCTGTTCTTCTTTCTCCCCCTTCTTCTTCTTTCTCCCCCTTCTTCTTCTTTCTCCCCCTTCTTCTTCTTTCTCCCCCTTCTTCTTCTTTCTCCCCCTTCTTCTTCTTTCTCCCCCTTCTTCTTCTTTCTCCCCCTTCTTCTTCTTTCTCCCCCTTCTTCTTCTTTCTCCCCCTTCTTCTTCTTTCTCCCCCTTCTTCTTCTTTCTCCCCCTTCTTCTTCTTTCTCCCCCTTCTTCTTCTTTCTCCCCCTTCTTCTTCTTTCTCCCCCTTCTTCCCCCCTTCTCCTTTTTTTTTTTTTTTTTTTTTTTTTTTTTTTTTTTGCCATCAGCAGTATAAGCAGTCTTATGACTTCTATCAGTATCTGGTTAAAGCCTATAGGAGGACTGTTCATTATACTCTGACTGTCCTATGAGGCTGCAGGACCGCTGATTGGCCCTGTGCTGATCACATGCGCACTCCCAAGAAAAAAACTCTCTAGCAATCCACACCAAACTGAGCATGTGTGCAGCTTGTCCCCAAGCCTCGGTTTTATCAGGAGATGGTTTGGAGACTGGAAGAAGGGGAGGATCAGAGAAGACAACCCTTTAACACAATGCATTGAATTAACCCTTAGGTTCCACAGTGAGTATAACAAGCATGCTTTACTGCATATACAGGCTGATTTTACTGTTGTGGGTTTAGTAATGCTTTAACATGTAAAGAGAGGCTTCCTTCTGGAAATGCTCATCGCGTGAGAGTCTTACTTGATCCTGACTTTAGAACTTTTAGTCACCTTAGACCTGGAACATTCAGACAGTAAAATAAGAACGCCTTATTTAATTGCTTGCTCCAGGTCAGTGGCAAGTTTCCTATTTTCTCTTGGCACAAGTGTCCCTGAAGCAATAATTTTATAAGCTGCGCTAGAAATAGTATAGATGGTATCTTTTGCTTGTGAAGGACAACACTTTAACTTTCCAGCATTACATTTTAAAGGCCTCAGGTGCTAGTTTGGGCTTACTAAAGCCTCGTATGCACAATCAGAATATTGGACAATTGATTTTGTTTTTATTTATTATTTATTTTTTTCATTTGATATGAGACTAGCTTGCAAGAAAAAAAATAGATTACTAAAGTTCAGAAAATTCTCTTAGGACAGAAAACATGAAAAGTGATGTACTTTATTGCAATCTGTTTTTTTTTTTTCTGAGCAAGCGTGATCTTATGGGGGATTTTTTGTTGAATACTGTACTGTTGTGGGTATTGTGCGAGAAACCTTTTTCGTGTTTTGCACATATATATATTGTATAAAGCCATTAAAAAAAAAAATCTTCTCCTATTAACATTTAATGCATCACAAAGGATTGCCAGACTATTATGTGTTGGCTAGAGACATCATGGTCAAAGGTACTCTCTATTAGGCCGGCCCTGTCTGAATGAAACCCCAGGCTAAGCAATCTGATAAGGGATGAGTCACTTATACAGTATGACCCAGATTTTTTTTGAATTTTCAGTAAATTTCAGCCTGATTTCTGTAAAGGGTACATTCTAAAGAAACAGAGGAAAGCATGCAAAAAGTAGCCTGGAGCACCACCTGCAGGCTGGATGAAAGATTACATGGTATTTGCGTGTTTTTTTTTTTTCAGATTGTTGATGGTCCTGACATTAATAGAGATCTGTACATAAAACAACACTGTATTGTCTTTAACATTGAGCATTAGGCATACCTGTTCAGTACACCAGGTATCTGTGGTTGAAGAAAAGCTTGTATGTACTTCAAGTGTGTAATGATTAAAAATAACTATGTTCTGCTAGAAAAGTATTTTTTAAGTTTCAACAAGATGCCAACATAGTCATTTTATAAGACATTTTATTTTGGCTGCTTCAAAAACTTTCATCATTAAGGGAATCGCTGTAGCAAAACTTTTCAGAGAAATAAATGATGGGCCAAGAAAGAGCTGACAGGTTGACAGTCCAGACAAGAGAAATCCATTTGCACTCATTATATAATACATTTTACTGACATTCTTCAGCATGGAATTGACTATATCATTCTTGCAAGTACAAGTCACTTTTCCTAGTGGGTCAGTACCTCTGATGCAAAGCTCCAGAGCCCAGTGTGCTTGACTTGCTTCATGCTTTGTCTGAATGGCTCCTTGTGATGCTTAACATGCAATTCTAGCCGCTATCATCATATGCATTCTGCTCTTTCCTTTTTAGAGGTGTGTGTGTGTGTGTGTGTGTGTGTGTGTGTGTGTGTGCTTTTTATGCTCTTAAGGCAATGCGGGGGTAAAGAGACAATTTTCTGAACTCATGTTAGTGTAGCCTCCCTATAGAAGGGAGGCTTTGCTAATGCAATGGTTGTATACCTGGTGTCTAGTCAATCTAAGAGCCAGACAGAATGCTAATCTGATATTCTTCGGCAGCAAACTAGTACCCGAGGTCCTTGCAAGTTAACACAGCTGAGGAAAGTGCTGTCCTTCACAAGCAAAGATACTATCTATGATATTATTAGTGCAGGTTATACAACTCTCAACTCCAAAAAAAAAGTTGAGACGCCATATAAAAGCAGAATGCAAATCTTGTAAACATTTTATTTACAATAGGAAGCATATCGAATGTTTAAGCTGCGAAAACGTTCCATTTTTAAGAAAAAAAATAAGGTAATTTTGAAACTGATGACAGCAAAACATCTAAAAAAAAAAATTGGGACAGGGCAACAAAAAGCAGGCAAAGTAGGTGGTACTAACAAGGAAGAGCTGGAAGAACACTTTGCAACTAATTAGGTAATTGGCAACAGGTTAGAAGCAAGATTGGGTATTAAAAGAGCATCTTAGAGAGTCAGCCTTCCACTGTGACAGCAGGTGGGGGATCCTCTCCCTGCAGCTGCTTTCACGTTTTAATAACCGTGCTGTGGTGCTAGGATCTGATCTGCCCTTTACAGTCGCATTCATTCACAGGGACCTGTGAATTAGGAAACGTCAAGTCCCGGTTTGTAGTGCTCGTGGACTGCGACGGTGCTGATGAGCGCCCTCATAGTCTATAAATTCTTCCTCCAGCCTTCTTCTTCTTTTTTTTATTTATTTATTTTTTTAAATGGGTAGAATTCATTGCTTCATGTAGAACCATTTTTTTTATTTTTTATTTGTAGCTATCTTTTACCCATTTTGTGAACCATTTTCGGAACTGTATAAAGCCTGAATAAGGGATCAAAGGCATCTTGGATGTTACACATGTTAGGAGTATCCCTTTAAAGCAGAGCTCCAGCCCCCCCACCAAAAAATTAAGTCCGCTACAAATACTGTAGCTGCTGACTTTTAAGATTAGGACACTTGCCTGTCCCGGGATGTCGGCACCCCAGCCAATTTTTCAATCGACTCTCGGGTGCTGCCGTCGCCATTTCTTGTAAGAAGAGCTTTGTGAATGGCCCCATGGCGGGGGATGGAGGAGGGGGGCCGGATGGCGGCGAGGTCTTCCGGAAGTGGGGAAGGGTACCTGTTAGGGGTGCAACGGATCATTGCCGATCCGAGATCCGTACGGATCACCCTCCGCGGATCGGCACACCCGCGATCCGCGGAGCACTCTGCGGCCTCAGCCATAGGAAAGGCCGCAGCTTCGGCCTAGCTCCGGAGCGGCGGCCATCTTGGTACACCCGGAAGCGGCCCCTGTCTCGACAGGAAGTGACGTTTCGTCGCCGCCATCTTACTACACCCCACACCCCACACTCCTGCACAGTACAATAATGATAGAGTGAGAAGGGGGCAGGGGGACATCTTGTTACACCCACCGGAGTTTTCGATTTAAAAGCTATTTTCAACACAAAACCGAGCTTATATGCACAAATACTGTATTTATGCATATAAGCTCGGTTTTGTGTTGAAAATAGCTTTTAAATCTAAAACTCCGGTGGGTGTAACAAGATTTGTGTGTTTGTTTGTTTTTTTTTTTTTTTTCTGCTGATCCGAAAATGATCCGATCCGTGACTCTGATCCGAGGATCGATCCGATCCGTGAGATTTTTGATCCGTTGCACCCCTAGTACCTGTCAAACAGGTACCCCCTGTTTTTACTAGAACTCCCAATGTTTGGGCTTGCTTAGATTTGGACATTTTATATGTATTTTTATATCTTTTTATAGAATGATGTTGCATCAGCCCTGAAGAGTCTGCACTGTCCCACAAAACACGTCGGGCTTACAGATGGTTCTATATACCTTTTTAAGGTTATACATTTTAGACCTAATATGAGATTTTGGTTTTATAAGGAATTCTGTCCACGGAGGATATTCTTCCACACCACGAAATGCTATGTGCCATGTTACCTATGCTATAATTATGAAAAATTGCATGTTACAAAACGTGTCTGTTAATTCATGCATGTACTTTGAGAACCTTTTTTCCTTTCTGCAGATATGACTTTGGTATAGATACAAATATCAAGGTTAGTTTGTTACCCTGTTTCCCAGAGGTGGTCTGGCAGTAAACTGGCTTTCCTAGAGCATATAAATAAGGTTTGCATATTCATAGATACCTACAGAAAAGTCACCTGATCTAGTCCTTTTTTCCCCCCTCACACCTGTAGACAACACAGGTTGACGACGTTTCTTATAGGAAAAAAGCAATTTCACCTGTTGGGGAAACTTTGTCCGGTAAATATTGTTTGCCCCTAAAATAACTTGGCAGCACAGAAGCCTACCCTTCTCTGTGTAGACTAAGGATGATTTGTTGCTTGAAACAAACGTTGATTAGGAAACGCTTGTCAGATTATTTGGGTGACCACCCTTTGGTATCTGCGGCACAATTTGTTGTCAGTAATTTTTAGGCTCCATTCACACTAATACAATGCAGCGTAGTTTTCATGTGATTACCAGTGCAACATTTTGCTGTGCAATAATCGTGGTAAAATTGCACCGCGTTTGGGGTGCCATTTTAGAATGAGTGGCACCCGAATGTGTGTTGCATGTTATGCATTGATTTGGATTCGCGGACAGAATCGTTGTGATTCCAAATCGCCAAATGTGAGTAGAGCCTAAACTTTTAGATTTACGTTGTGCTATATCTGCTATATTCAACTATAATTCCAACAAAATTGGCACAATTTGTATATATTATAACAAACCTTTACTTTAGTTTTTGGATGGAAGTTGACAATGAATGCCACAGCTGTCTGAATACAATTGGCAGCAGTGGAGATTTCTGTTAGTGTGGATGGGGAAATGAATGGATAATGGCATATTTAATATGATGAAACACATTGATAACAGACTTTAAAATGTAAGTCTTGAACCTTGTGTACACAATGAGAATATCGGACGAACGATCATCCCTGTTGCTAGTCTTGTGTCGAAAATGAAGAAGTTACTCAATTTACAAAATATTTTGTATGACCAGAATACAGAAGTTTATGTATTGTATTTTCAGGTGAAAATTGTATGATCTGGTATCGTACGAGGAATTTTTTTTTTTTTTGTGTGTTTTTGTTCCTTTTTGGATAATTTCAGAAGAAATGTTGTGATTGGCTCTCGAAAGCAGTGTACCAACGATCCGATTATCGTACAAACGCTTCAAGGTGGTATTTTTTGATAGTGTGTACTAGGCTTTACTTTGTAGTTGTAAAATGGTGTCATCAGAAAGTTCTTGCTGAATGGCACAACAATTGATGGAGGAGTCCCTCCCCTTGCGAGCGCCTTCTCAACCCCCCCCCCCAGCATTTCATTTTATGGCATTGTGTCTACATGAATAGTGAAGCTAGAAAGTTTTCTATGGATGAGTGACACATTGTTAGGGGGGAGGGGAGGTTTGGCTAGAGAAATTGTTAATAACAGAAAAATCAGGAAAAATTGAAAAAAATAAATTAAAATGTATTTGTGGGCCGTATGATCTGAGCCAGTAATAGGTTAAACTTTAGTACAAAGAACAATAGAGCTCAATTCACTTTAAAAAAAAATAAAAATAAAATACAAGTGGACCCAATCCAATATTATATATAAATTTATGGATGAATGTTGTCTTGCATTTAACAAATACTTGGCACATAAAGTGCTGAAGTTTTGTTTTTTGTTTTTTCTTCTGAAACACCAAGTTTATCTTTAAAAAAAAAAAAAGTGTGTGGTGTGTTTTTTTTTTTTTTTTTTTTTTTTTATCTCATTAGGAGATATAAATTTCATCTTGTCCTCATGCACACGGACGTTTTTACAGCTGCTTTTTTGAGCTTTTTTTGCAGCTTAAAAAGGCCTGTCTATGTTAGTCTATGGCTTCATGCCCACCTAGGCATTTTTGAGCTGCAAGTGGCATAGGCGTTTTTAAGCTGTAAAAAAAAACCCAGGACCAGTGGGTTCTGAGAGACGTTTTTCAGCTGTAAAAACGCTCAAAAACGTCATTCACCAACGTTTTTTAGCGTTTTTGATCCATTGAAAAAAAAAAAAAAAATTTGAAAAAAAACGCTCAAACGCTAACGCGGAAAAACGCTCAAACGCTAAAAAACGCTATTGCAAAAACGCTGAAAAAAGCTGAAAAAAGTAAAAAAAAATCACTGCAAAGATACTGGCGTTTTCATAACTTTTTATAACAGCCTGTGTGCATGAGGGCTCTAATGATGTTGCTTAAAGTTGTTGTACTTTTTTTTTTTTTTTAAGTAGAAGTCTACTAAAAACTAAAATCCCTGCATCTACAGACATTGACCATCTAACACTAACCTATCTAACACTGTAAAGAAGAAATCCGTATACATACCTTTTCTGAAGCTGATCCTACGCTGAGCTGTCAGCCGCGGCTTTGCTATGGAGGTGGGTGCAGAGGACGCAACCAACAAGGGAAGCACCATAGTAACTCTATGGGTGACGCCACTCCTCATTCGTTTCACAGCCAATGTCCGCTTTGTCCTCTGCAGAGCTTCTGCGGCTGGAGACCGGAGCGGCTTAAAAAAAAGGTATGTATACTGATTTCTTCTTCACAGGGCTAGATAGGTTAGTGTTCGATTGCAGATATCTGTAGATGAAGGGATTTTGGTGTTGGGCTGGGCTTCTACTTTAAAGTGATTTGTAAAGTCTTGTGTTTTTTTTGGGTTTTTTTTTTTTTTTTTTTTTTTTCCTATTAAAATAACAAATATGTTATACTTGCCTGCTCTGTGTAGTGGTTTTACATAGGGCAGCCACCCAGATCCTAATCTTCTTGGGTCCCTGGTTGGAGCTCCTGGCCCCTCCCTCCTGTTGAGTGCCCCCACAGCAAGCAGCTTGCTGTGGAGGCACCTGAGCCAAGCTGCAGCTCCGTGTATCCATTCAGACACGGAGCTCTTGTTCAGCCCCGCCCCCTCTCTCCCGATTGGCTAACTGAGTTTGACAGCAGCTGGTGCCAATGGTGCGCTGCTGTGTCTCAGCCAATCAGGAGAGAGAGTCCCAGACAGCTGAGGCATTTGTGGACATCGCTGGATAGAGATGGGACTCGGGAAAGTTTTTGGGGGGCTGTTGCACACAGAAGGCTTTTCATTTCAATGCATAGAATGCATTAAGATAAAAAACCTTCTGACTTTATAACCACATGAATGCATTAAGTTTAAAAACCTGTGCTGCAGCCCCCCCCCCCCTTCTTATGATTCAGCGATGTGCGTGAGCGCAGCAGCTCCAGCCGCTGTCTCTCTCCTCATTGGACAGATCGATAGCAGCCGGAACCATTGGCTTCCGTTGCTGTCAATCAAAAAGCTGTGACACAGGAGTGGGGGGGGGGGGGGGCAAGTTCCACTGTCTGTGTCAATGTTTGCAGCAACGGGACACGGGAGTGAGCACACACAGGTGCCCCTGTGGAAAGCGGATTTCTGCGGGTGCACCCGATTAAGGGGAGGGGCCTGGAGCGCCAACGGGGGACCCCAGAAGAGGATCAGGGCTGCTCTGTGATGATGGGAGAATTGAGCAAATTTCTTTCCTGCAACATGTGGTTGGAGGAAAGAAATTTTCTCCATCTATGCCCAGCCTAACTCCTGCCACATGTTGTCAATAGGACACGTTCTTTGGCTTCCAAGTGCCTGGTGGCCCCTAAACTGTATTTGTTTGTCAACTCTAGATTTGTTCTATTCATCAGTTTATAGTTTGTATCCATTGAACATGCCAGTATTCTTCCTTGCTCATGTATTTGTGTGTTTACATGTAGTAGTGATTTATAAATGATGTGAAATATACTTGTTCTGTGTTAAGGACGGCAGATTTTCCCAGCCACTGGCAATTAATTTGTGAGAACTCTTCCTTGATGTGTTGGCATTATCTAGAAACAATAGGTCTTTCTTTTTGCCTGTTGATCCTTTTGTATGCGCTTTTCATTATGCGGGAACCCAGCCCCTCTTTGGCCTCCTTTTTTGATATGCGTTTACATGAGCGGTGCTTTGTTCAGAGTTTAGCTGCATTGGGAAGCTTTTCACAAGTGCGGAATACTGCAGTTATCTGATCATTTCGGGTAGCTGGAGAGCACCAGAGTGATCAAAATGACCAGGTCTTCAAGACACCTCCATAAACTCCCTTTTTTTTTTTTTTTTACTGGCAGCCGCATCTCTTCAGTAGTTTCAGATCTCTCCCTTTTTAGACATTCTAGCACTTTCATCACCATGGTTACCAGCAGTCCTAACAAAAGAATATAGAGAGAGACAAAAACTGAGTTTATGGATGGGGGGCAAAAATGGAACTTGTACTTTGAGTGATTTTATTTGCAGAAATGGCAAGCCATGCCACACTGACACAAATCCCCATGCAAGGCATTTAGTCCTTTCCCACCCATTCACCTCCCCCTCTTCCCTTTTTTTTTTTTTTTTTTTTTTTTCTTTTATAACGTTTTGCACTGTTTTTTTCAAAAGTTTTCACATCCGCTCTAGCACTTGACTTGTGTTTGTTTGAGCCTTGTCTTCTTGTGCCCCTTATTATGATGTCACTCCTGGAGCTTGAGGAGCCCTACTGCTGGACAACAAATGGGAAGTGTCAACATTATCCAAGCAGTGACATGGGCACCCAAAGTATAGATATAAAAAAATATAGTTCTCTTTCCAGATATGCCACCATCTTCTCTGGGCCAAAGCTTATTTGACTACTTGCCAGCCATCATATGACGTCCTTGACTTTGTGGGGGTATATCTGAACGATGCCTGCAGCTACAGACATCATTCAGATATATTGTCTTATTTTCAGTTGACGATTACCTACACCATGAGAACGATCATAGTGGCTGGTCAGCCGCTCGATTGTTCTTACGGGCGGCGAGAGGGGACTCGAACCCCCCCTGCTTCTACCGACTCACCGCTGCCATCGGTGAGTCAGAGAACGGATCCGCCGGCCCTGGATGTTTATCATAGAGATTTCCAGCGGACCAGATGGTCGCCGGAGTCTCTGATCATTCGGAGGCCGGTGCAATGTTATGACATCACGCCCGGCCTCTGCATTCAAGCAAACGGCACCACCTCCGCTTGGCAGCTGAGATCATCTTCATTTTTTTTGTATTTTTTTTTTTTTTTTTTGTATTTCAGCTGTCCCAGCCTAGAGGTGAGATGTGGGGTCTCATTGACCCCATATCTCACTGTAAAGAGAACTGATCACGCCATATTCATATTACGGGGATGTTTACATTCCTTGTAATGGGAATAAAAGTGATTAAAAAAAAAAAAAACGAAGTCAAACTAAAAAAATTAAGTAAAATTGACCATAAAATTTTTTTTTTAAAAG
The DNA here is from genome assembly GCA_037952835.1 of Lithobates septentrionalis. NCBI lineage: Eukaryota > Metazoa > Chordata > Amphibia > Anura > Ranidae > Lithobates > Lithobates septentrionalis. The sequence goes on along the minus strand of JBBDGP010003097.1, from coordinate 260,365 downwards.
TGCCCCCTGTCCCCGTGTGCTCGCACGCAGAAGCGAAAAGCATACGCAAGTCCCGCCCACATATGAAAACGGTGTTCATACCACACATGTGAGATGTCGCAACAAATGTTAGAGCGAGAGCAATAATTCTATCCCTAGACCACCCCTGTAGCTCTAAAAATCTATCCTGTAAAAAAATTTGAAAGCATCACCTTTGAAAGCGTCGCCTATGAGGATTTTAAGTACCGAAGTTTGGCGCCATTCCACGAGTGTGTGCAATTTTAAAGCATGATATGTTGGGTATCTATATTTACTCAGCGTAACTTCATCTTTCACATTATGCAAAATTGGGCTAACTTTACTGTTTTTTGTGTTTTTTTTTTTTTTTTTTTTTTTTTTTTTTTTAAGCATGGATTTTTTTCCCCCCAAAAAAAAGTGAAAAATTGCTGCGCAAATACTGTGCGAGATAAAAAGTTGCAATGACCACCATTGTATTCTCTAGGGTGTCTGCTAAAAAAAACATATATAATGTTTGGAGATTCTATGTAATGTTCTAGCAAAAAAAATTATGATTTTTACATGTAGGAGAGAAATGTCAGAATTGGCCTGGTTGGCAAGTGGTTAACCACTTACTCCAAAATCACGTACCTGTACGTCATTCAGCTTCAAGTGGTTGTACCGTGGTGATGCCTCGATTGTTATCACTTGGCATTTTTGAATGCTTTTAAGTGCAAAGGAGGGATTTGGGGTCTTATACCCCAGATCCCTCCATAAAAAATACCTGACACCGTGACTTTTTTTTTTTTTGTGTGATATATATTATATATTTTATATAACAGTGTTAAAAAAAAAAAAAAAAAAGTGCCTCATTACTTCGCGATCGTGCACAGAAGCGAGCACAACACATCTGTAAGTCTCAGCAGCAAATGTAAACATTGTTCAACTCACACATGTGAGGTATCGCTGTGATCGTTGAAGCGAGAGCAGTTATTCTAGCATTAGTCCTCTGCAACTCTCTAAACTGGTAAAAAGTGAAGTATCGCCTATGGAGATGAAGTACCGTAGTTTGTCGCCATTCCATGAGTGTGCTCAATTTTGAAGCAAGACATTTGGGTTTCTATTTACTCGACGTAACATCTTTCACATTTTATACAAAACATTTGGGCTAATTTTACTGTGTGTTGGGGATTTTTTTTTTTAATTCACGAAAGTGAAAGTGAATAAATAATTGCTGCTGCGCGAATATGTTGTAACCTAAAATATTGCAAGGACCTCCATTTTATTCTCTAAGGTCTGTGTGTGTGTGTTTGGGGGTCCTAATTAATTTTCTAGCAAAAAAAAGAATGATTTTAACTTGTAAGCAACAAGTGTCAGAAAAAGGCCTTGTCTTGAAGTGGTTAAAATGGTTTTGTTGCAAAGTGGAAAACTCTTCTGTGGTCAGGCAAATGAAAATTTTACATTGTTTTTGGGAGCCGTATCCTCCTGACTAAGGGCCAGTTCACACCACATGCAGTGCAGTGCGTATTTTTTTTTTTTCTGCATCAAAAACGCATAGAAAGTAGGTTATATGGTTGTCAATGTCATAGTTCACACCAGTACTTGCAGTTCCAGTTCCAGAAAATAAAGTAGAACATGCTGCATTTTTCCTGCACTGGACTGTACTGGAACGCTGTAAAACGCACTGGAACGCACATGTCCTTTAAGGTTAAGAAATGGGGGGGGGGGGGGGGGGGACACTGGACTGCATCAAAAATGCATAAGGAAACGCGTATGCAGAAAAGCATCTGAAACTCATCCGGACTGCGTTTTTTTTATGGTGTGAACTGGCCCTAAAGGGGAGCAGAACATTTTTGGCTTATCAGCTCTCTGTGCAAAAGCCGGTATCTCTGATCTGGGGGTGCATTCGTACGAATGGAAAAAGCAACTTGCACACCTGGAAAGGTACCATCAGTGCTGAAATATATTCCGGTTTTAGGCTAGGTTCACATTGGTGCCATGCGGGAACCACAGCGTTTACTGTGTGGGTTCCTGCACCGCATCAGAATCGCAGACAGTTCACTCTGCGAACCCCTGCGGGTGTCAATTATAAAGTTTTTAATACCTGAAACCCCCCCCCCCCCCCCAAAAAAAAACGGTTCGCGGAATGCAGTGCGAACTGTGGAAAGGGATCACATGGGTCTGATTCCAGTGCGGACCAAAAAAAGGGTCCTGCCTCATTTTGGTGCAAACGCGATGCGATTTCAGCCCTACAGACTGGCTGAATTCACATCGCATGTGATTGTGATGTGCACAGAGGTGTGAATAACACGCCATGTCTGCAATTGAATTGGTGTGAACCCAGCCTAAAGTCCCATACACGCGATTTTCTGCGGATTTTTGTTTCAATTTGTATGCAATCAGCAGGCCCTTGCACTACATGGTTTTGGTAAATCTAAAGACAAAAATCTACAGAAAATCTAATTGTGTGTGTGTGTGTGGGGGGTCTCAGAGTGGCAAATGCTCAGGCAAAAATGCAACAACAATCCTCTCTCCCAAAACTCCAGCAAACTGGTCTCCTCCATTCCCAGATGTTTACAGAGTAGTGTTTAAAAGAAGAGGGGATGCTACACGCTTGTATACACGGCCATGTCCTAACTTTTTTGGAGACGTGTTGTTGCTATCGATTTCAAAATGACCTTTTTATTTCTTGGTTTTTTTGGTCCATTTTCAAACATTTTGTTATATTTTCTATTGTAAATCAAATATGGGTTTATGAGCGATCATTGCATTCTGTTTTTAATGTAGATTTTTACTCAACGTTCCAATTTTTTTGTAATTTGGGTCATTCTGCTACGGTTACAGCCACATTCTTACTTACAATTTAAAAATAAATAAATAGGAGCAGTGGTGATGTACAAAGAAGCAAGTCCTAATCCTGTTGACTGAAGTCAGTGGAGTTCTTGGTTGCTATGGGTTACTGCATGTTGTGCATTGTTCTTGGCCTTATTGAATAAGCTGTGTGGTTCATGGATGACTGGACCGCTGCTTGGATACCCGGCCGTTGGTGCAATGAAAGAAGATAAATGGCATCTCTCCCTGGTGACTACACTTTAGACCCATTTTTTTGTGCAGAGTGCCAGTCTCTGAATCTCTCACTAGTCACTTCACATTAGCAGCCAGATTAGAAGAAAATCCAATTTCTTGTCGTTTTGGTTTTGTGATGTGTGTGATGAAAACCCTCGTCTGCACTCTTGATGTCAGATGCAAATGAAGTTTTCTTCCTATACTAGAAGTGACCCTTCTATATTTGAATTCCCTGTGCTGCATGAAATTAAATGTGCTGTGAAAGTTGTTTTTTTTTTTTTTATTTAATTTTAGGCATTCCAGTATTTAAACAGTTTGTGCTAAACTGATTAAACGTTCTCCCTTTTTTTTTTTTTTTTTCCCACCCCTGTTAATCTGTTGCTAGAAGCAAGCTGATTTACCCAGCACACATTGTTCAGGCAGAGCGCGTGAAGCCATAAACTCAAACAGGCCTTGAAATTTGTTAGCCTTGCGAGATATTATGTTCCCAACAAACACCACGCTATGAATGTAGCTCTTTGTCTTCATAAAATTCTAGAAATTTGACGTAATGTGAGAATTCTCTTTTCCCGGGATTGCACAATTCACAGTAGCTTTGTTGCCATAGGTTTGCTTTGTGCTGTTTATTGTATTCCTGGTGCTCCCAGCATAGGATATGTGTACCTGCAGTGCAGCTCTTCCTCTGGCACAAAGTGTATTTCACTTTTACCAGCTAGGACACTGTAGTCCGCCAGCAGGTATACGTTCTTGATGTGCCGCTACTTAAGGTTCCACATGAGCAGGGTTGTCAAAGGGTGGCTGAATGTGCTCTAAGGCGATTTCATTCTTCAGTAGACATTTAAGCTTATTGCTCAAATAAACAGAATTTTTTTCATTTTCAGTCTGATTAAAAAAATGTTGTAACTTGAAGTTTTTAACTTTAATCCCTCTACGCCTTAAGAGAATAAAATATTGAAAAATCAATTCTTAGGACTAGAGAAGAAAAGCTTGAGTGTTTTTCAGTAAGTACATGGTTTTGCGTTATTAGAACATTTTACTTGAAAGTACTTTTTGATGTTTTCTTGCTGTTATAACACTCAGTAATAACATTTTTATTTACATTAGGCTTAAGCCATTTGTAAAACCGGCAGGTAAAGGAAAAACTGACCAGGGCAGCTATAAAAAGGCATATATCGGAGAACAATGGGCCTGGAGATATCTGCCTATCTTCACAAGTCATTAGAATGTCTGTCTGGATCTGCTATGATTCTAATGCCTGGTGCACACTACAAGGTGAAAAAAAAAAAGCCATTCCTGCCGGGAGAAGACAGTGATTATCGCTAGCGGCTAAAGCAGCCGCTTGCAATAATCACAGGCAAATCTGGCAGGCTGGTTGTACCCAAGTTGATTGATCAACTTTTGGTACTTTCACCCTGCCCATTTATTGGTTTGACTCAGATTCAGCAGGAACCGGCCGAAATTAAACAGTCTTAACAACCAGCCGTACGTGGATTGAAAATTCAATCAGTTTAGTGCGAACAGTGCGAATTTTGATCCATGTATGGGCACTGTGATTGTATAAAAGTCTATCTACTAGTCTATATTATAAACCTGCTGTGGTTTTTCTCAATCGTTAAGCATTAAAGAGAAGCTCCAGTCTCCTTCAGAAAAAATTAAGGCAGCAGCTGCAAATACTGTAGCTGTTGACTTTTAATACTGGGGCACTTGTAGACACTGACACTGTAGAACAAGAATGCATGAATAGCTTTTACCATATTTTTCGCTCCATAAGACTCAGCTGACCATGAGACGCACCTAGGTTTTAGAGGAGGAAAACAAGAAACCAAATGGTGTACCAAAATAAATACCAGTGCCCATGAAATGCAGACTTACCAGTGCCAATAAAATGCAGCCTGGCCATTCCAAATAATGCAGCCTGGCCATTCCAAATAATGCAGCCTGACCATTTGCCATTATTGCAGCCCGACCTGTGCCATTATTGCAGCCCGACCTGTGCCATTATTTCAGCCCGACCTGTGCCATTATTGCAGCCCGACCTGTGCCATTATTGCAGCCCGACCTGTGCCATTAGTGCAGCCCGACCTGTGCCATTAGTGCAGCCCGACCTGTGCCATTATTGCAGCCCGACCTGTGCCATTATTGCAGCCCGACCTGTGCCATTATTGCAGCCCGACCTGTGCCATTATTGCAGCCCGACCTGTGCCATTATTGCAGCCCGACCTGTGCCATTATTGTGCCCATTGCCATCGCTCGGGCTGCTCTGTCTTCTATCTCGACAAGCCGGGAGATCGCCCGATGCTCGCGGGGGCTTGGGATGTCTTTGCTCCGCTCTCTTGCCTCTCTTCCGGTACTAATGTGGCGGTGGGGGGCAGTGCCAGCATCAGGGGGGCAGTGCCTGCTGTACATTCGGATCATAAGACGCAGAGACATTTTCCCCCATATTTTGGGGGAAAAAATTGCGTCTTATGGTCTGAAAAATGCTGTTGCTGAGGAATGGGGAGTGGAAATGTTGGCTTTTTAGCACCTTTTTGCTTAATGGATTTCTTCCACTGTAAATCCATCTGAATCCACATAGCTTCTAGCAGCTCTGGTATGAACTTTTATTAAGTTGAAGTAGTTTATCTATTTTTGTTTCCTAATTTGTTCATAATGCAAAGTTGCTTTAACTGGATATCATAACTCATTTTGCCTAATTAAATTAACAAACATTGAAAACTGCCTGTTTCTGAGAAGCTTTATCTAAGCTAATTGGAAGAAAAGCCATCATAAAGCAAATCTTGGTACTTACTGTTTTGTAAAGATGCAGAGTACCTTTTTAGTCTCTTAATTATTTAAAAGCAACTTGGCAGCAAGACCTAAAATCCAGGTGTACATAGTCATATGAAGAACCACTCACCTGTGTTTGCATATTCGTTCCGGATGCGCAGTTTGGTACAAAAGCTACGATGTGAATTTAAGGGTAGACATGAGACACACAAGCCTTTTGTGTGTTTCTCATACCTTGCTCTCGGTTACAAATTGTGTGTGATATAAGCAAAGAGAATGCATGCCACATTCGATAGTGATTTTCGGGACAGGTGCTGGGAAGTGGCTTGTGGCAGGTATCTTCAGTACTGGCTCTCCTGGAGGTCACAACTGAAAAGAAAGCTCAAGCCGAAGTAGCCTGATCATTTTAATTTTATTTTTTGCTGATTACCTATTCCTACAGAAAAAAACACGCCGGTTGCGCTCTCATAGTTGATTGGTTCTTCCTGCCATTCAGTAACAGCCTGCCCGCATCGAAGGTGTGTGCAGACATGTAACCAAGTGGGCAGAATCCAGGCATTGCACACACGTTCTGCTGATAATGGGTGCAAATTTATTTTATTTTTTAACCTGAAAAAAGATTTTTTATATATATATATATATATATATAATTTTTATTTTAAAGGTGACATTGGCCTTGAAACTGATTTTGTAAATGCTACATCTTGTGTTCATTTGTATATCAGCAATTCAGATTCCCATCTTTGTGTTTGGGACCGTTCACGCGCCTATATCACTTGGCATAACAAAAAAATATTATCTTAAAAGATTTTCAAGATTGGCAATATGTTGACATATGTGTTGTGAACATGTGTTTTAAATTTATTTTTATGCACCAATGTGCACTGAGGGACCCATTTGAAATGAATGGAAGCATATTTAAAACTTGTGTTAACGCACAATTAAACTCATAGTTGTAAAATGCACCCTCAACTCACTAAGCTGTAATAATGGTTATCTACTCAGATTGTTATATAAAATGTGTGTATTTCACACTGTAAAATTACTATAGTTTTCCATTTTCTTTGAGGTATATTTTAAAAGAATAAATGCTGTTGGCCTTGATCTGATCCAGTGCACGATACTTTAGCACAGAATTTGGTAATGGGAACAGCATGCATTTTCCAGCAGTAAATTATACCTGGAACTACTTGTTTTGATTTACTTAATGCATTTTAACAATATTCTATCCTGAAATCATAACTTTTGACATGATTCCCCTTTGATTAATAACCGCACAATATATTTTAAAGGCACCGTTCCCTCCTGTATGTCACTACTACCACAAGGGTTGTCATCATCCACAGACTGTCATTTTGTGTTTTTTGATTGTTGTTCCCAGACTGAGAGGCTGTCTAGCCAAGTGTATTTTTAATACTAGGTGATACTACTGGTACTGTCCAAAATATCTGTAGTACTATATAGGATAAAACATTTTTTTAGCAAATTGGACATAAAAAGCCTGTTTGTAGATTGAAGTCTGCTGTACCTTGAGTCGAAATGGACCTTTTTTGAAAATAGATGCAAGACTTGGGTGACCTCTTTAAAAAGCCACCAACTCCTGACTCTAAATGTCTAAATCACATGGTCTCTGGCTACCAGGATCATTGGATCTGTTTTTTCAGAAAGCCTGTAGACCCTAACTCAGGCTTTCTCAACCTTTTAACCCTAGAGGAACCCCAAAAATATTTTTTATGTCTCGAGGAACCCTTCCTAAAACCAAATCATCAGGGCTCAATAGGAACAATGCTCCTTATATTGGTGGTCAATAAGAAGAATGTCCCCCTTTTTAAAGTGGTGTTCAGAATGCCACTCTTAAAGACAGCTAAAAAGATATTTGGTGTCATACTGCTGGCTTTGCTAGGTGGTGCTGAACCTTGAACTCTGTAGACATCATCAAATGGGTGGTTCATCAGCCACAGCTCAAGAAACCCCTAGCAACCTCTGGAGGAACCACAGGGTTCCACGGAACCCTGGTTGAGGATGGCTGCCCTAACTGATTTACTGCAAGTGATCCAAGTAGTAGATGAGCATATATCTAATTACAGCCTATGCTTAGGAACCAGGTTTTAAAACGCACTGAGAGATAGATTTGACGTCTTTCCCATATATAACTATCAAAAGCTAAAGATCTATTTGACGTGTCCTAATTCTCTGTCTTTACATTGCATTAGTCAGGTCCCATCTACTCATGGTGCTTATCTCACTTCCTGTACGCTACAAAATAAGAGCAGTACATCAAACAGCCATATAAAATTGACGGCTAGTGCGTGCAATAATAAAGCGCTGAAAGATTGGTGATCAGGAGAGATTGTGAGTGTAGAAATATGCATATAGCTTTGGTCAACATAATGTATGTCTTATCAGATGTAAATCCACGTTTTTAATAGGCTGTTTATTCTCTTCAAGGTGTAAATATAACATTATAAAGTGGTCCTTGTTAATGAGTAAAAGAAAGCAAATAGTTATGCAATAGGCAGTGTAGTGAGCATGTCGCGGACAGGTTATATAATTCCAGTCACCAGCTTCCTGTGCCCTGCTTGTCCTAGCTGAGATGAGTTGGTAGCCTTTGTAACTGAGATTACTAGGACCCATTGACACCGATTGTAGGAAGGGGTGTGGAGTATACTGGTATAGTCAATAACTAGGATCTTTTATTGCTTGAAATGGGTCATGTTTTTTTGCTTTTGAAAGTTGCTAAACCTGGGCAAAATGTAAAAGCTACCAATTATACAATATGCTGGCTATGTATAATAGAGATTAGCACAACCATTTTATTTTTGCAATGATTCCACCTAAACGGTGGGTTTTAAGTGCCGATGTTCAACATTTCATCACCGCTTTACCAATTGTCCCTTCAATCCACCTGTTTTTCCTATTTACACTTCAAGTGCAGCACAGTATACCCAAGGTTTTCATGCAGGCTAGCTGCGCCTTGCCCATAGACTTCCATTAGATTGGGCAGTTATGGGAGTTATCTGCACGGTTGTGTTTTGGGAGCTTACTGAGTGTTTGGAGATGGCTCCCTCCCTGTTCCTAGAAAATACAGAACTTCAAGAAGGATAACCGTTTTTTTTTTTTTAGTCATAGTAACTAAAACAAATCTTTATTTCTTTGTGTGGTACCATTCTGGAAGTTTGAAACCCTTTTTAAAATTTACGGCAACATTTTAATGCTGGAGGCACATGGGGGGGGGGGGGGTTTATTTATGAAAGGCAAATCCACTTGGCACTGAAAGTGCACTTGGAAGTGCAGTCGCTCTAAATCTAAGGGGTAGATCTGAAATGAGGGGGAGCTCTGCTGATTTTATCATACAATCATGTAGAGCTGCACAATTAATCGTTAAAAAAAAATCGTGATCTCGATTCACCCCCTCTGACGATCTGTCCTGCTGAGTTTGCCGATTTCTTTCATATAAACAAGAGAGATTATCTGCTCACTCAGCTGTCAAAAGAAAGCATCCTGCTAGTCTGCCAAATTTAGAACTTGAAACATTGTAACTAACTTCCTTCTTAGATCTGCCAAGTTTTAAACAACTGTAAATGCAGGAATTTTAATGACTTAAAGTCTAAATCTTTTTCTGACACTTAAGTTAAAATCAATATTTTTTGCTAAAAAAAAAAAAATATTTGGAACCCCCAAACATATTTTTTTTATATATAATATATGTGTGTGTGTGTGTATATGTATGTGTGTGTGTATATATATATATATATATATATATATATATATATATATATATATATATATATATATATATATATATATATATTTTAGCAGAGACCCTAGGGAATAAAATGGCAATTGCTGCAATGTTTTATGTCACACTGTATTTGCCCAGCGGTCTTTCAAATGCAATTTTTTGGGGAAAAAATACACTTCAATAAATTTAAAAAAAAACGTAAAATTAGCACAATTTTTTTTTTGTTTTAATGTGAAAGATGATGTTACACCGTGAGAATCGTGATCTATCCTCTAAGCCAAAAAATCGTTATTCTCAATTTAGCTAGAATCGTGCAGCTCTACAATCATGTGCAAGCTAAAATGCTGTTTTATATTTTCCTTGCATGTCCCTCTGGGATCTACAGTGACTTTACTTCCAAGTGCACTTGCATTGCAAAGTGGATTTGCCTTTAGTAAGTAACCCCCATGGTGTTGCAACTCCATTCAGTTGTCCTTGTTCAAGCTCCTGTTTGCTGAAAACTATTCAGCAGTTGTTGGTATAAAAGTGAAAAGTGCATTTAGTATTGTGTCTTTGGCCTACCTATCACCTTTTCCTTGCAGCCTAAGGCACTCCTCACATAAATCCCATGGTAAACATGATCTGTGATAGTGAAAAGTAGGAATTTATGATCTCAGACTGTAGTTTCTTTAAACTCCAGATCACCTATCAGCTGTAATCTCCTTTGAAAAAAAACGCTTTTGAGAAGACTGTGACTAATCAAATATTTATATGTGATGCAATTTCTAATGCTATAAGCCCCTTGACCACAAATGAGCTATACAAGTGCATTTTTGAAAGTCCCTTTTTTATTTTTTCCTGCTTTGTATCTGCTAGTTTAAAGTGGTGTTGTTTCTTTTTTTTTTTTTTTTTTTTTGGGGGGTAAAAACGATCCTGTTCCTTTTTCAAAGGTATGGGTAACAGCACAGTGCTTGTGTTGTGTATTTTGGCCCCTTGCATAATCTAAAAATACCCAGCTGATCCTGCCTGGTTCTGCCCCCAACCCCCCCCCCCCCGGTAAACTGACCACATTTTATCATGCCATGCCTATATCTGGCGCTGTGGTCAGTTTACGTGCCTCCGTCATCTGCTGTCCTCTTTCGCCCCTCCCCTCCTGTTGCTGAAATAACTGTAATTTTCAGGAAATTCCCTGTGTTCCATAATGCTGTGTGCCCCTGTTTATGTGCTTTATTTATAAAAGGCCATTCTATACCTTATTTTGGAGCGCTGCTCGGCACTCATGTGACCGCCCGCTGCTCTCGTCCTGACTGACGTCAGTGGGGGATTCTCAGACCCTCCTGCAGTAGCTATCCGATCGAGAGAGGGAACGGCGGGCAGTTACATAAGCACCAAGCCGCGCTATGAAATGAGGTATAGAACGGCATTTTTTAAATAAAGCACATAGACTGGGCACACAACGTTATGGGGATTACCAACTACCAAGTGGGTTTACAACCACCCAAATTCAAAAAAGTGAACGTTTGCTATGTTCTAGGTAACATCTAGAAGTGTTAATTGTGCCTAAGCAGTACCCTGAAACATTTTTACCTTTTTTTTTAATTTTATTTTTTTTTAGTCTGGAATTCCTCCTAAAGAATAGCAGTGCACGTCTATTGTCTAGGTATCCTGTGCCTGCAGCCTCATAGCTGTATATCTTTAGTGCAAGATCTAAAGCCCCGTACACACGGGCCGCATGTCAGACCTCGGCTGGTTCAATAAGAACCGCACATCATTCGGCCCATATGTAAGGTACCCGGTCTGCCAGAAGCTGGAAAACCAGCAGCTGACCGACTCCCAATCAGAGCTCTCTGCCAGTGGTGGAGAGTGCTGATTGGAGTGTTCTAGTGGGGGCGTGTCGTCCCGCCCCCCCCCCCCCCCCCATCAGAACACAACAGCTCAGTGGGCGAGATCGTTGTAGCAACCTCGGATTGTTAGTACAGTTGCTCCAACAGGAGCTGTCAACCGCTGGGTTGAACAAGAGAAAATTAGTAGTGTGTACCAGGCATTAGGCACTGGCAGACTGACTGCTAGTCTTTGGAGCTTTGGAGCAAGATTAAGCCCTCGTTCACATTGGGCTGATTGGACATGTCAAATCGGCCCCCTTTTGAAGGCAACAGCACCGTCTGAATTGGTGCGATGCCGACTTTATGGCACCACAATGATTTCCCAAAAGTAGTTCCTGCACTACTTTTGGTCGCTTCGGGGGCAATTTCAATAGCCAGCTGTGCAGGAACACACACAGATGTCTATAAAATCACTCCTGAAGTCGGACTGAAATGCAGGTTTGTAATTGTGCAAGTTCTGCGGAACTCGCGCAATTTCAAACACGCATTCAGTGGGAACCCAGGCTAAGGGTCCTTTTTCACATAGGTGGTCCAATCAGATTTGCCTGTGAGTTAGTTATTTAGTCAAATCTAGACAGAAGTTCAATGGCAGTCTACGGGCAGACGGATATAAATGGGAATTTGTCCATGTACACGCGATAACTGCAAAATTAATTGCATTAGGCATGTACAAAAGAACAGAAAAGGTTTGCAGCCATTTTTTAATTTTTATTTTTTCTTCATAGACCTAAACGTGATCAGAGGTAAAAGGACATAAACAGAAGCACATCTGTGTACATCTGCTTGCCTATAGACATAACAGGGGGCCAGTTTCAGGTTGGAGCAAAAACCTGAATGGACATGGATGACTAGAATGGATTTCACTCGAGCGAAAGGCCCTTAGCGATTTCCCTATTGTGCTGCTCATTGTTCTTGTTTGGAGGCATTACCATAAGGAAGCAAAACCTTTCCTCTACTATGGTGGCCCTTTCTACACACAGAAATAGGGATTGATTTACCAAAGGCAAATGGGCTGTTCATTTTGCAAAGGAAGTTAAAGTTTGAAAGGAGTTTTTCCCCGCAGCTTAGTAAATGGGGTAACACTCTGCTGACTACAAACGTCCAATCATTTGCAAGCTAAAATGCAGCTTTTTTTTTTGCACGTGATTGGGTATTCTTAGTGAGGTGAGTTCACGACATTCACTGGAGCAGCTTCTCTTCCAAAGTGCAACTTCCTTTGCAAAGGGAGCAGCCTATTTTGCCTTTAGTAAATCAACCCCATAGCGCAGAACAGCTTAGAGTTCAGTGTCTTTCTAACAAATACGCTGTTCAAGAAAAACAATGGGCAATAGTTGAGCTACCTATGCTGTCCAATTAACATTGTGGCTTGTTAAAGTCAGAAAGTTCACTTAGTTTTCCATATCTTTTGGCTTGCCATACATTATACATTTTTCGTTGGCGATTTGAAAGGCATCTGTGTGGGTCCATGTACAGGTGTCTATTGAAATCGCCCCCGACGTCGCCAAAAGTAGTGCAGGGACTACTTTTTGGGAATCGGTGCGGCGCTGCAAAGACGGACCGATTCGAACTGTGATGTTGCCGGCAATAAGCTCCGATTTGGCATGCAATTTGACGTGTCAGATCGGCCCAATGTGAAGGGGGGCTTAGATTTACCAAAATCTTGTAATATGAGGTCAAATCTAAACCCTTTCAATTCGTATGCAATCAGGTGGGTCCCTGCACTTCATAGTTGAAGGTAAATCAAACAGAAATTGAATAAGAAATTTGTATAATATATGGCCAGCCTTCGCATTCTGTAAGACGAAAGGCACATATGCGGCTCTTCATAGGGTCACTGGGGTTGTATTTCTTGAAGCCAGAGCTGTATAACTTCTGCCACATTGAAATTCCAAGGTAGTGTTGAATTATTATTTTTTTTTATTTTTTTTTGTGTGTGTTTTTGTTTAAAAGAAAAATGTGTGTGCATATATAAAAATGTATTTAACATGAGTCTTCTGTAATGGAGTGGCAGCAATGAATTTGTTTTTCTGTACCTATCCTACCTCAGACACATGTCACATCACCATATTACTGACAAAGGAAGTTTGGTTACCTGGTGTACTGCAGTAATACTGAGCAGGCCCTTCAACCTTTCTGGAACATCGGCAAACCCCTGAGGTCACACGCTCCTGCACTGTGCTCTTTCCGTAATTGTTTGCATTTGTGACAGGTGAGAAGACATGGCCTGGCTGTCTGCAGGAGAGATCCTTTTGATAGTTTACTTTAAACTCTAGACACCTGGTATGAGCAAAATGTCACCAAAATCCCACCTAGAAACCTCCCGTAGGAATGCATCTGGGAACTCGCATTGCAAGTTAAAGTGAAGGAAAAAATGCATGACCGAGTCAGGGCAAGGGCATAGCTGGAATACCTTTTCAAGATCTGCAAACATATGTAAACCAAATGTTCAAGCAGCAGTATTACAGTAGTAAAAGTCCTCTTGTATCAAGAGACCAAGGATGTTAAACATTCCTGTGACTGTTTATTGGGCCATCCTGTTGATGTTCATATTTTAATTCGACTTTGTGATCCTTTATAAAAGTCAGTATCTCATTTTTTACAAAGAAAAAATTATCTGTGGTTATATATCCTACATTTTTTTTTTTTAACAAGGTGTTAAACAAATTGTAAGCAGTTTTTGGGAGAGGGTGGTGGGTCGATTGATTTTCCCAACCTAGCTACTGAAAACTGTTAAAATGCAAGAAATCGCCCCAAAGGAAAAATAAGCAATCCTATTTCCAGAAGAGTCTAGTGGAGACTTTTAGGCTTAATTCACAAAGCATTAAAACATGGATACCCATCCAATTTTCAAATCTCATTGACTTCAGCTGAACGTAACTGATTCTTATCCTGGTGTGGTTTTTAAATTTTTTATTTTTATTTTTTTTTCGTCTTCATCGTCTTCTTTCCAACGATAAAATATTAGGCCAACAGCTGAGCTTTTTTTTGCATAGTTTCCTAGTAGGTGTAAATTTAATTCTGTTCTACACTGCCACGTGTCTAACAAAAGTACACAATGTTGCCTCCCTGACCATCAGTTTAATATAAGAAAACCCAGTTCTTTTGAATTTAAAAAATGCTTCAGACAGTTTACTTATGCTGCAAGTTTTTGCCCAAAGCCCACCCTTCCCCCCCTAACGAACCACTGGTGTGGGGAAAACCACATAAAACCTATCCAAATGCCTATTTACCTGAAGCCAAAGTCGCATGACAATCTCTCTCTTCTTCTCTTTAATTTCAGGGTTGTCTTTTCGGTTTCTACATCACCGCTACTGGGTAGCTTATGGCCTCTTTCATAGGCTGCAGGGGCAGGAGAACTCACAGGGGTGGTGAGGGAAACAGTGCCCAAGAAAATGAGGAAAAATCTAGTCCCCAGGGCATTTTTGTGGATGGAGGGACTCCACCATCTATATAGCCAGTTAAAGGCTGGGTACACACGGGCTGAAAATCGTCCGAAAACGGTAGATTCAGCAGGAACCAGATGGCACTCGACCCGTGCATTCATCTCCTTTGCCGACAGAAGCCGGTCTTGCAACAGGCTTCTGTCAAAGGGGCATGCTGGAAAACCAGCATCTGATCAGTTTTTTTTTTTTCTAGCAAGGACATTGGCTGCAAGTGCTGATCAGTGTGTTCTGGCAAGGAGGTATTCCCCCCTATCAGAATATAATAGTTCAGTGGGGAACATTACTTGTGTTTTAGTACCGTGATCTTTTTCTTTTCTTTTTCTTTCTTTCTTTCTTTCTTTCTTTCTTTCTTTCTTTCTTTCTTTCTTTCTTTCTTTCTTTCTTTCTTTCTTTCTTTCTTTCTTTCTTTCTTTCTTTCTTTCTTTCTTTCTTTCTTTCTTTCTTTCTTTCTTTCTTTCTTTCTTTCTTTCTTTCTTTCTTTCTTTCTTTCTTTCTTTCTTTCTTTCTTTCTTTCTCATTCAGTCTGCTGGTTTGAAGGAAAAAAACTACCCAGCTTAAGAGTGGGAGTAGTTTAGCAAAAGACTATGTACTAGGCTTTAGGAGCAAAGTGTAATTCTTTCCTTGCAGGATATTGGGGAAATGTGTATATATTGCAGAGATGTACTACCTTTTTTTTTTTTTTTTTTTTTTTTTTTTTTTGCCTTGACATATGCTTTAATTATAGTAGAGTTCCACCCAAAAGTGGAACTTCTGCTAATTTGTCATCTTCCCCTCTGGTGCCACATTTGGCACCTTTCGGGGGGGGGGGGGAGCAGATCCCACTTCTGGGAGTCCGGGCTGCGGCGCATTACGTCACGGCTCGGCTCTCTCCTCCTTTGCCGCTGGGCCAGTAGGAGAGGGCAGTAGGGACCCGGCGTGAAGCCGTAATGCTACACTGTCGGGTTCCCCTTACTTGCAATGGCGGCGGCAGCACTCAACAGCTGATGAAAACATCAGCTGCGGTGCCAACATTGCTGGACTCCTGGACAGGCAAGTGTCCTATTAAAAATGAGCAGCTGCAGTATGTGTAGCTGCTTGCTTTTAATTTTTGCAGGGGTGGGCGGACCTTTGCTTTTAAGACTTCCTCTCCTTTTGTATGGCTCGTTTCAGAGAGGTGAGTGTCGAAACATACAGCCTGTTATCCTATGTGTAATCAGAGTGAAGAATAACCGTAGTTTTAAAGAGGACCAACATTCTGAGATTAGGTCCATGTAAATATTTGATTGGGGAGCCCGGGTGACATTTTGGGTGCTGATGTCATCAGACTCTGCATTCCTTTTTCACTGAAAACTTTACTGACCTCTCCTCTCTTTGTTATGCTGCTATGGCCTCAGGTCATGTTACCTGAAACTAGCACATGGTGAGACGAGCTTGTTTCCAGTGACATATATATTTTTATACATCTTCAGTAATAAAAATTAAAAAAAATGTTTTTTTGTCCATCTATATTGTTTATAACAATTCAAGAGTGCTGGCACTTGTTGCTGTGTTGTTGCTATGGTGGCTGGCTATATTTCCTCCTCCGGGGGCCGTGACGCACACTGCGGGCCTCCGCCCATCCCCCGCTCTCATTTGGCCTGGGGGGGCGGATGCACCAGCACTGCGCGTAAACGTCACGTGTCCCATGCAGCATGTGCGATGCCTCTGGAGTCGTTGAGTGCCTGCTATGGGTTTCCACACTCGTGGGCCACGGAGGAGTACTTGGGTGCCCTTTCGGCCGGAGGGTGATCTTCTGGCTAACAGCGCCCCCCCCCCTCCAAACTTGCGCTACACGGCATGACGTTGGTGGGCGCCGCCGCTGTGACACATATATGGACGTCTCTCCCGCGGCTTCGGCACTTGAGGTTTCCTGCACACCTCACTTCACACAGTTGGCCATCCTCATTTTCCCAGTTGGCTCTTTGCCCACACAGGTAATTTTGTCATTTTGCACTCTTTCTGTCCCTGGCTATCCTGGTGTTCACTCTCACCACCTGCCACACTCTGGTTTTTATCACTCCAATCACCTGGCAGCTTTTGACTGCCAGCCTTCAACCCACCATCACCCTCCTCACCAGCATGGGTTTCTTTTTTCCACCATCCTACACTTTCACCTCTAGCCACCCTCCTCACCAGCACGGGTTTTTTGTCCCACTCTCCCATATTTCCATGTCCAGCCACTCATGGCACCCCTTCATTTTTGTTTTAACTTCACTCTCATTAGCAGTGATTCCCGTGGTCCCTTGTCCACTCCGTTGGCGTCTTGTCTGTGTTGTCCCCATTGGTCAGCCCGCCACGGCCCCGGGTTGGAGGTAACCCCGGGTGCTTTTGGCGTCTCACCGCTGCATCATCAGCCATTGAACTCCAACTAGTAAGTATGCACCTTGGTGCCATTGGGGGTGCATGCTCCTGATGAGTGGTGTATCGGCCACAAAACACGTAGAGCTATTTGATGCCATGTCCTTACCCATCTATACCCATTTTTGAGCTACTATACAATTTCTACCTCGACAGGTCTAGTGAGGTCATAGGTTCTGCAGGCATTACTTCGCAATGATGATTTTATCCAATTTGGTCTGGGTTGAACTATGGAATTTTATTATGGTTTCCGTTGAGACATTACTGCCATTTTAAACTGTTTACTGCTCTCTGTTATGTCTAATTTTCCTACCTCCCACTGCAGCGGCTACATTTTGAGACATTTTTGTTATCATTATGATTATTGCTACTATTGTGTTATTATGTACCTGATATCAACAATTTATGTATGTTTACATCATTCTATCAGTAAAATTCCTCTTGTTCAACCAAATTATCCTTTGCTACCAGGTGCTTCAATTAAAGTCCCACTTTCCTTGCTCTCTTCCTTTTGACTCAATAGGGATGGAAATACATGACCCTACAGGGTTATGTTTTCATTTAAAGTCCCATAGGGATGGAAATGCATACCTTACCAGGTTTTGGCTTCCTAAAAGTCCCTAAATAACCCCTCTCTTCACTTCTCTTCAGTAAGTGAGCGGCTACAAAGTCCGAAAGGGCTGCTCCACCAGGGGACTGGTGTGCGCTGAAAAAAGTACAGCATGGTGCAGTCCATAGCATTGTACTTTGCTGAAGCTAGTAAAACTCAATGAAATGTCACTTTGTGACATTTCAATAAAGTTTGCCCAAAATAAAGGGGAAAACAAGTAAACGCTCAACCACCCAGCCCACAGCGGCAATGCATTCCACGCAGCTGCTGGTGTGAAGTACGTCCAATGTGTTACTCAAGGCATCATTTATGGTGGTGGTTTCAGTGTGCTCAAAAGGCACAGAATAGTGGCATGCCAGGTAATTCAGCTGTCTACAATCTGTGTAAGCAAAAAAAATTGCTGGCTTATCTTGAAAACCGGAACCTAACTTTTATATAGACATAGAAAACATTCAACCTTAAAGCAACCATGTGTAGACAAAAGGCTATTGTACACTGTTATAGACTTAAAAGCTGAGCAGCTTTAAATAATCTCTCCTTTAATAATTCTTTTTTGAAGGTTTAACCCAGCAGCTTTCTTGTTCCTTATGTATTAGAGCCTATTAAATACATTTTATTTAATTTCATTCACTTGCTGCAGGCACAGATTTACACATAGCAGAAAACCATCATCATACTTTAGCGGGATTCTGTTGTTTTTCCTGTTTTATTCTTCAAATAAACTTCTCCATATGGAGTTTAGACATTTTTAATTTTTTCAGAGCCTTCCAAATGCCTTTTTTATAGAGCTTAATTTGAGTATAACAATGGCCTATATAATTAGAAAACACAAATTTGATTCAGTATCAAAGCTGCCCTAGTATATTCAGAGATATTCATCAGTGGGACCGAAAATTGGAATTCGGATTCTCGTTTAGAATTGTTGCTAGATTTTAAAATTGGGAAAAGTTTAACTTTTTCCAATTTTAAAATCTAGCTACAGTTCTAAACGAGAATCTGAATTCCAATATATCACTCGTAACATTAGAATAATCATAAAGTTAATTTCAGTAATTCAAAAAGTGAAACTCGTATATTATATAGATGTGTTACTGTTAATGTGTGTTACTGTTAATATCGTTCAAGCATTTCTTTCTTTTATTTTGATGACTTTGGCTTACAGATAGTGAAAACCCAAAATTGTGTATCTCGAAAACTAGAATATTACATAAGAGCAATGAGAAAAAAAAAATGTTAATACAGAAATGTTGGCTTACTGAAAAGCATGTCCAGTATAGTATACACGCAATACTTGGTCGGATCTCCTTTTGCATGAATTACTGCATCAATGCGGCGTGGCATGGAGGCGATCAGCCTGTGGCACTGCTGAGGTGTTATGGAAGCCCAGGTTTCTTTGATAGCGGCCTTCAGCTCATCTGCATTGTTGGGTTTGGGGTTTCATCTTCCTCTACACAATGCCCCACAGATTATCTGTGGGGTTTAGGTCAATCGCGTTTGCTGGCCAATCAAGCACAGTGATACCATGATCAATAAACCAGGTATTGGTACTTTTGGCAGTGTGTGCACATGCCAAATCCTGCCGAAAAATTAAATCGGCCTCTCCATAAAGCTGGTCAGCAGAGGGAAGCGCAAAGTGCTCTAGAATTTCCTGGTAGAGGGCTGCGCTGACTTTGGACTTGATGAATTACAGTGGACCAACACCAGCAGATAACATGGCTCTCCAAATCATCACGGACTGTGGAAAATTTTGCATTTAATTTGTAAGTCAAGGTCCCAGAGTCTGGAGAAAAAGCACAGAATCTAAGTTGCATGAGGTCCAGTATGAAGTTTCCACAGTCAGTGGTGATTTGTCCGCTTGCCGACCAGCCGCCGTCATACTGCTGCAGGTTGGCACGATTGCGCGAATCGCCGTAGGTGTACGTTGACCACTTTAAGAGCTCTAGGGGGCGTGACGCCGGAGCTGATGCGCGTGGCCGCGATGTCTGCCAGTGATCCGCGATTGCATCTAGGGAACACTTAACCCCTTGATCGCCCCCTAGTGTTAACCCTTCCCCTGCCAGTAACACTTATACAGTAATCGGTGGTTATTTTTAGCTCTGATCGCTGTATAAATGTCAATGGTCCCAAAAAAGTGTCAAAGGTGTCCGATCTGTCCGCCGCCGATATGTCGCAGTCCCGCTAAAAATCGCTGCCCACCGCCATTACTAGTAAAAAAGAAAAAAAAAACATGTTTTTGGGGTTATTATAGCAAAAAGTAAAAATTTTTTTTTTCAAAATTGTTGCTCCTTTTTTTGTTTTATAGCGCGAAAAAAGACATACATTTTTGTTTGTGTACATCGTCGCATGACCGAGCACTTGTCTGTTAAAAACAACGCAGTGCCGTATAGCAAAAAATGGCCTGGCCATTAAGGGGGCAAATCCTTCCAGTTTTTTGAAGCGGAGTTCTGCTTAAAAAAAAAAAAAAAAGTCAGCAGCTACAAATACTCAGCTGCTGACTTTTTAAATAATTGGACACTTACCTGTCCCAGGGACCAGCAATGTGGGTGAACGAAGCCCCGTTTGTCTCCCCCTCCTCTCTGCGGCGCCGGAATTGTAACTGTGGGCGCCCGGCTATGGCTTCACAGCTGGGCACCCACTGCGCATGCCTAAGCCGAGCGCCGTGAATGGCAGGGGAATCATCTGGGACCTGTGAAGTGTCCCAGATGATTGCCGAGAGGGAGGGGGGAGAGGTGATCTCCCTTCCGGTGCTGCGATGTGTCGGGAAGAAGTGTGAGCTGGGACCCTCTAAATAGAGTATCACTCTTCCCCCCCCCCCCCCCCCCCCAAAAAAATGACATGCCAAATGTGGCATGTCAGGGGGTCACCTCGCTTAAAGCGGAAGTTTTTGGGTGGAACTCCGCTTTAAGTGGTTATAGAGGATTTATATAGCGCCAACTGGTTGTGCAGCACTTTACAACATGGGGGTAGACAGTACAGTTAAAATACAATTCAAGAGGAGGGAGGATCAAGTGATACAAATGGTATAAACTGTGGGGGATGATCTGATGGAGAAAATAAAGTACAATTATTAGGTGGGGGCAGAATACGTATAGAATAGAGTAGGAGATAGTCGGACAGATTGGGGTAGGGAGTTCATAGGATAGGAGAGGCTCGGGAAAAGTCCTGGAGAAGAGGTGACAAAGGAGCTAGAGAGCAGGAGGTCTTGGGAGTAACAAAGAGAACGAGTAGGTTGGTAATTTGAGACTAGGTTAGTGATGTAGCTGTGGGCAGAGTTATGGATGGCTTTATAAGTTGTTGTTTAGTATTTTGAATTTAATTTGTTGGGTGAGTGGAAGGCAGTGTAGGGATTGACATGTAGCAGACACTGAGCAGTTGGTAAGGTGGATGAACCTGGCAGCAGCATTTATGAAAGGCTGAAGGGGTGATAACCTATGTAAAGGTAATCCCCCGAGGAGAGAGTTGCAGTAGTCGAGGTGAGAGATGACCAGGGAGTTGGGATCTTTGTGGTGTCATTGGTTAGGAAGGTGCTTATTTTGGAGATGTTGTGGAGGTTAAGGCAGCAAGGTTTGCAAAGTGATTTGACGTGGAGCCGAAAGGATAGTGGAGTCCAGGATTGCACCTAGAACTTTGGCATGCGGGGAAGGGCTGATAGTAGTGCTATCGATCTTGACCGAGAAATCCAGGGAAGAGGCTCTTGTAGGAGGAAAGATGTATGAGCTTGGTTTTGGATGGATTGAGTGGTATGACATCCAGGTTGATATGTCTGTTAGTAAATTAGTAATATGTGAGGTATGTATGTGTGTACACACTCGCTCACACGCTGTAAAGATACTACCAACAACTGCGAAAACTCCTACTGTCTTTTCTGCTTCATAAACAGACTGACTTTTTTTTCCTGAGATGCAAAATATAATACAGATTAGTGCGACCAAGTGTCCTTTTCCTTGCATATGTACACATATTATGCAAAGGATTCTGAACACATGACTGTCAACACTGTAATGTACTTCTATAGTAAATATAATGGCTGAGAACATGTTCTCTTTGGAATGGAGTGAAAGGAAATGTTGGGCTCTAAAGGGAGCCTGTGACAATATAAAGTAGCTTGGATTAAAGTGGTTTTAAGCCCTTCCACATACCCAGTGAAGTGACTGGTTTCCAGTGATGCACAGAGATTAAACAAATCCTCCTAAATACACTGTACCTGTTTATCTGCAGTCTTCTCTCTACATTTGTTCAAAGTCCAGAATTATAAAGCTTGTTTGTGCTGTCAGAAAAAAAGGGGGCGAGAGCTAAAGTTACACACTGCAGAGCTCAGCGAGGAGAACTCTGAGAGCTGATTGGAGGGAAGAGACCACACACACACACACCCACCCCCCCGCACACAGGAACAGAGCCCAGGCTGTCAGTCAGCTGGAGGTACCTCCCTCGTCACCATTTTTCTCTTGGTGTCAGAAAAACCTGTTGGAAGTGATTCTAGCTGAAGGCAAAGGAAAGAAGCGTCAGACAGAAATGACACTTAATGCTTAGTGGATTGAGACAAGTACACAATAATGATGGATATGTTTTGTTCACATGTCTGAGGTTTACAACCACTTTTAGCTTTGATGGAAAGGGCCATTTTCATTCATGCCGACCGTGGTTAAATCACAGATCTGTTCCAGAGTAGCATTCAGAAAAGTTGATCTCAGCAGTAGTATGGTTCTCCAGTTTGTTCTATATGGCATATGCTTTAAGCGATGTTGGTGTCTATAAAAGATTGTAAAATTAGATGGTCATGATTGAACATGTCTAAATTTATCTGTAAATACTAAAACAAGGGAATAAATATGGCCTTACCTCTCTCCCTAATATAGGTCACTAACTTATCGTAGAAGTAGATAATACATTTAGTAGGCCTCAAGATGCTGAGGAAGGTGAAATGGGGCCTAGGGCGCTTCTACCTCCATGTTGATAGCTCACTTCTCCTGGCCAAGTGTGGATGAATGACGGTGATTTGTTTAGTCAGGCGTGTAAGTAGTATTATTTATAGACATGAATATTTTAGACACAGGCCAAGCCAACACGTACTGTAATCTGACTAATGGTTTCCCAAACAGAGTGTAATTTCGCTATGATAATGGTCCCAGTCATACTGCAACTTGCATGTCCTGACACAACTGTGACTGACGAGGATCCCAACTATTGTCCGGAGGATTTTTCTCAGAAATTGTCAAGCAAATAGCAGAATTTTCACAGCATGCTTTTTACTGGCATTTCTCCAGAGGCCATTCGCTGCTTTCCCATTCTGTTTTTCATCTGTAACAATAAACAAATCCTTCATTTTCAAAGCCCACATAATTCCAGCAACTGAATATGTGCAAACAGCTGAAGAGAACATGTACAAAACACAATTCTCTCATTTTAGCCTTTTGCAGTCAGATGACAAAACTACATAAAATCACTATACACTATCTATGTTTAGAGCATATGCAACCCCCGAGGCACAACCACATACAGCAGCCTCCTCAATGGCCAGTGGCATGCTGCAGCAAAGGGGTTCCAGGAATGCCATTACGCAGGCTCTGCATGCTGTATGGCATTTGTACAGCCGCGTGCATAAGGCCTTATGTGAATATATTTAGTGGAGGAGTCTGGTTTATAGAAATGCAACTACACAACTTTTTTCTTTTGAGCAGGGGTGTCCAAACTTTCCAAACAAAGGGCCAGTTTACTGTCCTTCAAACTTTAAGGGGGCTGGACTTTGACCAGTGGGAGTAGAAAATGTCTTGGTGTCAGTGAGAGTAAACGGTCCCCCGTCTTTAGTATTATGGGGGGGGGGGCAGTGCCCCATCGTTGGTGGCAGTGCAAAGAATAGTGCTCTGTTGGTGGCAGTGGAAAGAATAACTCCACGTTGTTGGTGGCAGCAGAAAGAATAGTGCTCCGTTGTTGGTGGCAGTAGAAAGAATAGTGCTCCGTTGTTGATGGCAGTGGAAAGAATAGTGCTCCGTTGGTGGCAGTGGAAAGAATAGTGCTCCGTTGGTGGCAGTGGAAAGAATAGTGCCCCGTTGTTGGTGGCAGTAGAAAGAATATTGCTCCGTTGTTGGTGGCAGTGGAAAGAATAGTGCTCCATTGTTGGTGGCAGTGGAAAGAATAGTGCCCCGTTGTTGGTAGCAGTAGAAAGAATATTGCTCCGTTGTTGGTGGCAGTGGAAAGAATAGTGCCCCGTTGTTGGTAGCAGTAGAAAGAATATTGCTCCGTTGTTGGTGGCAGTGGAAAGAATAGTGCCCCGTTGTTGGTAGCAGTAGAAAGAATATTGCTCCGTTGTTGGTGGCAGTGGAAAGAATAGTGCCCCGTTGTTGGTAGTGGAAGGGAAAGTGCCCTGGTGTTGGTGTTGGTGAGAAATAGTGACAGGAACCTATGCCCCACTGACTGGGGGGGGGGAGTAATACCACAAGGACTAGATAAAAGTAAGCAAAGAGCTGCAGTTTGGAGACCTCTGCATTTGAGCAATTAAAAAGACAAAA
This sequence comes from Lithobates septentrionalis, assembly GCA_037952835.1. NCBI lineage: Eukaryota > Metazoa > Chordata > Amphibia > Anura > Ranidae > Lithobates > Lithobates septentrionalis. The sequence goes on along the minus strand of JBBDGP010003097.1, from coordinate 236,018 downwards.
AAAAGGCCTACAGCTCTTATTTTGAGCAAAGCTGTACACTTGATTTGATCTATAAAAAAAACTGGTGAAAAGAGCAAAGGTGCTCACATTTAAGAGATCAATGATGAAGCATGTACAAGTTCACATGAAGACTAGAAGTTGCTTTAAACCCCAACTGGCTCATGTTCAGTTTGCTAAATGTGTTTCAATGACTTTTTTTTTTTTTTTTTTTTTTCCATCCTTTGCTTTACTTCAGTGTTGCTAACCTCTGGCATCCACCTTCTGCCCATATGTGCTTGCTGCAGCAGTCAGCTGCATGTTATTCTTGAGTCTGCTTCCTAATAGTGACAACAGTGGAACATGGCTGCACATTGAGCGTGGTCACTGGTGCTTATAGTTTCCACTGAAAAACATATGACTGCACAGAAACAAAGCATTATTACACTCAAATATAAAGTGCATGGACAAAGACTTTCATGGCAGGATCACCAGATATTATTTTAATGAAAACTGCAGATTTTTAAAAGATTGAAAAGTTACAAGTCAAATATTAGATTTTAGTGACATCTACATTAACGTACATTTCTGATGCCTAAGATGTGGAAAAAGATGGATCATTTGGGTTCCACACATTGTTCAGGTCATAATGTGTGTTTCTTTTTCAGCAAGGTATACTTCTGATGAAATGTTCTAGGGATAGTGCTATATTTTATACCAAGCTACATTAAAAGCTAAGCAAATTCTATCACTTGATTTACCATTTCTGTTGCTCCTTAAACTAAATAAATCACAGCTACACTAAAACAAGTCTTTATCGCAAGTCAAGATCTAGCATCTGGTGACATCTGCTTAAATAAATGTCTAACAGACAGAATCTTCTCTTACATTGACAGAAGAGAGTTCTGTATGAGCAGAGGTGTCTAATAATGCAGCAGTGCAGAGGACAGCACAATCTCTAGCAGAATTGCTGATATAAGCTTTTTTCCTAGCTCGGGCCTCATTTCCCAATTGCCTACGATTCTATACATATATATTCCCAAACACATTAAAATGCAGCTTCTGCATTTTTACTGTCAGCTCGTCTCAGGCTCCAGCTAACATTCCCAATTTCCAACATCCACCCACTAATTCATTACTTCCTAAAGCACAATATTGAGCATTTAACATATAGGTAAACTTTCACTGGACCATAATGAGGCATGGTATGCTGCCATACTAGTTTAGACTCCACAGGAATATGGAGGTGCAGCAGAAAACTAGCTGACAGTACTGGGACAATTTCTGTAATGGCTCATCTTCATTTTACTATGTCCGCAGGCAGTTCCTGAAATATTTACACCTCCATTCTATTGGCTTTGCTGATTTCAGAATAATTCCAATGCCTTTGAGGCAAAAACATTGTACATTGTGATGTGACAAAAGACAAACTTTTATATATTCACTTATAAAACCACTTTATGCAGTAAGGCAGGTGCAGAGGAGGCCATGTATGTGGAGGTCATGACACCATGCTCAAGAGCAAAAATCCAATGGGACAGGGTGGTATCGGGCTGTTAACTTTTTATACCAATTCATGTGTTTTTGTAAAAGGGAATTATGAACAATGTGCAACAGCAAGATCGTTGCAAAACAAAAAAGGCTAAAACATTTTCAGTACACCCTTCCGGAAAGGAACCTATTGTGACTTGGATGAGAGAATTCCAATATCAAGATTCATAGCACGTCATTTTTAAAATCTTGAGTATCAGAAATGTCATTCAACTTGGAGGTAAACCCAATCATTGAAATCTCATAACCTTTTGTTAAATGTAATGTCTACATTTTCAGGCTTTTAATATCAACCATTTCTTTATTATAATTCTTTCTGTGAAGGTCTTTGTTCAGGTGCTTCCTGTTTTTGAGGTGACCACTATCTCATAGTTGTACTCCAGCATTGTCTCACATGCATCAATGGAGAGTTCACACAATGTAAAGGCATGGTCTCCATGCCCCTAGTATTGATGTATTCACTGGAGTGAGTGCATGCCGACAGGACGTGGCTGAAAGAAGTTTGAGGAGATTAGCAGCAAAGTAGCTGCTTACTTTAGCAAAGTCAATTTCATTTAGTAGGTTTACATATCCTAAGTATATGCAAACCCTAACTTCTTGAAAGTGTTTTATTTTGGTTCGCTAAGTGCAAAAGAAGATAACTGGGTTACCATTAAATGCTCAAACTCATGTGCTGCGGGTGCAGAAATGCATTCAGTGCTTGTGGTTTCTGGGCTGCCTTTTGAGGATGAATTGGTGCAGCACAGTGAGCATATTCCCAAGGCAATGCATAGGTTTCTGCAGTGGAGTAAACAGGTGAGCACTCCACTGTAGGTTGTATAAGGAGCAGATGTCGGGAACCCCTTTTGATGTGGGTATGTACAGTGCCTTTCACACAGGTTTTCTGATCAGGTCCGCCTGCTAGTTTTTCAGGTGGACCTGATCGGAAGCTCCATGCAGGTATATGGGTATGAGGATATGGACAGACTTGTATCAGTTTTACATCTGCATATGTCGGAGTCCCTTTAGGTCTGGACCTAAACGTGGCTGATTGGAGGTAGCCTGATGTTAATGGACACAAGTTCGTTTATATCCAGCAGCCCATAGATCCAACACAAGTCCGCCGCAGACCACTGTCAAAATGTAGGAAAAACCGAACAAGCAAGGATGTCACAAAAGTGACAACTTTACCGTTCTGCTCTGATTCTGATAAGAGATTCCCTGCTGAACGTGGCGGGGTGCGCCTGTGTAAATGGACCATAACATTTCTCTGCTTCCCTCCTCTTGCCTGTGACTTTCAATGGGTGACCCGAAACATTGATGGGACACAGGCCTGAAAGATTATAAACAGTATGCTGAGTTACTACAACATCCTAAACTGGGCAGTTTTTAAACAGTGGAAGCACCTTTGTGGCCTGTTTTATGTTGTAATTATGGGTTTGGCAGCTAATAAAACTTTATTGCACACAGCTTGGCTGACAATGGCTGCCCTCTGCCAGGAATATTTAGTCATGTCTTGTGAACTTCTATAACCAGAATTGGCATGTGCATCAAAACCGAATGACTACCAAGCAAATCCCTCCTCGTCTGTAAGGCTTCAAATGACAGATTTGCTCTTTCTTGACTTGTATTTGCATATTTTATTTTTTTAGATGGTTAGTATATACAACCATCTGCTCTAAACAGTGAACCTTTTTAGTATCTGGAACATGGATGTCTTCACATTTGCATATGAGTACTGTCATAATTCGCTCCTGGAGGAAACCACTTTTTGTAAACTGTAGGGAATGTTACAGTGCTTTAAGATGACGCCCCACCCCAAATTGGGGGGGGGGGGTGTAATTATGTATTCTTATTTAAAAAATGTACCTCCTTTGCTATCAGAGCCTGCTCCAGATCCTCAAATCTTTATTGCTTGGCTGCTGTGATCTGACTTCTTGTTAGAGGGTGTCTGTGTTTGTTCTTCATGGTCCCATCATATGCAGGAACATAGCCACCATCTCATATCTGCTCCCATAATGGACTACAAACCTATGTGCAGATTGCTTCCGCTCAGCTTAACTGGCATTGGTGATTGGAAATCAGGCTTGTGTGCAGATCATGTGAAGATCAGACAGCACTTACCAGTATGGGAAATGTAGTATTCATAGAGCAGTGCATGTGATCACAATTAACCCACACTGCTCTTTCAAAAACAACAGAAGCGAGTGGGAACAGGAGAGCTTTGGTAGTGCGTGCAGGACATTAAAAGGAGCAATTCATGAAAGATTACAGAACCATTGCCTGGGGGATTTATATGGCTGATTTTTGAAGATTAGTGTCATTGTTTTTGTTTAATGTCACTAAGGCAGGCTATACATGGGTCGAAATCTTATCTAAGAATTTTCGTTCGTATTTCGCACCATTAGTGAGCTGCAGCAACAGCCGATTTTCGTGCAGCCATCGAACTTGAGTAATCGGCATGTTGAAATTTTTTTGAAAATAAACGATTTTCTAATCCAATGATGGGAGAATCGTGCGGGAAATGTCATCAAAAAAGAAATGCGCATGTGCAAGGAAAGAAAAGATTCCCAGCCACAATTCTTTTCTGTAGCAACAGGTGGTGAAATTGAAGGCTTGGTTGAATTTAGAAATCGATGGTGGCATCCTCTAATAATCACAAAACGCACAAAATTTGTGATTTTAGAAAGAAAATTCTTTTGAAATTTGACCATGTATAGCCAGCCTTAGTTCTCATTATTGATAATTAACACCTGAAGCAAATTCCTAGTTGTGCTTACATACGATCTACATTATATCAAGGATTTGTTTAATATAATTGTTCAAAAACTTAAAGGCACCCTTTTTTCATTTTTGATATTTCAACAACAAATTTCTTACAGGCCAGATTTGGATAGGCATTCAGTCTCGTTGTACAGTCAGGTTTTTCTACTTGATTACTAGACTCAAAAGATGTGATTATTCATATACAGGAAGATATGGCAAAAATTCAAGATTTGAATCTCAACCAACGGCCATTACCTCTTAGACCTTTCCACTGCTTTTTACATAGTTGACCACCTGCTCCTCCTCAATAGACTCCACTACTTTTAGCCTCTGTGACTCAACCAACCAACGACCATTACCCCATACTCATACTCATACTCATACTCTTAGACCTTTCCACTGCCTTTCGCATAGTTGACCACCTGCTCCTCCTCAATAGACTCCACTACCTTAGTCTCTGTGACTCAGATCTATTTCTCTACTCCCCAGCTCACCCTCTTGGGCTCGTAACATATAACAAATTTAATGAGCAACATTATCCGTATGGATGTCACACCATTTCCTCAAACTCCATCATTCTAAAACCGAGCTTGTAATATCTCCTCTTCATCCTTCTCTTCCCTTTTTTTTTTTTTTTTTCTTGCAAATGAAGCCCCCGCTGCAGGTCGCATCCATGTTTGCCCCTCTTCTGGGGCTACGGATTCTGGCTCTGTGACTGCCCGGAGTCGCAGGACGTCGCACATGCGTGTTGGAGCCATCGGTCATGGCACTCGCTATTGAAGAAATGGCACGGGCGGCTGCTTCTTCACAGCACATGCGCCAATGACGGATGACATCAGCGCAGTGTACAGCAAATATCTCCTAAACGGCGCACGTTTAGTAGATATTTACAGTACCTATAGGTAAGCCTCATTATAGGCTTACCTATAAGTACAACTTGCCAATGGAGGATTACAAACGCTTTTTAAAGGGGTTGTAAACCCTTGTGTTTTTTTTTACCTTAATGCGTCCTATGCATTAAGGTGAAAAAAAACACCTGGCAGTCACCGGCCCCCCAGCCTCGTTTTACTTACCTGAGCCCCTTCATCTCTTCGGTGGGGACGCGCTGTCCTCCGCTCCACGGGGTCTGGCTCTTGCTTGACTAGATTGATAGCAGCACAGCCATTGGCTCCTGCTGCTGTCGATCAAATCCAATGCCGCGGGGGGCAGGGGCCGGGACAGCCATTCGTGGCTGTGGACGCAAATGCTGGACACGGGAGCGCGCCCACAAGGTAACTCTCCTAGGGGGTTTTCTGATGTGGAGAGGAACTGTGAGAGCCGCCGGGGGACCCCAGAAGAGGCGAATCTGGGCCACTCTGTGCAAAACGAGCTGCAGAGTGGAGTTAAGTATGACAGGTTTGTTATTTAAAAAAAAAAAAGGATCTTTTACAATCACTTTAAGACATCTTGCTCTCTAGTTACCTCCTCCCATGCTCACCTCCCAGGACTTTCCAGAACCTCTCTACCACAGTATGTCTGGTCAGCTCCTACCCTGTCTGCCTTTAGGCTATTGTTGAAAACTCATTTATTCAGGGAAGCCTACCCCACCTCTACCTGGAACAAAAAAAAAAATGTCGCCTCCATCAGATCATCTCCTGCTGCCGCTATTGCCTTTTGTACCACCCCCCCCCCCCCTGCTTTTAAATTGTAAGCTCCACGAGCAGGGCCCTACTATTCCTTCTGTATTGAACTGTGTTTTAATCGTACTGTCACCCGTTATATAGTAAACATATACTGTTGCCGCTATATAACGCCTGTATAATTATAATTTTCAGTTTAAATTGGCTAAGTACATTCCAGGTGCATCAAAACAAAAGGTGTGGGAAGTTTTAGAGTTGTTTATTTTTTTTACAGTAGCCACAGCCTGGGTAGAAAAGTCTGTCCCCTGCCAGCTTGCTGCAGGGAGGCATCCTTGCTTAATGTCTGAAGGCAGTGGTCTCTCTGCAGCGGTCCAAAACAAAACGACTGGAACTAGAAGGCACCAATCTGTGCACAGTTCATTTAATTCAGTGTCATTTTTTTTTTTACATAATGCAAATGTTATGTTGAGGTTTTAACATTAGTCTGATTTAGCATTTTCTGGCACTTATGATTTTTTTGCTATAAACGATTCCAGAGGAATGTGTTCAATTGATGCATAAAGAAGCTTTCATAAATGTCAATAATATAAGAGCCTGTGATAAGGTTGGTAATTCTCTTGAATGGCTTTGAGATTAGCGTGTCCTGTGGATGAAAGTAAGGTTACCACTGACTGTCATCTGGTCGCTGCAGAGCCGACTGTGGCTCATCACACTGAATGTGCTGAGAGCTTCTATGACACAAGCAGGGATTAACACTACTGAAAGATCAGTCAAATGACTTTTCTTATTCCTGTCCTTTTCTTATTCTCTCTATCTGCTCTCCAGGAGAAATACTGCTAATCTTTTCATATCGCTGTCTAGATTTAATGGCCGGCATTGAAGGGTTTAATACGTCTTCCTCACATCTTGACCAGCACTGTCTGGGCCTCTTTAGGTGAATAGATTTTCTGAGGTTTGGAAAGCTTTTTTTTTTTTTTTTTTTTACAAACTAAGCCCTGCGTTTTGTAGAGGACAACTTGTCAGTTGTTGCAGGTGATAGTTAGTTTCTATAGGAAGGTCATGTGGGAGGCATAGCGTTAATGCAGAGCGATGAGATAGGATTGTACAGCCCAGACAATCCAGCTGTGCAGTGTTCATAGATCATATAATTACATTGCAGCAGTTCCAAGTGGCTGGAATGCCAGGGTAGAAGGAAAACCAAACCCCAGAAGAGCTAGTAATGTTGTAAACAATATAAGGTTCATTGGAAGTGTCAGAATAGGGCTGAAAATGGAACACAAATACAAAAGAAATAAGGAAACCTACACAACAGGCTGCCATTTTGGCGATATTTCAGTTTTCTGAGCAAGCGGTTCTAGGACCGTAGTCTGTATGCACTGGAGTAAATTACCAAGCAAAGACCTTTTGGTCTAAGCACATTCCCACAACTTGCCAATATTTGTGCTGTTTTCCAAATTTCTTGGTGTACAATCTTGTGTTATGAACAGCATATGCCATTCATTAAAAAATACATTCAGATTAAAAGAAAAAAGTACAACATTCATTTTGTATCAGCTGATGTTCTAAATATGCCTCATTAAGTTTTCGTTTCGTTTTTGTGTTTTTTTTTTTTTTTATTTTTTTTTTTTTTTCCAGTAGGAGACAACGGCTTGTTTCATATCTAGGATTTCATCACAAGTGTACTAGCACTTACCACATGATAAGGAACATGACTGATTTTTATAGTGCCACACAGGCATACTTCCCTATAAGTAGACATTCAGTCTTACATATACAGTCTTATTGGTGCCATCAACGCCAAGAAAAGCTGTATTGCACAAAAACTTCTTCTTTCTTATGCATATTAAAGTTCTGCTACTACAGTGCTTGTCGCTGGCTTCTGGATCCTGTGCTGACTGGCTGCCTTGCTGATAGGTGAACACAGGAAGTGGCTCTCTTGAAATGGGCAACATTCAGATAACAGCCTGTATTTTCACAATGAATGTAAAACATTCTCTGATTGGAGGAGAGGGCAGGACAGTGACGTCACAATATGCAGGGGACTCGGAAGCTAGTGGCAATTAATGTAGTATCGGTACCTACTACACGGATTTCCAGATTCCTTGGGGATCCCACAGGTTTAACACATACATAGTTACTTTGGTTCAAGTTGGAACAATGTAACTACCGGTATATCAATACATACTATAACAATGTAACTATATCAATGTAACTATAAGCAGTAACTTCAATACCTACTATACTTCAGCTTTAAGCCTGACACACACTATTGTTTGTGTGTTGTGTTTTTTTTTTCTGTTCAATCTAGCTGACTGAACGAAAAAAAAAAAAGAAAAAACTGTTGGCTCCAGACGGAGCCACTGTACTAACTATGCCAAGTTAGCGATCTTCCCCAAAAGGGTTAAAAACTCCCATTTTGCGGTGCTGTCAAAGAGTTTTTAAGGCACTTTGAAAGCGCTGCCCATTCATTCCAATGGGCAGGGGCGTTTTAGGAGCACTTTATACAGCGCTCCCAACCCAAAGATGCTGCTTGCAGGACTTTTTGGGGCGGTGCAAGCGCACCGCCCCAGTGTGAAAAGGCACACGGAATTAATGGGAGGCAGTTTTCAGGCGCTTGGCAAAGGCTTTTTCCAGCGCTAAAGCGCCTGAAAACTGCCCCAGTGTGACAGGGGTCTTGGGGATCACAGATAACAACAATGTACATTTTACCTGGGGTCCAACCTTTCTCAATGCGTATGTAGCACTAGCTCTCGGTGGAGCTGTTGGTTTAAAGCGGGCTGTTACCTTCACTCTCGATACCTCTGTTTCACCGCCACCGGGTCTAGGGTCCCGTTGAGTTTATCTCTGGACGATGTAGACACCAAAACACTTGAATATATTTTCCAATGCTTTAATGAACACGTAGTAAAGGAAGTAGCAGGAAAGAGGCAGAAAGAAAGTTGCAGGGAAGCTCAAATACCTTTCCTTAGTATTCTTTAGAACATTTTTTGGAATTAAACACTTGTAATTGAATGCACTCCCCTTGTGGTATTCAATATTTGCCCGCCTGGATAGGCCTCTCTCACTTGCCTAGCAGCCAGTACGTAGCACGAACAAAAGTCTCTGCCACAGACTTGTTTGGAATAAAACCTGTACGATCCTCTGCCACAGGATGTATTGGTTTGCGATGAATGTCAGACACAGTACTTGAACCTTTAAGCCAACCCGGCAGTACTATGCAGTAAGATAACTTCAGGATACGTCCTCCAACCGAGTCACCAGGCCCCTCTCCAGACCAGCACTCTGCATGATCCTTCCATGACAGTCCTCCCCTGGGATCTCCTCGGTTGTCCAGCTTCTTCACTCAGGATAGACAGCTCAGGACCATTCCTCTGCTGCTGTGGTAGGCCCCAGACAGGCTTCTGGGCCCACCCACACGCCACAGCGACGCGGGCCTCCGGAACTCAGGACCACGAGGTGGTACTTCTAACGCATACCTGTCGGCCAGGAGTGCCAGCAGGTGGCTGAAAACGAACCCCCGAACATGGCGTCTGTCCCATAAATACCCTCTCCCAGAATGCATCTCTGCGGACCACCTCCACCGAGTTGCCACTGGGAAAGAGGAGCACTCATATGCTTCAACACGTTGCCTTTCCAACACCAGCCCATGGTGACAACGACACCCACCTGCACAGTGTGGAACTACACGCAACGTCAGCCAAGCTGGAACAGAGGCAAATCTAACTTCACCTATCAGCGGTAGATTAAAAATCTACCAGCGCTACACATATTTTAAGCATGTTTGCACTTTTGCAGTCAAATTTGGTAAAACCACACTATATATTCTGTTTCCATTATATAAAAAATATATTTCTTACCTTTTTTATAGATGTCTCCTAGGAGGAGGTGGCATGGCTGAGTGCAAAGTTTTTGAACAACTTAAAGTTTTATTTTCTTGAATGAAAAAAAAATAGCAAATTCCCTACATCATCACTACATCCACTACATGGATGGAGGAATCCTTCACACTGAGCTCTTTTATTCTGTCAGAATACAGTGATCAATGTTGCCGGTTACAGCTACTGATTGGGGAAAAACCCAACAAGGTGGTTGTACACAAATCAATCGGCTTGTGAAGGATCTGCTTGCCCATACATGGATTGAAATTTGGCCAGTCTGTCAGTACTAGGATCCCTTTAGGACCCAGCACAACTCACCTGACACAGCCTTTACCTGGGAAACAACAATGATTGGCCAGCTCACCTTTAAATAACATGCATCAGCATTCAATCATTGCTCGTGTTAGAGTTTACCTGTGTTTGATCCAGTTGATATCTGCTCTGTGTATTTCGTGTTTGACCCGGCTCGTTTGACCCTGTTTGCTTGCTTCTGATTCGGTACCGTTTGGACTCTGATCTTCCTGTGTATGACCCAGCTTGCCTAGACTACGTTTTTGCCTGATACCACTAGTACCTTCATCTGCAGCAGTGAACTACAAGCACCAGACATCTATCCTCCACCTGCAGCGGTGAACTACAAACACCAGACACCATCAATCCTCATCTGCAGCGGTGAACTACAAGGTCCAGCAAACATCTACCTACAGCTACAGCGGTGAACTACAAGTCCCAGCTGACCTGCTCTGCTCATGGTATGTGCTCTTGTTCTTTGAACTCTTTGCATAATCAGAATACCTGAACTGTTACCTGTTATATGCTCTACCCTGACACAGTCCCTGCTTAACTGGCTGATTTTCGATCCATGTAAGGCCGTGTTTAGCGAGCCTGTCCCAAGTCTGTCTTCATCATACAAAAAAAAAAAAAAGAAACCCAGCCTCTCCATCTTTAACCCTTTATTAGGACAGACAGGGTTCAAATTTAGTTACAATGGAGATCGGCTTGCAAAGTACAGAGAGTTAATTATGGCAAACACAGCTGCCTAGCCCCCTCATAAGCAAATAGAACTGTGTAGGATGTTTCCTTGCCAAAGGGTCTAGAATAGAGCATCTAAAAAGCTGTTAGCTTAACTTAAAAAAAAAAAAAAAAAAAAAAAAAGACTAAAAGACGTGTACCAAAAATATAAAGTAAATGTTATCCCAATTTGGCTACGAAATACACTTTTAACAGAATCCTGTTGATTGTATATTCAGCTATAACCACAAGGAGTGATGATAAAACATGTGTGCAAGCTTTTGAATGAATGTAGTATATATCACCACATGTTACAAAACCGGAATGGTTTGCATTTGCTGGAGGCTATAGTGCAACGCTAGTCGCACCCTTTCTTTCACAACTGTAGGGTGTCTTTCCCAGATCAGATCAGGGTGTGTCCGGTGTAGGTTGGAGGTTTCTCAATGAAATAGAATGTCTTTTCTGCAACTTAAAGGTCATTAGAAGACCAAATTTATAATGTGTTGAAGCTTACCAGTCCTTAGTTGTGGTAACTACACTGTGTGTTGGCTTTTTTTTTTTTTTGTAGGTTTTTTACAATGGAGCAAGTAAGAAAAGTTCATTGTTGGTGTCGCTACCTTTTTGTTTCCAGCGTATTGACAGATACGGCAGTTGGGGTGGATCTTATCTTCTCCCGTTAGTCATGTTGCTGGAAGTCTTGACTTGTATTACTCATTTTTTGAGTGACATGGGAATATATGGTTTTTGATGGGGTGGAACAATGACAAACACTTGTAGTATCACCTATAAAAAAAAAAAATACCTTCTGCAAACACATTTTCAGTCTGCCTTATACACAATGTCAGTTGCGGGCTTTAAAATGTTATTTTGAAATTTGTCGCCAGTACTGTACAAAATGCAGGTGAGCCTGGCCATAGATTATGCAAGCTTCTTTCCTTCAACCACAGGTGAAGGAAAGAAAATCAATGGGTTACCAAATCAACAGTATTGATGGGGGAATCCCTCCCGTTGCGCTAGTGGAGATTTCCTTGCCGTTTATAATACAATGATCACTGCTGCCTGGCTATTGCAAAAAAAAATAAAAAAAATAGGATGGTTGTACTGAAGTCAATCGATCGGCTAAAGTACAATCGGCCTGCCCATAGATGGATTGAAATTCTGCCAGTTCCTGCTATACCGGCTGTATTTTAATCCATCTATGGTTTTCTTAACCGCTTCCAGACCAGCCGCCACCGTTTTACAGCGGCAGGTTGGCTCCCCTACGCGAAACCACGTAACATGGGCTCTCAGGGTCTGGATAGCAGGCAGGGGTGCCGATGCTCATGGCCGACGGTTGCGATGACCGCCGGCCACGAGCGATCGTGACCAGGAGACACAGAACAGGGACGAGTGTGTGTAAACACACCCTTCCTTGTTCTGTTCTGACAAGAGTGACAGATTGTGTGTTCCTATTGGCTAGGAACCACAATTTGTCACTTCCTGTAGTTAGTCCCTCCCCCTTCAGTAAGAATCACCTCCCAGGGAACAGTTAACCCCTTCACCGCCCCCTAGTGTTAACCCCTTTACTGCCAGTGACATTTTTACAGTAATCACTGCATTTTTAATCGCACTGATCGCTGTATATTAACCGCTTCAGATCCGGGCCATTGCCAAATGACGGCAACAGCGCGGATCTAAATTGCCGGGACGACGTCTATTGACGTTGTCCCGTGCACGAGCGGCCTGCGCGCCCCCTGCAGGGCGCGCGCGGCGCGCTCGGTGATCAGCGAGTCTATGAGACTCGCCTGATCACAGATCAGAGTAAGGGGTTGGTTCCGATCCCTTACCACATGATCAGCTGTCAGCCAAACAGAGCCGGTAATCGGCTATTTTTCCTCCTCCGCGCTGACAGCGTGAGGAGGAAAAAAAAACCCGATCACCGGCGGCCGTGATCTGGACATTAGTCCCGATCACGGCGATCTTATAACACAAAGCAATAGGCAGCAGTGCTGCCTAACAGTGTCCACCAGATTAACCCATCAGTGCCCACAGTGCCATCAATCAGCGCCACCCATCAGCACCCACATCAGTGCCACCCATCAGCACCCACATCAGTGCAACCTATCAGTGTCACCAGTGCCCATCAGTGCCACCCATCAGTGCCACCTATCCGTGCCACCTATCCGTGCCGCCCATCCGTGGCCATCAGTGCCGCCTTATCTGTCCCCATCAGTGCCGCCTTAACTATGCCTATCAGTGCCGCCTTAACTGTGCCTATCAGTGCCCACCAGTGCCGCCTCATCAGTGCATATCAATGAAGCAGAAAAATTACCTGTTTGCAAAATTTTATAACAAACTATTAAACATGATTTTTTTTTTTCAAAATTTTCCATCTTTTTTTGTTTGTTTAGCAAAAAATAAAAACCCCAGCTGTGATTAAATACCACCAAAAGAAAGCTCTATTTGTGTGAAAAAAATGATAAAAATTTCATTTGGGTACAGTGTTGTATGACCGTGCAATTGTCATTCAAAGTGCGACAGCGCTGAAAGCTCAAAATTGGTCTGGGCAGGAGGGGGGTTTAAGTGCCCAGTAAGCAAGTGGTTAAAGCCAATGGTTCCAAAAATGTGTCAAAATACTGTGTCCGCCATAATGTTGCAGTCACGATCAAAATCGCAGATCGCCGCAATTTACTCGTAAAAAAACAAATAAATAAATAATAAAAATGCTATAAATCTATCCCCTATTTTGTAGACGCTATAACTTTTGCGCAAACCAATCAATATACGCTTTATTGCGATTTATTTATTTTATTTTCAAAAAATATGTAGAATACATATCGGCCTAAACTGAGGGAAAAAAAATGTTTTTTTTATATATTTTTGGGGGAGATTTATTATAGTAAAAAATAATGCTTTTTTTTTTTTTTTTTTTCAAAATTGTCGCGTTTTTTGTTTTATAGTGCAAAAAATAAAAACCGCAGAGGCGATCAAATACCACCAAAAGAAAGCTCTATTTGTGGGAAAAAAAGGATGTAAATTTTGTTTGGGTACAGCTTTGCACGACCGCGCAATTGTCGGTTAAAACAACGCAGTGCCGAAATGCAAAAAGTGCTCTGGTCAGGAAGGGGGTAAATTCTTCCGGGGCTGAAGTGGTTAATAAGGGGCAACATTTCTAGAATAAATTATAGTATTGAGCACATCAATGGTTTAAAGTCATTCTAAAAGGAGAAGTTTTTTTACCATCTTGCATTCTATGCATTAAATAAAAAAACCTTCTGTGTGCAGCTCCCTCCCCCCCAGCCCGCCCTTATACATGACTGAGCCCAATCTTGATCCAGCAAGATCGTGTATGAAAGCACTGGTTCTCCTGCGTCTCTCTTGCATTGGATCATACAGCAGCGGGAGCCATTGTCTCTTGTTGCAGTCAATCACAATCAGTGAGTCAATGAGGAGAAGAGAGCAGGGGCAAGGCCGAGCCTCACTCAGAAATATGAATCGGGAGTGAGCCTGCTTGAGTGCCCCATTGCAAGAAGCTCGCTATTGGGGGCGCTCAGCGGGGGGTGGGGGCAGGTCTGCGGGCGGAGGACCCAAAAAAGAGCAAGATCAAGGCTGCTCTGTGCAAAACCATATCACAGAGCAGGTAATTATAACATAACATATGTGTGTTTTTTTTTGTTTTGTTTTTGTTTTTTTAATCTAACAAACTTTTATTGGTAGAAGTGAGGTATACAAAAAATTAGGAGCCTTACATAACCTCCTTGGTAAATAAAGAAGTGTGTTACACAAGACCTCAGCAAATAGTAATGTTTTTAAAAAGTGTTCACACGTGTCACATTTTTATATGTAAGGCAAGGTAAATTTAAATCAAGAACATTAGTTAATTGACACCTTAAGGGCATGTAAACATATGCATGAGGAATCTTGCGTATACTAGTAATGCTCCTTCAACTGAGTAATGCTCTCTGAATTTGGACGCCAATTCCAACCAGCGATCCCAAATTTTGTGATATTTTGCTGGACAGTTTCTATGCGTGTATATGATCCTTTTACACAGTAGGGATTGGTTGACAGTCGTCATCCATTCCCCAAAAGGCGGCGTGTCGGCCCGAAGTCACCTTCCTGCTACTAATAGTCTAGCTGCATATGGTGTTTTCTGAATTAAGATATGGTGATGTCTATTTTGTTCTTGATCGGGAAGTAGCCCCAGCAAACATTGCTTGGGGCATAGGGTTAATGGGGAGCCCATTTCATCATGTAGGAATCTAATCGCTTGTTCCCAGTAACCCTGAATGGTTGGACAAGACCAGATTAGATGAAAAAAGGAGCTATTCGCTGCACTTAGGACAGGAGGCTTCCCATTGAGGTTTGTATCTGGCTAAGTGAGCTAAGGTCAAGTAGTCAAGTAAGATCTATGAGATTTTATATATATATATATATATATATATATATATATATATATATATATATATATATATAATATTTATAGTTGCGTAAGCCTATTGGACAACTTTTGGCAAAACCAACTTACAGGATGTTAGAACATCTGTCCACTCATCCTCCAGCTCCCTTACGCCCGCCACCCATCTGGGGGGGGGGGGGGGGGCGGTTAGAGCCTCCAAATTGGGAAATGACTTAACTCCAGTGTTAATTACTTGAGAAAGATGTATAACCCCTTGATTGAGCCAGAGTTCAACATGAGGCAGGGTGAGCAGTTCTGGGAGATTTGAATTGCCCCATAATGGCATGTGGGCATGAATAGGGGAGGCTCTCAGCCTGCGCATTGCCAGTGCTGATGTTTGCTTGTTTGTAAAAAGAAAAAAAAATCTTGGAATCCTATTTCTACAGTTTAGAAAATTTTAATTGCTAACTATATAAATTGGTGCGCCTCTGTTAACAAATGTGCCTGTCTGAAAAGGGATTACATAAGAAAAGCCAAGTTTTAATTTTTACCAATGAGATTTGGATATAAGTAAAGGTCGCCCCCCCCCCCGTTCTTCACTATGTGATGATGAATAGTGTGTTTCTGCTTTACACAGAACCTACCCTGGACAGGAGAGAGATGTGTCATTGCCCATTCACACCACCCGGGTGCATTGCAGTGTGTTTACAACACGCAAGTTACATTCCACAAGTTCATTGTGTTAAGCCAGTTCTTTTATTTGAATGGGTCGCCTGATGTGCCACAACAAACTCAAAATTGGGCATGCAGCTGTTATAACAGTAAAGCACATGACAAAAACAGCACCGCCGTGCACAATTCATGGCAGTATCGCTGCGTACTTTACAACACAACACTGGTTTGAATAGACCTCAGAGAAGCGACAGCCAGGAAAGAGTCCAGTCCACCAAATGGGTACTTCAGAGCTCCAACTTTAGTAATATTTTTATTTTTCTATTTTGTTAATGCTGTTTGTTCCAAAGTGTCACATATTAACTGTTTGTATCTGATGAAATGTGGTTTGGCTTGACCTTTTTAAATTCCAAGTACAGTAGGTTGAAACTGTTCAGTTTTTTTATTATAGAAGAATAGCCTTGAAATGGCAAGAGACTGCCTAACAGTGTTGTAAAGGTTACACCTGCTTGTTCACACTGGTAACACCTGCAACAATAGAACTCCTGCAAATTGCATAGTCTAAACTTAAATTTCTCACATTTTCTTCCTATTACCAAAGTAAGTGAAAACAGAACTTGGAACTTTGCAGTAATACAGAGTATACCATGTGCAGTGAATCCAAATGCAGTCTCAGATTTCCTACTCCCACGCCCTCCAAACTAGAACAGGTTTTTTTGGAAACCACCAATTGCTCGTGTTTCCACAAGGTTAGAGCCCATCTCAAACGTACAGTGGATTTATGGGTTTAAAAAGATGCAAATGCAATAGGATAACACATGTATTAGGATGAAAATACATTATTGAACCGTGATTGTCTGCAGAATCATTTTCTATGTCTGGATGGGTACTGTGGTTCAGCAAGTATGCCACCTGTGAGCTGGAACATTCGCTAGAGTAAAAATGTATATTCTGCGTAGTAAATGTGTAAAATCGGCCATCAAAATAGGAAGGGTTTAAAACCACAGTCTTTTAGGAAATCTTTGCAGTGTGAACAGCACTAACACTTTTTCAGTAGTTTGAGACCCCATTTCCTGCATTTTTTTTTTTTTTTTTTTTTTTGACTTGGTGTCACGGGGATTAAAGGCTGGTACACACGGGCCAAAAACTGTTCAGTATCAGTCGATTCAACAGAAATTGTCCGACATCGGCCCGTATGTACAGCAGCCTGTCTGACAGAAGCTGGCCTAACGTCCGGCTTCTGTTGAACGGGCATGCTGATAAACCAGCAGCTGATCAGCATCCGATCAGCGCTTGCAGCCAATGACTGCAAGCACTGACCAGTGTGGCAGTCTGCCTGTCGGAACACAGTAGCGCAGCTGGTACATCATAGTAGGGCTACCTCCCCTGTTTGTTTTTTTTTCATTCATACCACTGGGTTGAACATAAAAAAAAAAAAAAAAAAGGTAATGTGTACCAGGCATAAAAGTGAGGGCAAATATGACCAATAAGACCCCTTTCACACTGGTGCAGGTGTTAGCGGTAAAGCGCTAGTTTTAGCAGCGCTATTCGGCTGCTATAGGGGCGTTTGTAACCCCAGCTAGCGGCCTTGGAAAGGGTTAATAGCGCCCGAAAAGCACTTTGCAGACAGTGGGGGAGCGCTGTATACACCACAGCCCCAAAGATGCTGCTTGCAGGACTTTTTTTCCTGTCCTCCAAGGGCACCGCCCCAGTGTGACAGCACTCAGGCTTTCACACTGGGGCTGCAGAAGAGGCAGTTTACAGGCGCTTTTCATGCGCTATTTTTAGCACAAAAATGCCTCAGTGTGAAAGGGGTCTATAGTCACTGGCTGCAATAAAGACCAAACCGAAATGTAATTTTTTTTTTTTTTTGGTTTTTTCTCCTGTTTAGAAAAATAAATGAAAGGGGCAAACTGCACAGTTGAGTTGATGGTAGTTACACAACGTTAGCGATAAGGGAAGATTGCATTAATGCTTGTCATGAATCCTTAGGGCTTGTATTGCTTCTGGCTGAAGACGGCTCTGATACATGCACTCTTCGTCCTCCCCAATGACTTGTCTGTGGGGGGGGGGGGGGGGGGGGAAGAAAAACCTTGTTTTGTTCAAGAATATGTAATGAATATAGAAGTATGCATGTGAAGAAAAACCTTGTTTTGTTCAAGAATATGTAATGAATATAGAAGTATGCATGTTTTTATCATGACACCAAACATGTTACATTAAAAATACAGCATCTAACATCAACTGGAGTGTTTGATCTGCCTTTTGAGAATAGAGGGATACAAAAATAAGCCATGTTCCTTTTTTAGATTTAGACTTTTATTTTGTAACCCATCCTAGAAAACGAACATGAGCTTTAGGCAACACATGCATTTTTCTTTTCTCCTCATCCAGAGACATGCGTTCAGTTTCTGGTTCATCTTCCACAATAACCTCCTTTACTTGATAGCTAATTTTTGCTGTAGCAGGTTTGTGTTTCATTTGTAGTGATTACCTATATCTGTGACAAGTTATTGTTGCCAAGTCATTGTTGCCTTTTTGGGGGGAGCTCTACTTTTATGGACACTGTACTTGAGTGTCGAAAAAAAATAAAAAATATATATATATATATATATATATATATATATATATATATATATATATATATATATATATATATATATATATATATATATATATATATATATATATATATATATATATATATATATATATATATATATATATTCTCCATCTCTTTGCTTTTACCATACCCCCTGGTGCTGTTCCTCTATCTAGTTATGTGACCCCAAAGCTACCAAGTGTGGTTGATTGTTGCAAAGGTATGTGGGTTTTCTGTAGGTAGGGGGGGGGGGCATCATATTGGAGAATCTAGTAAATATTAAAAGCGTTATGGGCAAGAATAATCTGCTCAAAAGAAGCACATGAATCTGTTCAGTGCAGGTTTTTTTTTTTTTTATAGATGATCTACAGAGAAAAAAAGCTGTGCATTTTCATAGATTTTGCTTCTTTCAAGCAGATTATCCTTACCCTTGCCTAGGTAAAAACCTTGTTCTATATTCTGCTGAGTTATGGAGATTCAAAAACCTGGCCCTATACCATGTGCAAGCCCGCTCAATATACTTCTTTTTTTTTATTTTTTTGTAATCTTGTGACAAAAGAAAAATTACAATAATTCAGTGATTGGCAATAACCGCTCATTAAAATACTTCTTCAAGTAGTGGAAAATAAAAAAAGAATGGTTGCGAAAATGTTCTACATACAGTAAACCGTTTTTAAGTAGCTGGTTTTTTTAAATACTTCCTGTCCATTTATTCTGAAGAATGTCACTTTACACGTTGGATTCCAGTGATCCCACTACAGTATGTGAAAGCCATCATGTTATTTCCTTTGTTTCTCTTTTTTATCTTTCCCATCTCTTGTGTTTTCCTACAGTACTTATTCGTTTATGTTTGTCTTTGCTGCACATACATGGGGGTATTTTTACGATTTTTAGTACTTTTGTATCAGCATCCATTGTATTTGATGTTCTAATCGCTGTTTATTCAAAAGTATAAACCCCAAATTCTATGTTTTTCTGTTCTGTCACAGGTGCACACAATCTTCAATGCAATGACTTAATGGATTATACATATACAAATTAACTGTTTAACTCCCCTTTTTGTATTTGTTAAAACAAATTTGGCATTTTGGGCACAAAAATCTTCATTCAAATATATTCCTCAATAGCCACCAAAGATACAAATCCACTGGATGCACCAAATGGTTTTGCAAACCTGGCTATTGCCTTTTAAATGTAGTAGTGACATCACTGTGCTGTACATTGCCTGTGCAGAGTACAAAACCTCAATTCCAAAAAAGTTGGATCACTGTAAAATCTATATGAAGACAGAATACAATTATTTACAAATCTCATAACCCACATTTTTTTCAAAACAGAAAACATTCAGTAAGAAAAAAAGGTAGTTTTTGAAGTTGATGGCAGCAACCCATCTCAAAAAAAGTTGGGACAGGGCAACAAAAAGCTGGCAAAGGAAGTGGTACTAACTAGGAAGAATATTTTTCAACTAATTAGGTTAATTAGCAACATGTCAGTAACCTCGTTGGGTATAAAAGAGGATTGTAGAGTCAGTGTCTCAGAAGTAAACATGGGCAGAGGTTCACTAGACTGTGAAAAGCTGTGTCTAAAAATTGTTGCACAATTTCAGTATAATGTTCCTCAACATAACATTGCAAAGACTTTAAATATCATCTACAGTACATTATATCAGAAGAATCAGGAGAAATGTATGTATTCTAAAATACTATGTGTATAGAAGCTTATTCTTTACTTTGGCAAATATCATAGTTCTAGAACAATAGTACAGGTAGGCTGTGTTGATACTAGTGTGGTTACTAGCAGAACGCCCTATGTATTCATGGCATTGAAACCAAAGCAAACCTGGAATACTAATTAATTTCAAAGGATGTAGTTCACCTTACAGCACTTAAGTCTAAGGCCTCTTTCATACGAACGATCAGTTCAGGTCCGCCTGTCAGTTTTTTTAGGCGGACCTGAACGGATGCTCCATAGACCTCTATGGAGTGTCGGATGTCAGCGGTGACATGTCCACTGACATCCAACCCGCTCCGATCCGAAAAAGTGTGACGGAGGAATAACCTACTTTTCCATCAGTCTGCGGATCAGGTGACGATGGACTCTACAGTCCGTCTTCTTCCGATCCCCCATAGGGGAGAGTGACGCTCTGACAGGTCCATCGCTGCACACTGTGGCACTTTGGGGCTTTCAAACGGAACTGCAGGCAAACCGCTTAATACAAAGCTGAAATACAAATAAGAGGTTTTTATTATCAGTCGTGAGATGTACGCAACACTGCCACACAGCCCAACACTGTCTGATGGAGCAAAACACCTAATTTATTTTCTCTGCTGAAGTGAAATTTTGTTGTAAACCTCAGATGCTAAATATGAACAAAGCATATCCCTCTATAGTGTGTACTTGTCTAATTTAAGAGCACTGAGTGTCATTTTTGTCTCCTGCCTCGTTCCTCTGCTTTCAGCCTGAATTGCTTCTGACATGTTTTCCTAACCCCAAGAGAAAAATGGTGACGGGGAGGGACCTCCAGCAGATTGACAGCCTCAGCCCTGCTCCTGTGTGCCGTGGAGAGGGGTGTGTGTCCCTCCGAACAGCTTTTTGAGCTCTCCTCACTGAGCTCTGCAGAGTAATTCCAGCTCTCTGCTGGTGGATGTTGGGCTGCTGGTTTTTGCTGGTTGGGGCCCATCATTCTTCAAGTAGCGGTTTCTTCTTGGCTTTAAGTGTCTGAAGCACCAGGTTTAACCGCAGTGCCCTTCCCTTGGTCCTGGCATATCCCCTGTTTTTTTACATGGCCCTTCTTCTTTTTTTTTCTTTTTTTCTTTTTTTTTTTCCATCTAGCCTTGATTCCGGCATTGACGCCCTCAGATACTCGATCTTCACATTTTTTGGACCTCACCGTGGCTGTTACCCACCCCTCAGTTGGACTGCTTTTAGACCTCCCAACTGTTTGAGAATTCCTGTGTACCTCTTTGGACAAAAAAGAAAACACTATATACACTGGAGAGCAAAATTGGAGAACAATTTATGAACACTTGATTTTTTATTTTTTTTCAGAAATATATGTAATCTTCATTGCTCAACATTTGATGGAATGTTTTTTTTGTGGCTATACCATGCCAATAGTGTTTTATAAAATAACCAAGGCACTTCAACATAAAAACCTTTCATTTTATAGAAAACACAATGATCAAAATTAGAGAACAGCCGTGACTGTAGCATGGAGAAAGATTACAACTTTTTCTGAAGGTTACAACAATCAACCATTAGTTGGAGGTGTACATGCCCTTGCTTTGAATGACTTCAACACATCTGCGGCCACAAGACATCACTAGTCTATCACACTGCTCTGGTGTGATTTTTGTTCCACTCTCCACTAGTCTCTTCCACGGTTTGCCTGACTGTAGTGGGTTTCTTGGCCATAACATTGTCGCCAAAGATCTTCCAAGAGGTTTTTTTATTGGGTTTAGATCAGGACTCTAGGCTGGCCATTTCAATATTTTCAGCTTCAATGAACTGCTTTACCCATTTTTCTGTGACAAGGGGCATTGTCGTGCATAAAAATTGCTGGCTGATTGGGTGATGAACGCAGGAAAGGAACCGCATGTTGAAGTTTCTGATAAATATTTGCATTCTCTGCCTTGTAGCTGTAGAAGAGGCACCACTCCTGCTGCAGAAAGCATCTCCCAAACCATGACACTTCCCCCTCCACCTTTCACTGACTTCTTTACAGTTTGGGTTCAGTCTTTCCCCACATAATGTTTCCCATCGGACCCAAATAAACTAAACTTGCTTTCATCGCTAAAGTGAACTTTGGACCAGTTCTCCTGTCCACGCAACATGCTCCACAGCAAAGGTTAGCCCAGCCTTTTTCAACCTTCAACCAGGGTGCCTTCAAGTTTCCTCTGGGGTGCCTTGGCAAAATGCCAACAAATTGCCCAACTTGTGTACCCAAGTCAGCGAATGGATTAATCCTGCCTTTTTTAGTTACACAAAGCTATGCTAAGTTTTCTTTGCACACTCTTACAATCTTCCAGCTACCGGCATCCTAACAACCAGTGACGTCATCGGTTAATAGGAAGAATTTCGGGCACCTACACAGCATCCTTGTTTTCCCTTCCCCTGTCCACCTTTTTATGAGGTTACATTAGCTGAGTGAGGGAGAGAAACTGAGGGAGAAGAGAAACATTGGCATACAAGTCCAGTACAAGTGTGCAAACGTGTATTTGTTTTGGAAGAATGAATCGCCTCTAATGTTGGGTGTCCTATGTGTGTGGATGTTGCTGTGATATGTAAAGCTATTTCATTTTTTACATTTTTTTTTAGAATGGGGTGCCTCAAGATTGTGCTTGATTTTAAAGGGTTCCTTGGCTTAAAGGTTGAGAAACGCTGGTCTAGCAATTAGATTCTTTATGCTAATAAGTGGTTTGGTCACTTCAGAGTGGGTTTTCAGTCTAAATTGTCTTAAATGGCGAGACACTGTATGACGAGACAGATCCTTACTCTGTTCAGCGCTGAACTGGCTAACAATGGCAGCTGCAGTGTTGAAGCGATTGCCCATTGAGAGTATCCGCATTATCCTGTCCTCTTGCATTTGTCTTTCATGGGTGACCAGCCTTCTTGGGGCACTTGAATGAGTTTGTGACATTGTAAAGATGCAATATTCTAGAAATCGGATTTGGAACGACAAATTTCTTTGCTATGGCTGAAAGGGTCATCCCTTTTGGCCTTCACCTGGACAACCTGCTGCCGGAGGGTTTCAGTCGCTTTAGAACGGCTCCCCATCTTGCAAAATCAGTGAAAACTGAAACGTTAGGTTTCCAGTTAAATGGGGTTTTTCAGATAATTAGCACAAGGTGCCAGATTAACACCAATAACTGGGAGATATCTGAAAGTGTTCTCTAATTTTGATCAATGCTCTTTTTCAAATCTCATTTGACTTTTTTTCTTTTACTCCTGTGCTCCAAAATTTATGTAACTCATGAAATATGCATAACAAAACTGCTCTTTTTACTCCTGTTTAGATCATTTCAAATAGGACTAAGCAGTGACCTTGAAATATAGGAAATTGTAGGTTGTTCTCTAATTTTGATCTCCAGTGTAATTTTTTTTTTTTTTTTTTTTTTTTTTTTTTTTTATATTTACCATAAAGTCAACTTCTTGAAGTCAGGCATGGCGGTGGTGGGGTTTTATAAGGGACTGGCTCTAAAGTTTTATACACCAGTGTCTAAACCTTCTTAGGTGGCAGTATAACCCGATTTTTGTTTCAGAAGTCCTGATTTCCAGTGTGGACTTCTGGAAAAAGATTTTACAGTAAGCACAAGAATCTTTATGAACACGGTGTTTCATTAATTTGTCTTATATCTGCCTGGTGTTCTGCTTTAGGTTAGTTTTAGTTCATACTTTGTTTTTAGTCCAATTCGAATTTGGTTATGAAGGTGTGTTGACTGTCTTCTAACTTGTAGATCTGAATGCTTTACAAACTTGCTAAGGTTTTTAGCATTTTGCTGTGTGTTATATCTTCCAAATGCATGCTTAATGGTAGTAAGACTGTCCTTCTTTGCTTTTTATTTTATTTTTATTTTTTTATATGTAACATTTATTTGAGAGAAAATGAAAGTCCTGACATAATAAGCTTTGGCTTTTAGAATTTACGCTACACATTTTGGAATGTTTTAGGACATAGCACTTAACTAATTAGCTGGTTCAATATGTCGGGGTAGTGTTTTATTTTTCAATTTGTCCACTGACAGTTTTCCTGTTTACAAATTTCCTGCAATTAATAATTTTGCCGAAAATGTAAAAATTGAGCTCATTACTTAGAAAGCATTTATAACGGTTTGACAGTTAACGGTAAAGCTGATGTTCTGTGCACATTTCTTCGCCTCAGTCGAAGCCAATACAAACCTTGACAGAGTCCTCGGGGTATCTTTTTGTTTGACAGCAAATACAATCTACAAAATGTGAGATGTTTATACTGCTGTCACGAGATATTGGCTCCTGAGGTTTGGGACTTGTACAGAAAACTTCAAATATAGTTCATACCGCATTCTTGGTAGTTTTACAGAAAAAATGTTTGAACGCATTGCTGTGCAATTCTCCTGCAAATCTTGATGACGAGAGGTCAAATGGCATCTCCATTATTAGTCTGCCCTAAAACCGGTTGCATTTGGTCAATTTAACAAAGATACTTTTGGTGCCAGTAAGAAATGTATGAAAGAATTTATTATCAAACCATCTGGGGTACCTAAAACTTTTAATGAGCCTCCTTTAAATGTCCAAGCATTGTGAAAGAAGGGGGAGATATTTATTTAGTCTCCCTGTCAGAACACAATAACACAGCAGGGAGCTCCTCCTGCGCGCCTCCGTTTTTTATTTTTTTCCTTTAGCCCGCTAGGTTGAATGAAGAAAAACTAAGTGCGTACCGAGCTTGAGACTTAAAGTGTAACTTCACTCAAAAGCAAAATTTCCGCTTTTTAAGGCCTCCTCCCCTGCACCTCTTTAACTTTTTGCACTCTTTTTTTTTTTTTGGGGAGGGGGGGGGGGGGAGGCAGATCCGGCTCACACTCATTGGATCCCTGGATAGGTAAGTGTCCTTGTATTAAAAGTCAAGAGCTACAGTATTTGCAGCTGCTGACTTTTTTTTTTGGGGAGGGATGACTGAATCTCCTCCCTATAAAGTCAAAAATGCAGCCTAAATTAAAGTTTTTTTTTTTTTTTTAATCTAAACTCAAGAAGAAAAATGTACCATATTGCAGCTTACCAGTTCTTTTAGACATGTTGGCTGCAGTAGTTTCCTTAAGACGAAGTAGATTTTCTGCATGTCCACAAAAATCCCTGTTGGTCGTGCCAGAAATCCTGTGTCCTTGCAAGTTCTGTTCACCAAAACTGTTTTTAAAAAATGTTTCTAAGGCTGCCGTGTTCTCTTCTCCGAGCTCCAAAACTCCTTCCCCTATGTATTGACGATTGGGAAGGAGGAGGGGATTAGTCTGAAACATGAGTAGCCTAAGGTGACAACCCTGCTGCTCCTGGGGTACAGTACAAGTGTGAGTGTTGTCACCCAAGGACAGGAAATGTGTTATTGGTAGGATCACCAGGTGAACATTAAGGGAGAAAAATCCTGAAAAAAAGAGAGCTAATGCAGCACCCACATCTAAGGACTGATAATCTGCAAAATGATTTTATTTATTTTGTGGCTTTAGATAAAAAGTAACTGCCTATGCCAGAAAGCTTTTAACATTGAAGCTGTGCCCTCTATGTAGTGACTTCCTGGAGAGCCTGGCTTTCGTGTAAGGAGAATGCAATTGGTTTATGGAAGCAGCTGAAGCATGCCTGCTTCACCTTTGCGTTGACCTGTTAGTACAGGAGAGTTGAATGGGTCTATATGGCTTTTATGTTCTTGCCTGCCAAGTTAGGTAACCCCCTACTGATTTAGTATGTAATTGTGCTGCTAATGTACCCATTAGAGCTGGAAATGGAATCGATGGAGTGAATGCCCTGGTAGTTGCATCTGTTCTATATACCCCTGTTTCTCTGCCATCTAACCATACTTGGCCTGAAATGCAGTTTTAGGAAATGCATGTTTTCATATTTATATAACCAGGCCAGATTCCAGATCCAGACAAAGCTAATGGACCTTTTACATATAAAATACTCTGTGCCTAAAAATAGACATTCCTGTTAGAAGAGAACGATACGAATTGACCTTTTTGTTACACCTGTTTTAAAGTGGTTATAAAGGTAGCATTAAAGTGGCACTAATGTAAAAAAAACTTACTGGATGCATCTCCCCCTCCACCCTGCGTATGCTTACCTGAGCCCGATCTCACTCCAGCGCTGCACCTGAGAGCAGCAGTTCTGCCGGCTCTCTCTCCTCATTGGACAGAATGGCAGTCACACAATCACTGCCAGTCAGGAGGGAGTGGGGGCGGGGCCGAGCTGTGCTGTTTGCGTCAATGGACGCAGACAGGGCAGTTCGGGAGAGAGCATGCACGAGGGCCCCCATAGAAGTCCGCTTTCTATGGGGGTACTTGACGGAGTAGAGGAGCCAGAAGCACCAGTGGGGGGGTCTGAAATACAGGAGGATCTGGGTTTCTCTGCGCAAAAACCATTGCGTAGAGCAGGTAAGTATTACATGTTGGTTATTGAAACAAAAATGTACCTTTTTTAGAATCTCTTTAAATATTACCTATTAAATTCTACAGGAGATGCATATCCGCAATATTAAATGTCTAGTAGGCCTTAAATATATCAATTTATTTTGATTAAACAGATGGCAATAGCCTTATTTATTTGTTATTTGTTGTTACCCCTACAACAATGGAAACCTTTGGTATTAGGTAGCATGTCATTGTATGTTCAGCCCCAGTTCACACAGAATGTGGCTTTGAAATCAAGTTAATTTGGTGTGATTTCAAAGCCGCTGGTCAGTGCAATTTCATGTGCAGCTTGCCAACATCTGGGCGACTTCAAGCACAGATGTCTGTGCAAAAGTCGCACATGAAATTGCCAAAAATAGTTAAGGAACCTTTTTAAAAAATGCAAGTCGGAGTCGCACTGATTTTGGACGGTTCAATAGGCACAAATAGGGTGCGACTTGTCATGTGATATTAAATTGTCAATTTACATGACAAATCGCACTGGTGTGATCGGGGGGGGGGCTAAAGGTGATTAGCTGAAGATGAATGAAAATCTTTCTTTAGGATTGATGGACAAAGACACATCTGCAATTTGGCAATTACCGCTTATTGTCTTCAAATGCTAAATAAACAAAAAAAGATCAAAAATTTAGGGGGAAAAAAAAGCCACGTTTTTTCTTTTGTTTCTGATTATAAAGTTTTGCAAATAAATCATTTTCATGAATTTAGGCCAAAATATTAAAATCATTGCTATATGCAAGCATTTTACTGAATAAAATTGATTCATTCAGTTTGTTTTATTTGGGATTGACCCAGTCTGTACCATTGTGATTACTGTGACCAGCTAGCAGCACAATTGTAAACAATGGATTACTTCCTTCCAAGCCATACATTGTATAAAACTGTCATGTGACCTGCTGTGATTGGTTAAGGAGGTCACATGGTACCGGCAGCGGACCGGTACAGTGATCAGTTGTGCGGCCCCCCAATCCCAAAGGACGTCATAGGATGGCCATCTGAATTGACTAGAGGCCTTCCCCGGTGTCATTCGCCAATAGGCCGGAGTGGAAACCCGTAAATACTTCCTTGAATCCATCTGCCCTTAACTCAGGCAGGAGGGTGTGCTTAGCTGGGAAAACCCCTCCTCCAGATGAAAAAAGAAAAAATGCCAATGAAGAATGTTGTATGATGAAAGTTTTTTGCCTAGGTCAGAAACCAGGAAGCAACAGAAGAAATGTGTAGGGGAAAAAAACAGTTAAAGCGGGGTTCCACTCAAATTTTTAACTTAACCTTACCTCCTTCAGTTAATTGCATAGATGTTCAAATGCCGCACAAAAATTTTTTTTATCGCTGTAATTACCTTTATATTGTACTTTATTGTGGCACTTCCTGTCTGTCCTCCCATGGGAGTAGGCGTGTTTATTGCCTTTCCCTGTTGCCGCACTGTCTCCTGGGAGCTTAGTGTCAGGCTTCCCAAGATTCAGTGTGGAAACAATGATCATGCGTGTGAACAAGCTGTGAATGAACAGCATTCACCGCATCCAGGAAATCAATGCTTGTCGGCTTCACATGCCCACAAGCAAGATGGAAACAGCCAGCATCACATTTTTTAAGTTATTCTTCAGTAGGAAAACAGACAGAGGCGGAAATATTACACCCAAACTGTGAGTATTATTTTGGGATTAGCAAAGTGTCTCAATGACCTAAAAACAAACAAAAAAAAAGATTGGTCGCCGGACTCCCACTTTAAAGCGGAGTTCCACCCTTTAAAAAACCAGCAGCTACAAAAAGTGTAGCTGCTGACCTAATAATCAAACACTCGCCGGTCCAGCGATGTGGTCGCACAAAGCCCCGCTCCTCTCCGCGGTGGCGGCATTCTAGCTGTGGGCGACGGCCGGGCAATCTTCTGGGACCTGTGACGTGCCTGAGAAGATTGCAGGGAGGGGGGAGAGGTGATCTTCCTTCTAGCGCCAGGGAGGAAGTGGGAGCTGGGTGCCTGTAAAAACAGGGTACCCGCTCCTCCCCCCAAAAAAGACATGCCAAATGTGGCATGTCAAGGGCTTACCAACATTTAAAGTGGAAGTTCCATTTTTGGGTGTAACTCCACTTTAAAACAAGAAAATATAATATACCATCCTATCTATTAACGAACGCTAGCCGCAAAAGGATGAAGTGTTGATTGAGAGTGTTTGTTTTTTGTAGCTTCACTTTAAATTTTCATTTGCACCAACTTGTTTGTAATTTAACACTAAACTGGGCACAAGATCTTTAACTTGGTGATTTAAAGTCCTTGTGTCCTTGTTGTTTTTGTTTATTTTTATGGAAAAAAAAAAGTTTTATACTTACCTACCTGCTCTGTTGCAGTGAATTTGCACAGGGCAGCCCTGATCCTTCTCTTCTCGGGTCCCTATTCTCTGCTCCTGGCCCCTCCCTCCTGTTGAGTGCCCCCACAGCAAACAGCTTGCTATGGGGGCACCTGAGCCGAGTCACAGCTTCCTGTGTCCATTCAGACATGGAGCCGCGGCCCAGCCCTACCCCCTTTTTCTGTCCTCATTGGCTGACTTCGACAGCAGCGGGAGCCAATGGCGCGGCGCCGCTGCTGTCTCAGCCCGGGCAGCTGAGACACTCCTGCAACTTTGCTGGATCTAGAGAGACCTCAGGTATGTATTGGGTGGGGGGAGGGGGGGCTGCTGCACACAGAAGGCTTTTATCTTAATGCATTAAGATAAAAAAAAAACTTTCTGCTTTTAAAACCACTTTAAATATATTCCACAACAGCCACAAAGGATAATAATCCACTTTGGGTGCACCAAATGCCTCTGCAATCCCAGATACTACCTTGTAAAAGTAGCAGCGACCATATTATCATGCTGTGCAAAGAGAAGAGCTGTGGGAGGAACCCAGAAGGCTCCACCCACTACAGGAGGAGACAGACCAGACCAGTCACCCTGCACAGTGCTGGGATATTCCATGTGAGCGTGTCTATGGAAGGCGTGTCTATGGAAGGCGTGTCTATGGAAGGCGTGTCTATGGAAGGCGTGTCTATGGAAGGCGTGTCTATGGAAGGCGTGTCTATGGAAGGCGTGTCTATAAAAGGCAGTGCAGGGGTCATTAGGCAGGGAGGAGGAGGATGCTCCACGTGACACTCACACAGCATGCTGTATTCTCCAAGAACACAGCAGATTCACCCAGTGACTACAGCCGAATCGGGGAGAGTGCAGAAGGGTGGGCCGTTCACAGAAGGAAAATGACAGAAGAATGTAATTAAAGATTTTCTTTTTTGGGGGGGGGGGCTAAATACGAAGTAGTGATGCTCTGTATTCAAACCAAGAGTCATCAGGGCCTTGATTTTAGATTGCTGGATCAAATCTCTTTTTTCGTGATTTGCTTACAGTTTGTTACAGAGAACAATAAATGGCAAATAATTACTTGATCTTATGATCGGATTCTGTTCCTGAATTCAGTACAAATCTAGTTGAGTGGATGTCTTCATAGAACATGACTTGCACTGTGAAATACGGTTATCTCGTGTTTGCGCTGGAATTTTTCAAGGCAGATGTCATTTAAATGATCAGCATGTTTCACTGTCATCACATGTGGGTGCTTTATTTCAGTAATGGGATCTGCTTTCAGTTACACAGCAGTCTTGTGAGGTCATGAGAGTATGAAGGCGGAACGTCTTATAAACCTCTTCATTGTTGACATTTATGATCTAAAAAGCATCATTCATACTAATCTGGTTATAATAAGTATAGGTTATTGCATGGCATGTTTATATGATAGAATGGCCATACATGGTTTGAAATGTGGCTGGTTCAGTAGGGACTGGCTGATTTTTGTTCCATGTATAGGCAGACTGGTTGTACAGAAGTGGATCTATCGATCTGTACAACCACCCTGTCTGTTTTTTCCCAAACCATCAGTGGTGCTGCCACTGATCAATGTACTCTGATGGCAGAGAAGGCTCCCCACTGTCAGAATACAATAGCACCACGGGAAGGATTCCACCATCCACATTGAATGTGTAGGTGGGGGAATCGAGTCCTTGGGGATATTGCTGCACGTGACTTACAAAACAGTGAAACTTTAAAGTGGTCCTAAAGGCAGAATGATTCTATACATTATTCTGGATGCAGCTCCTAGTCTTTTATACTTGAGCCCCATCTTGATCCAGCATTGTGCATGAGAGCAGTAGCTCTCTACCTTGGCTCACACAGCAGCGTGAGACATTCGCTCCTGTCAATCACAGCAAGTGAGCCAATGAGGAGGGTGCGAGGCAGAGCTGTGTGTGTGAATAGACCATGTCCATTCACAAGAATGCGGCTCAGGAGCGAGCACGCTTGAGTGCCCCTATTGCTATTGGGTCCCCCCGTCGGCGGTCCTGGCTCCTCCCCCTGCCGAGAGCCCCCAAGAAGAGGAGGATTGGGGCTCCTCTGTGCAGAACCATTGCACAGAGCATGTAAGTAGAATGTGGTGATGCAATCACTGTAAGCTGCGTATATACTAGTAGATTTTCATTTGAAATCTCCCATTTTAAGAACCTTGTTTGATTTTCGAAGTGTTCAGAGTTAAATCAATGTTTGTTTTTGACAGCAACAGGAAAATTGAAAATAAGCAGGATGGAAAAAAATTTCTCGGAACACATTTCTAACCTGAATGTGGTTTTTCGTTCGGTAAAGGCTGTTCACTCCAAAATGCAAATGAAATTTATGAAGTACTTTCAAATGATGCTCATCGTTGAATGTAATGAGAATTTTTGTACAAAAATTCATACAAACATTCGTTTGAAATTCTACTAATGTATACCCAGCTTTAGTCGGGCAACTTGCATTTCAGAGTGAAATCAGCAACAGCAGCCTAAGTATTGTTTTTAGAGATTTACCGAAATTACAACAGCCTAAACATATCGGTTGAAAATGGCGTTTTCGGCATTTTACCAATGGAGAAAAAGGGGCCGATTTAATGGCGCTGATTTTACCACGATTTTACTGTGCTTATGGTGACTCAAAAACGTAACACGGGTGTGTTATTGGTGCGTTCTCGCTACGTTTTCTATGCATTTCAGCGGGGAGGTTCGGTTTTATTAACTGACCAAAAATGCAGCAAGTAAGATTTTTAACACCACAATGGAAGCGCAACAGACCAGTGTGAAGACGCAGAATATAAAGGGATTCATTTTTCTGGCGCTAAAGGTGCTGATAATGGCCGACAAATGTTATATTCATTTAAATTCATGATATTAATTAAAAAGTCGAATGCAGTACAATCATATATAAAAATATATGTACCATACTTTTCGCTCCATAAGATGCACGAATACTGACCCCCCCCCCCCCCCCCTGGCTGCTGCCACCACCATGAAGGCTGGGCTATCTCACAGCTTTACCTGTCACTCGGCAGAAGACAAAGCAGGCCGAATGGAGTGCGGCTGCGGCACCGGCTGGGGCTGCTCTGTCGGATGTGATGACGTCCTCGCCAGGCACAGATGAGGCTGCATTGTATGGCACTGGTGAGGCTGCATTGTATGGCACTGGTGAGGCTGCATTTCATGGGCACTGGTAAATATTTTAGTACACCATTTGTACTAAAATACTTGTTTTCCTCCTCTAAAACCTAGGTGCATCTTATGGTCAGGTGCGTTTTTATGGAGCCAAACATACGGTATATATTTTTTAAAAACGTATTTTCGGTTTTGCCCAAGTGCATCCTGCAATATTGGTTTCAGCAGCAAAATTTCCATTCGGTGCACCTGTAATTGTGTTCATAAGTGTTTTTCTCCTAAAGGGACCTTGTCATCAGACTATTAATTTTTAAAAACATTTTTTTTGAAGATTATATTTACAGTTAACATATTTTGGTTGGATTTTTTTAGCTGTTTTGCCTCCTTTTGTATAGACCTCACAAAGTCCTAAGATTGCCACTGTGTTTTGCCATCTGATGTGATGTCACCAGCCCCAGCAGACGTTTGTGACATTTTATAGTATTTACTCATCTCCTGGCATCCACAAACAGAGGAGCTTGGTCAAATGTCTAGACAGACCCCACAGTACTACATAACTGAGAGATCACACACACTCACAATTATGAAACTACACCTGAATGGCAGGCCATACTTGATTGATTTTCTTTTGTTCAGCTAGTGGGTTGAACAAAAGAAAATTAATAAAAAGGTGGATGGGGGGGATCCCTCCCATGGAGCTATTTGTATTCTGACAGTGGGAAGAGTTCCCCGGCGCCACAAAATACTCAGCTGTACTGCCGGCTATAGCTTGCAACACTGATCAAGCAAAAATTTTCCAGCAGGCTGGTTGTGTACAACCAGCCTTCCCATAGATGGATTGAAATTCGGCCAGTCCCCGCTGAACTTGCAGATTTTTTATCCATTTATGGCTGGCTTTAGTACCTGGTTACCTATTTTACAATTGCACTCTATATACCATTTTGTATATACCCTCCCTGTTTGTTCAATCTGTTTTTGTTGATTTTTAATACAACAGGAAATGAAGGTACAAACTGACACGGTCTCCGGCTTGCGCGCCCTAATCGCTCCTCCTATATCTGTCACAGCCACTACAAACCATATGATGCTTCTGGGGCGAGTGTATGACCTTCTCTCTTGAGTCGATGCTTGGTCACGAGCAGCCATTTGCTAGGCACAAGCACCGTCACATGATGGAGGGGATGACCGCAACTGATGTGGAGTGTATACAGTGTTTGATGACGGAAGAAGGGGCAGTGGGGAAATACTGGGAAGGGGGAATGGAAGTGGTTTTGTGAAAAATGTGAATTTGTTTTAAATCACTAGTAAAAAGTCTTGATTTAACCACTTGCCGCCCGCCATATAGCAAAATTACGCTGGCAAAGTGGTTGCGATATCCTGACCGGACATCATATGATGTTGTCAGGCTATCAAGCTGGTGCGCGCCCACGGGGGAGAGCGCATCACGGCGATCGTTGTTGCGGCATGTCAGTCCGACACACCGCAACTCCGATCTAGTTAGAGTCTCTGACAGAAACTCTTTACCATATGATCAGCCGTGTCCAATCACGGCTGATCACGATGTAAACAGGAAGAGCCATCCTCACTTGCGTCTGACAGACGTGAGTAGAGGAGAGCCGATCGGCTGCTCTCCTGATGGGGGGGGGGGGGGGGGTCTGTGCTGATTGTTTATCAGCGCAGCCCCCCCCCCCCTCGGATGCCTGCCCAGGACCACCAGGATGCCGCCAGGACCACCAGGGATGGCCACCACACTGGACCACCAGGTATGCCACCCTAGACCACCACGCAGCTCCCAATTGGTGCCAATGAAAAATGCCTGCCAGTGCCACCAGTGATGCCTATCGGTGCCACCCATAAGTACCCATCAGTGCTGCCCATCAGTGCCGCCCATCAGTGCCACCTCATCAGTGCCCATCAGTGAAGGAGAAAACATACTTATTTACAAAATTTTATAACAAAAACTTTTTTTTTTTTTTTTTTTTCAAAATTTTCGTTTTTATTTTTTTATTCGTTTAGCAAAAAATAAAAACCGCAGAGGTGATCAAATGCCACCAAAAGAAAGCTCTATTTGTGGGAACAAAATTCTAAAAATGTAGTTTGGGTACAGTGTAGCATCACCGCGCAATTGTCATTTAAAAAGTGACAGCGCTGAAAGCTGAAAATTGGCCTGGGCAGGAACGTGCGAAAGTGCCCTGTAATGAAGTGGTTAAACCACCAAGCCTGAAGCTCAGAAAAGTAAATGATCTTGTTCTTTTTGGCAGATTATAAGCCTTTTTGGCCCCTTAGACTTCAACAAACACCTGACTTGAGCGTTTTACAAGCATTTTCTGCTCAAATAGCAGCTCTCCACCCCTAATTTCCTCTCCCTCTCCTCCCCCTAGTGCTCTCTATTGGCTAAACAAAAATACCTGAAGCTGTAAAATGCCTGTAAAACGCTTTTAAAACGCTTTGAAAAAGCTGCAAAAAAGCTTTTAGAAACCCCACCAGTAAATCGATACGCTCAGATGGGGTTTTTTTTTTGTAGAGTTTACCTGATCCAAGCTACTTTTGACACAACTTTACAATTTTACTTTCCTGCTGTTCTGTATTTTCATAATCCCATTTTCACATTTCACATCCCGATTTCATAGAGATCATTTACATTTGGTAATGACCAGAATCCAGTGATTTACAAAAGTCATTTGTGGCCATTATTTCCCCGCTGTCCATAGAGAAGGAAGATAGTTCAGCCTCAGGAATAAATGGAGCATTGGGTGCTGGAATCAATTATTCGAATTCCGAATTTAGTTAGTATATCACATTACTTTCCAGTCTCAGCTCATTTATGTAGGTGTTTATTTAAATCTATGTGCTATAAGCCTCAAAGTTTAATGAACTAACCTTGTGTTTTAACTCCTAATGGTGATAAATCTGTAACGTAATAATTGCCATAAATCCGAGCAACGCATACTATAAAGGGAGTTTGGAGTACAAGAAAATGATGTCGTTTCTGACGGGCTAGCGGTATGTAACATGGTTTACTTTAAAGTATCCAAAGTTTAAAAAAGTTTTGCCTTTTTAGTTAGTGGAGAGGGATTAGAAACCTTGTCAGTTTTAAACCCATCCATTAAAAACAGTTCCATTTCCGGCATGTGCCAGAAGTGTAACACTCCCATTGGTTGTGCTCTCAACCAAACTGTCAAACCATCCAATGGCTGGTGTCCTAACTGATTACATGTGCAGCATCATGGCAGTTGTAGATTAAACAGAGGCTAAGATGGCAGCTTCCCTGGCTGAAAACGATAGGAGGGTTTACTTACACTTTAAGGAAATTCACCCTCTCCATTTGTCCTGTTTACCATGATCATTAGAAGTGAAAGAAAATCCCAAATTTTGTGAAGTCTCCAGAAAAGTAGTAGAGGGGAAATCTTCCACTGAGGACACTAGTTCTGGTGACCTTGGGGTCCCCAATAGATTCCCTTATTTTGCAGGAATTTCCTCTCACTTCCTCTTTTTGGCTATGAGACAGGAAGTAAAAGTAAATCTCCCCGTTGGGACAAATAGGGCAAAAATAAATATTACTAGCGTTTTCTTATGTGCATTAGGCTTCGGGCGTTTGTTTCTTGGGCTGGGCAAGGGGGAAAAAACGTTCTATACGAGGAGAGCAGTCCTTCAGACACTCCCATTTTAAGTCTATGGGGCCAAATCACCTGAATACACTCAAAGAAAAGCTCATGTATGTTTTTAGGAGTGTACAAGTGTGGACAAGGACAATTGGAAAAAATGGGATTCTGTATGTTGAGTTTAGTCAGGCAAGGATAACCAGCAGAAAGGCACTCAAGTGTGAATGGGAGTTGTAAGATAACTGCATTGTAATGTTAATAAATAACAATTGTAAATTTAAACTTGATGACAATATAATTCAAAACTGTAAATCAACTTAAAGCCGTGTTCCACGTGGGAAATTTTTTTTTAAAGTCGGCAGCTACAAATACTGCAGCTGCTGACTTTTAATATATGGACACTTACCTGTCCAGGGAGCCCACGATGTCGGCACCCCAGCCGATTTTTGGATCGGCTGTCGGGTGCTGCCGCCACCATTTGTCGTAAGGGAAGCCAGAAGCCTTTCATGTGATTTAGCTGTGCAGGAGTGTGTCAGCACAAGTCTGGCCATTGGGAGACAGGTAGGGAGAATGCAAAAAAACATTGACCACGATCGGATGGATAAGCTTCCATGTTGGTTCCCCCCCATAGTTTTTTTTTTTTTTCTTTTCCTTGGCCATAAGGAGTTGTCCTTTCTCAGTCCAGTAGTACTGGGTACCCAGGCTGCGCGATAACGCACCCCCTGCTAACATCCGCTGGCCCCTACATTATTTCTGTGCTCTATAGTGTTGTGTTTTTTTTTTTACTAAAGCTTGAGAGTGCCAAGTCAGGCTCACTTCTGCATTGAAACCAATCCGCTTCTAACCCCAGCTTGTTCAGTTAAACTTTGACAATAAAATCTGGAAGCTGATTGGTTTCTATAAAGAAGTGAGGCTGCTTTTGCACTCGCCAGCTTTAGTAAATTAACCCCATAGTGCCTTAAGCAGGCCATAGACAAATCAAAATTTTGGACAATTCAGCATCGTTGGATCGACTTCTATCAAGCGGACAAGTTGAGCGTGTGGCTGCAGCAGCTGGTCAATGTATTCTGACAAAAAGAACTCCCACTATCGGAATACAATGTCTTGGTGTGGTAATCTGCCATCCACCTTGCCAGTGGCTGAAAAAAAAAAAAAAAAAAAAACTACCCACCTATGACCAGCTTTAGGATCAGAAAACATGTGCGATTTCTAGGAAACTTTGTTTTGTGGGAGAATTTGTGAATTGGACATGTATTAAATATTTTGTGAGGTGGGCAAGGGGTCTTGTTCATCTTGTTTTGTAATGCTTTCCTCCTTTTTTTTCATTTTCAGTGTTGTAGTTGGGTGGCTTTTTGTCAATTATTGCTGACCTACACTATTCAATCCGTTTTTTAAAATCTTATTTTAGACTTCACTCCCCATTTTACTGTAACGTTAGCAGCCATTGCAATGCTATTTAATGTTTTGAGGTATCAATTTACTTTCTAACTATTAGCTTTACTATCTTTTTTGTGTGGCATTCTTAATGAGTAAAAACAATCGTTTGGAGAAACTAAAAAAAAAAAAAGCCTATGTATTTTAGATAATATTTTCATACCTGCATTGCTACGATCATTTCCTGAGTTTGCAAGACTTCAGTATGCCAAAGGCAACCCACATAATTAAGTACATTTAAAACTAGGCTGATTTAAAAGTATCATTACAAAGAACTATGCTTGGAGTTGAATAAATGATGTTAACCTTTTCTGAAATCCTTTCTAAAACATAATTTCTTGTTAGTGTGATGAAATCTTATCTGTAATTTTTTTTTAAATTCATTTGTAAAAATGTATGTAACAGTTTGAAACATGTTACCCTTTTTTTTGTAGTACTTCAGCAGTTCTAACTCTTTTTTTTTTTTTTTCACTGAACGCGAGTCAAACGGCTATTGAAGAGCTTCTTCTACAGCTAGAATAGTTGTTCTAATTATATACACTAAATTACCAAAAGTATTGGGACGCGCATGAACTTTAATGGCATCCCAGTCTTAGTCCGTAGGGTTCAATATTGAGTTGGCCTACCCTTTGCAGCTATAACAGCTTCAGTTATTCTGGGAAGGCTGTCCACAAGGTTTAGGAGTGTGTCTATGGGAATGTTTGACCATTCTTCCAGAAGAGCATTTGTGAGGTCAGGCACTGATGTGTGCAAGAAGGCCTGGCTCAGAGTCTCCGCTCGAAGTCATCCCAAAGGTGTTCTATCGGGTTGAGGTCTGGAGTCTGTGCAGGCCAGTCAAGTACCTCCACCCCAAACTCACTCAACCATATCTTTATAGACCTTGCATTGTGCACTGGTGCACAGTCATGTTGGAACAGAAAAGGGCCATCCCCAAACTGTTCCCACAAAGCTAGGAGCACGAAATTGTCCACAATGTCTTGGTATGCTGACACCTTAAAGGGCTTGTTAAGTCTCCAGGTTTTTCCCCTTCATGCATTCTATGCATGAAGGGGAAAAACACATGCTGCAGCTGCCCCCAGAGCCCCCCCTTTTTTTTACCTGAGCCCGTCCGTTCCATCGATGAGCGTGACTCCAGCCGCGGTCTCTGTCCTCATTGGATAGATGTCAATTAAATTCAATGACACAGGGCGGGGCTGAAACCTGCTCTATGTGTCAATGGATGCAGCAGCGGCACTCGTGAGCGTGCCCACACGGTGGTGCCCCCAGGGAAAGTGGCTCTCCATGGGGGGCACCTGATGAAGAGGATGACTCGAGAGTCTCCCCGGGGCACCCCAGAAGAAGAGGATCAGGTCTACTCTGTGCAAAACTCTTGCACAGAGCAGGTACGTTTAACATGTTTGTTATAAAAAAAAACTCACACCATAATCTCTCTCTTCCCCCCCCCCCCCCCCCCCCAAATGATTTGGACCAGTGCACAAAGCAAGGTCCATAAAGACATGGATGAGCGAGTTTCGGGTGGAGGAACTGACCTTAACCCGATTAGAACACCTTTAGGATGAATTTGAGCGGAGACTGTGAGCCAAGCTTTCTCATCCAACATCAGTGCCTGACCTCACAAATGCACTTTTGGAAGAATGGTCAAACATTCCCATAGACACTCCTAAACCTTGTGGACAGCCTTCCCAGAAGAGTTGAAGCTGTTATAGCTGCAAAGGGTGGGCTTACTCAATATCGTTCTGATCTTGATTTTACAAGTTAATATTTAATACACAACAAAGGATTCCTAAAGCACTATGAGATAGCCTTTCCCCAAGCATGTAAACATAGTGGTGACTTTCGTAAGGCGCTCTTTTAGCGGTTTCAAATGCACTCCTTCATTCTCTAAAACGTGTAGCCTAAATGGATGGCTTTCCACATTTTGACTTCTAGAAGAAACTCCCAAGGCTTCACCCTGGCTACTGCAGAGAATTATGACGCATGAACACAGGAAGAGCAAAGTTGCCCTGATGTGCGATCTGCAGCCTGCCTTCACTTTCTCTATGCTGAAAGTTCACAGATTATGACTAGTAAGTTAACTATAACCTAGCTGGTCCAGAGCCAGTTGCAGTTTCTGCAAAATTGGAAAAGCAAAATTAAGATTGTATTGAAAATATTTCACCTAGCTAAATCAACCTGGTGATTCTGATGATTGAGTGTTGTTTTGGGGACCTCTAATGCAGCCTTCTTTACTCTATACTGTTCGCCACTAGTGGCATGCAAGAACACGCATTTTATATACTGATTCATTGTGCTAATATACTTTCTTGCAAATTGCGTTTTGTCTTTTCTGGAAATGATTGATATACAAGCTACAGTTTATACACTCTGCCAGGTCTTTGGTTAAACATGGAAAAGAAGGGGTGAATTTTGATCATTTTTAATCTCCCTCAATCAAGACCACTAAATAAGAGCAGATCTGTCTCTCCTTCCCTTGGCCTGCACAATCTTCTTATCCAGTTAAGAAACTTACTTGGAAGTTTCCCCTGGAATGTCTGCATACATAGCAATTCTTTCAGTCTATTCCAGCACCCCTCTGTTTTCACTGTATGAGGAATGGCAAAGTCCTGGTTGAACAATATGCCTTGGCTCGTGGTCTGCTAAAAGAACTTGGGTTTTGTATTGCACATTCCAGGAACTGGCTGAGCAGCTACAATGAGGACTGAAAAAGAGGAAGGTTCTCATTTATGTGGTGTTTAGAAAGTGTTCTAAATTGAGCAGGAAACAATGATCAGTTTAAAATGAACACTTTGCAGCAAACCTTTAGCGCACCGCATTCCTTGCTACTAGAGGGGCCCCTTATCACAGGATTTTGTTTAACATATGTTCTCTGTATGCAGTTGTGTGGTATGGAATTCCACACACACTTGTGTAAGCAAAACGATTTTTTTTTTTTTTTTTTTAATTGTTTGGAATTTTTTTCACGCACACAAATTTGAATTTCAAATAAGGAATAGGGGTATGTAACCCCTATGACTCACAATCCTCCTGAAAGCAAATGCAGGGTAAGGGCGAATGTAGACTTTTAAGGGTTGGTTTTCTGTTTCTTTGCCAGAGATACAGCATCATAGCTGTGCAATTTTCAGTGCCGCAGTAATCTAAAATGCCTCTCTCTCGGGCAGGTTTGAGAAAGGGGGTGATGCCCTTGAAACATGTCACCGTACAACCCTCCCTTTGACGTTGTGACTGGTCTCTGTAATGTGTGGACTATGGCCATAGACACCACTGGCTGTGTGATCTGACAAAGGTCTAGTGCCATTTTCTGTTGAGGCTTATCAACATCCTGTTTCTGTCACTATGTGGTTTGTGGTCCTCTGATTACAGCACCTCTCGCACTTTGCCAGAGAGATGTTAATCTTTTGAATAAACTTCTAGACCTTTTAATTGGTGCACCCTTCTCTTTTCACCCGAAACCTACTGAAGCCTGCTAGCAGCTTGCCCAAAGTGACGACCAGCGCTCCCATAAAGGTGTGTGTGTGTGTGTGTGTGTTTTTTGTTTTTTTTTTTTGTTTGTTTTAACCCACCCAAGCTGTTACTGAATAGTGATTTTAAAGGCTTAAACAAAGCTGTTTAAAGCTTTCAGAATGCTTTGCCAAAGCTTGCTGTACACATTGGTCTTGGACTTATAAGGGTGTTTTTTTTTTGTTTTTTTTTGCATGGTTTAAGATTTTGGGAAGACTTGGTTTTTGTTTAAAATGATGGTGAATGATGCCTGTAAAGAGGTTTCTGTTTAGATGTGTGTACCCGTCATAGCTGGTTGTATAAACTCGTTCATACCCTTTACTGTTTAACCATGGCATGAACTGTCTATTTCCACATCTCAAAGAAAGTATTTGGTTGGCATAGTTAAGTGATTCAGGAAACCGGGAATGTACTCAACATTGAGCCCAGAAAACTGGGAATGTACTTAACATTAAGCCCAGAAAACTGGGAATGTACTCAACATTGAGCCCAGAAAACTGGGAATGTACTCAACATTGAGCCCAGAAAACTGGGAATGTACTCAACATTGAGCCCAGAAAACTGGGAATGTACTCAACATTGAGCCCAGAAAACTGGGAATGTACTCAACATTGAGCCCAGAAAACTGGGAATGTACTCAACATTGAGCCCAGAAAACTGGGAATGTACTCAACATTGAGCCCAGAAAACTGGGAATGTACTCAACATTGAGCCCAGAAAACTGGGAATGTACTCAACATTGAGCCCAGAAAACTGGGAATGTACTCAACATTGAGCCCAGAAAACTGGGAATGTACTCAACATTGAGCCCAGAAAACTGGGAATGTACTCAACATTGAGCCCAGAAAACTGGGAATGTACTCAACATTGAGCCCAGAACACAGTGTTCCTTTGACCTGTCCTGTTCACCCTTTTCCCCTCCCTGTTTCAGGTGACAGTATGAGGCTGCATCCACACCATCCACACCTGAGCATTTTCAGCTCGTAAAACACTCATCTCAAAAGTTCAAAAATGCTCAACAAGCAAAATCCAATTCATTTAAATGGCCCTTGTTCACATCTGAGTGTTCGATCGCCTGAAGCTCAAAAAAGTACATGAGCTTTTTTTTTGGGCAGATTACAGGCATCTTTTTGCTTTTTACATTGGTGACCTTTCGACCTCTACAAAATCACGATAACGATATGCTCAGGTGTGAATGCAACTTCAAGGTGACATGTGATAACTGATTTTTACCGTGAACATATAGAATGTGGAGTACTGGTTGTTTTAATTAAAGCATTTTTTTTATCCTTTTTTGTGACCTAACTAAATCCACCCTCCCCCTCCCCATATGGGCACTTACCTCAATCAATCAATCGGTTTCCAGCATCCAGTGGTGCAAGTCTTCTTTGACCTGGCTGCTGCCTATTAAGAGGCTGAAGACAAAGGGATAGAGGCAGATGAACCTACCCACTCATTGCCTCATATAAAGTCCCCAAAAGCCCTTCTCCTCTTATATGAAGACAATTGGAAGCTGTCTGGCATAAGTCTATAATGCCTGTAATGTGCAGGCGCAGCCAGGTGCTGGATATGAACAAATGGCTAAAATGCATTTGTTGAAATGAGGTAGGTATGCATCCATGGAGGAAGAGGGCAGGTTAGGATAGGTCAGGGGAAGGGGGCAAAAGAGAAATGTTCAAAGTGTATTTATCTTTAAAATTTAGGTAATTTGTCCTTTTTAGCAGAGGCTTTTAATTTTGCAAGTTTTCTACATTGCTAAATACCTTGTTGATCCTTTCATTTCTTTCTCGCTTCTTAACACTTGGTGGCAACTGAAGAGCAGCCAATTCTCTGGTTGTTGTGTTGCCACCCTTGCTGCACATACTTAAAGTGGAACTACACTTCATCTGAGCGCCACAAACCAAACATTTTTGGCTGTGGCCTTTTTGAGTAAGGTCAGATGATTTATGTAGCATTTACTTCCTGGATTCCACCTGCCCTTAGCTCAGGCATGCAAACAGAGGGTGTGATTAGCTGAGAAAGCCCCTACTGAAGACTCCTGGGATGTAAGATATCATTTTGCCAAGGCATGGAAATCGGGAAGTAACTGAAGAAATGTAGTACAAATGTTTAAAATCAGCAAATATGTACTTTTCTTTATTTATTTACTAATGCTATCAGCACCCGGATTAAGAATAGTGTTGATTGAGAGCGTTAAGTTCCACTTTAATGTACTCTGAGGAAGCCGTTTAGGTATTCTCCTCCTCTGAAAGTCAGTCTGTGAATCCGTTGCCAGTCTTAGCTCCTGTGGGGGGGGGACCCGCTGCCAGCTTCAGCTCCTGTGGGGGGGGACCCGCTGCCAGCTTCAGCTCCTGTGGGGGGGACCCGCTGCCAGCTTCAGCTCCTGTGGGGGAGACCCGCTGCCAGCTTCAGCTCCTGTGGGGGGGACCCGCTGCCAGCTTCAGCTCCTGTGGGGGGACCCGCTGCCAGCTTCAGCTCCTGTGGGGGGGACCCGCTGCCAGCTTCAGCTCCTGTGGGGGGAACCCGCTGCCAGCTTCAGCTCCTGTGGGGGGGACCCGCTGCCAGCTTCAGCTCCTGTGGGGGGGACCCGCTGCCAGCTTCAGCTCTTGTGGGGGGGACCCGCTGCCAGTTTCAGCTTCTGTGGGGGGGACCCGCTGCCAGTTTCAGCTTCTGTGGGGGGGACCCGCTGCCAGTTTCAGCTCCTGTGGGGGGGGGGACCCGCTGCCAGTTTCAGCTCCTGTGGGGGGGACCTGCTGCCAGTTTCAGCTTCTGTGGGGGGGACCCGCTGCCAGTTTCAGCTTCTGTGGGGGGGACCCGCTGCCAGTTTCAGCTTCTGTGGGGGGGGACCCGCTGCCAGTTTCAGCTTCTGTGGGGGGGACCCGCTGCCAGTTTCAGCTTCTGTGGGGGGACCCGCTGCCAGTTTCAGCTTCTGTGGGGGGGACCCGCTGCCAGTTTCAGCTTCTGTGAGGAGGACCCGCTGCCAGTTTCAGCTTCTGTGAGGAGGACCCGC
The DNA here is from genome assembly GCA_037952835.1 of Lithobates septentrionalis. NCBI lineage: Eukaryota > Metazoa > Chordata > Amphibia > Anura > Ranidae > Lithobates > Lithobates septentrionalis. The sequence goes on along the minus strand of JBBDGP010003097.1, from coordinate 192,413 downwards.
TGCCAGTTTCAGCTTCTGTGGGGGGGTCCCGCTGCCAGTTTCACCTTCTGTGGGGGGGTCCCGCTGCCAGTTTCACCTTCTGTGGGGGGACCCGCTGCCAGTTTCACCTTCTGTGGGGGGGACCCGCTGCCAGTTTCAGCTTCTGTGGGGGGGACCCGCTGCCAGTTTCGTCTCCTGTGGGGGGGGGGCCCCGCTGCCAGTTTCGTCTCCTGTGGGGAGGGCCCGCTGCCAGTTTCGTCTCCTGTGGGAGGGGGGGCCCCGCTGCCAGTTTCGTCTCCTGTGGGGGGGGGCGGGCCCGCTGCCAGTTTCGTCTCCTGTGGGGGGGGGGCGGGCCCGCTGCCAGTTTCGTCTCCTGTGGGAGGGGGGGGCCCCGCTGCCAGTTTCGTCTCCTGTGGGGGGGGGGGCCCCGCTGCCAGTTTCGTCTCCTGTGGGGAGGGCCCGCTGCCAGTTTCGTCTCCTGTGGGGAGGGGGGGGGGGGCGGGCCCGCTGCCAGTTTCGTCTCCTGTGGGGACACTTCCTGCAGTCATGTGTCCAGGTGTATGACCGGATTATTCCAAGCTCCACCTGCAGATCTTGCAGTGCAGAGGGGAGCAATTTTAAAGATTTTACCTAACCGCTGTATTTGAACTCCTCTCATAGGTAGTTGTGGCTCTTTATTTTCCTGTGTAATGCATATATTTAATTTCAGTGTGGGAAATGAGGATGATGTATGTGGATTTGTATCTCTGAGTGTAATATCACTTTACGTTCTTTCATGAAAGTACATACCAATGAATCCGTTTAGAGGAAAAAAAATTGTATCATTAAAATATCTTCATTATATACTCTGAGGCACAGAAAATTAGATCAGCTGTTTAGGTCTAGATGGTTTAGGAAGATATTAAAGCGGACCTTCAGTCATTTTCAACTTTCCATCTATTAAATCTTCTGCCCTTGTTGTTTAAACTTTGGATAGTAAAACATATTTTTTTTTTCTGCCAGTAAATACCTTATACAGCCCACCTCCTGTTTCTTGTCTGGTCATTAGCCTAGGCTTATGATGTCATCATACACAGAGCGCTCTCTCTCTCTCTCTCTCTCTCTCTCTCTCTCTCTCTCTCTCTCTCTCTCTCTCTCTCTCTCTCTCTCTCTCTCGTGAGAGTTTGCCAGAAAGGGAGGGGGGGATGAGTCATAAGAGGGCCAATGAGAGCTGGAGGTGTGCCTCTGTGTAAATCCAGGAAGTAAATCCAGAAAGGCAGCAGCTTCACAGTTAAAATGGCTGCAGCCAGACTCAGAGGAGGGAGATTTCTGCAGCATATTTGGCAAGTACAGAATCACAGCATATATAAAATATGCAAAGTGGTTGGAGGGAAGCTTCAGAATGGCAAAGATGTTTTTATTACAAATTATGTGAGCAGACTGCAGTTCCTCTTTGAGACGAACCCCATTATAGGAATGCCTGCTCTTGTCTCCCCATCTCTCTAGGGCTGCATCACAATAGTAGCCAGGACCAGAGGTTTACATTTTCTCTTTCCAGTCAGTCTGATTGGAAAATCACTTTGCTGTAAGCAAAACCTTCTTTAGCTTTTTGAGCGCTAAAGGAATTGACTTTGCACAGAGATCTAAATCCTTGTAACCTATTTGCTACCGATTATAAGGGAGGAACGGAGTAATATATTGACCTGCAATTGATCATTTTTGCTGCTACCTTAGGCAATAAAGCCCTGCTGGGAAACCTACTGCTGTTCACTCTGCAACATCTACTGCTCTTGTTTTTTCACTTTTTCTAAAGAATCTCCCTCATTCTTCCTTCTTCTTTTTTTTAATATATATATATATTATATAATTTATTTAAATCCACTTTAGTCTTTAGTAAATAACATTATATAAGGTCGGGATCTGTACTTGGTTGAACATGGATGCATCTCTGTGTCATTTTTATCTAGAGATTATGCATGAGAACATCACTTGGAAGGTCACTTATATTCTAGCTCATTCATCACCATAGAGAAACATCTCCTCTTTGCTCTGGCATTACCATATTTCCATGACATTTTTCTTTGTAGCTGTCACATTTTTAATGTCTCTATACGTACAGCCAAGTGCTAAGGTTAGACAACCAGGAATAAAACCGTAAAGGTCTAAGACAATTAAAACCAGAAAGGCTGCAGACGAAGTTCTTGTTGGAGTGACACTCTGCACCTTTTCCCATTCCCCAGTGTTGGTGTAATTCAGAAATACATCTAACACTAATCCCAAGTGAGGATGAAAGGAGCTGTGCTCTGAAATTCACATGCAATTGTGCTGGAAAAGTGTTTAATTAAAACGAATAGGGTGGCATACAAAACGCAGATAAATATAAGATTGTATCATTCCACATGGATTCATCCAAATGTATCTTTTGACTTTGATATTTTCCATGTCTCCATGGGGCAAGCTTTTTTTTTTTTCAGCTGAAAGAACGAATAGCTGAGAATAGCACATTTTAAAGTAGATCCTACACTAACATATACACACCACTGTTCCCTGAAATGCTGGTAAATTTACTCTGTTAAGCAAATGATTACATTTTAGCACATCAGACTTACACCTCAGACCTCAAGATCTGAGTTTTGTAGGTACAGATTTTGACTTTTTTTTTTTTTTTTCCCCCAAGCATAGAACCTACATGATAAAAGAAATGGTCAAGTGCAGTAAAACTTATGTGCAGGAGTAGATATTATATTATTGTAGTGTGTGTGTATATATTATATATATGTGTATGTGTATGTGTGTGTGTGTGTGTATGTGTGTGTGTGTATATATATATATATATATATATATATATATATATATATATATATATATATATATATATATATATATATTAGTAGAGACACTAGAAAAAAAAAAAAAAAAAAAACAGTAAAGTTAGTGTCTGCGAATACCTTGCTAGTATGATTTAATTAGAGCTTAAAGGATTAAACTTTTTGACGTTACAGGAACACAGGCAGTAAAATACTGTGTATTCAGGTTTAGATACATAAGGAAGAAATGGTGATGGCTGAGCTTCCTTATTGTTTCCAAATAGCTTTTCTTTTTACCCCTGGGGTATTCTGCTTCCAGTATCATTTCCCTCTCCCTCTGATTTTACAATCTCCAGCTCTTCTTTGTAATTTCCCAATTCGGTTATATCCACTCTACCGCATAGGTAGGTTGCTGATGAAGACTGGCCTGCCCACTTTCAGTGCGGCATCCTTTTTTATCTGCTGTTTTTTTAGACTATCCTGTGGGTGTTGCAGTCATTCCCCGCACACATAACCAGTTGCTTCAATGCACATTACCATGGCGGTCCCTCTCTGTACAAAAATCCCATCCCTGCTCAGTTGTTTCAATCGTGAACGCTCAGAATCACATGTGGGCATTATCTAGGGCAGTGATGGCGAACCTTTTTGAGCCTGAGTGCCCAAACGGCAACGCAAACCAACTTATTTATTTCAAAGTGCCAACACAGATTTAAACCTACCAGCGGCTCTGTACAGATAATGGGGACTGATCATCCCTCTGAATGAGCCCTAAGGGACCAAAAATGTATGATTTGCCAGATTTGCTCAAAATGCAGGGATCAGGAGTGCGTTGTGCTCAGCATACCCCATGCAGCATACACTGACCTACCTGACCGTTACGCTGGCCAACCTGACCGTTGCGCTGGCCAACCTGACCGTTGCGCTGGCCAACCTGACCGTTGCGCTGGCCAACCTGACCGTTGCGCTGGCCAACCTGACCGTTGCGCTGGCCAACCTGACCCATACTTCCTGCACTACTCATACCCCCCCCACCCCCACACAGTACAATGTAGATTGGAAGATCCATCCTCCTTACCTCTCCATGGCCTCATCGTCCAGCTCTCCCCAGCACCGGGCAGGCAGTATTGAAGGAGTGCCCGCCATCCAGCCGCTCCTTGGTGTCCCAGCCGCAGGGAGGTCAGCTAGTAGCCACTGCACATCTCCCATGGTCATGATCTTCTTCTCTGAGCACCGCCTCATCCCCTCCACTGTTCCACAGGTCACATTGCATTTGCCAGAAGGACAGGCTGTACCAAAGTAGTCCTGGGGCAGGGGGAGCTGGAATAGGGGGCCGCAGAGAGGAATGCTTTACCAGAGGTTTAGGGGTCCAGGGGAGGTGATAAGCTGCAGCACAGACCCTCGGGACGGCAGAGGTATACTTTACACACCCCCCCCCCCCCAAATGTCACACCTGGGGCGAGATAACTGGCTGCCCACCCCCCCTGCTGACGCCACTGGCACTGATGCAAAGAAGGGAGCCAGGTCCTACGTGCCTCCACCGACCAGTACAAGTGACTGCCAGGCTGGGGGATTCCCCCTATCCTGGTGTTGCGCTGCGTGCCCTCAGAGATTCGCCATTACTGATCTAGGGCATTCTACAGTGCATCCGGAAAGTATTCACAGCGCTTCACCTTTTCCACATTTTATGTTGCAGCCTTATTGACAATGTGAAAGAAGTTTGTTTGAAATCTTTGCAAATTTATTAAAAATCACAAAGGAAAAAAGTCCTATGTACATAAGTATTCACAGCCTTTGCTCAGTACCTTTTTGTTGAAGCACCTTTGACACCAATTATAGCCTCAAGTCTTTTTGAGTATGATGCTAAAAGCTTGGCACACCTATTTTTGGACAGTTTCTCCCATTCTTCTTTGCAGGGCCTCTCTTGCTCCATCAGGTTGGATGGGGAGCGTCAGTGCACAGCCATTTTCAGATCTCCCCAGAGATGTTTAAATCGGGTTCAAGTCTGGGCTCTGGCTGGGCCACTTAAGGACATTCACAGAGTTGTCCGTAGCCACTCCTTTGTTATCTTGGCTGTGTGCTTAGAGTCATTTGTCCTGTTGACCCTTCGCCTCAGTCTGAGGTCCAAAGCGTTCTGGAGCAGGTTTTCATCAAGGATGTCTCCGTACATTGCTGCATTCATCTTTTCCCGATCCTGACTAGTCTCCCAGTTCCCGTTGCTGAAAAACATCCCCACAACAATATTCTTGGAAGAGTCCTGGTGGTTCCAAACTTTTTCCACTTACAGAAGGAGGCCACTGTACTTATTGGGACCTTCAATGCTGCAGAAATGTTTCCCCAGATCCGTGGCTCAATACAATCCTGTCTCGGAGGTCTACAGACAATTCCTTGAACTTCGTGGCTTGGTTTGTGCTCTGACATGCACTGTTAACTGTGGGACCTTATATAGACCGATGTGTACCTTTCCAAATCGCGTCCAATCAACTGAATTTACCACAGGTGGACTCCAATCAAATTGTAGAAACATCTCAAGGATGATCAGTGGAAACAGGGTGCACCTGACCTCAATTTTGAGTGTCATGGCAAAGGCTATGATTGCTTATGTACATCTGATTTTTTTTTTTCACATTGTCATTATGGGGTATTGTTTGTAGAATTTTGATTAAAATGAATTTTAATAAATTTTGGAATAAGGCTGTAACATAACAACAAAATGTGGAAAAGGTGAAGCGCTGTGAATACTTTCCAGATCCACTCTACTGTACATGCAAATGTAGCCTGCCTAGGAACGCTCAGGCTACATGATGCAGGTCCACTGCTTGCATCTCTTAGCCTTGGTTCACACTGGTGCAATGCGGGAATCGGCGTGATTCCTGTTCCCACTTCGCATCTGACTCGCAGGCAGCAGTTCACACTGGCATCTGGAAGCCGCTGCGGGTGTCGATAGACTGTTAATGACACCCCCAAACCGGTTCTCGAAACACCGTGTGAAATCGGATCGCTTGGATCTGAACACCTATGTGATTCGACTCCAATGCGGACCAAAAAAGGATCCTGCACCATTTTGGTGTGAATGCGATTTTAAGCCATACAAACTGTATGATTGAATTCGCATCGCACAGACATCACGTGATGTGCAGAGCAATGTGGTGCGAATTACATGTGATGTCTGACATCACATAAATGTGAACCCAGCCTTGTGCTAGGGCAGGGTGCTGCAAGGTTTTCATAAAGCTATTATGAGCTAATCTTCATCTGCCCGCTTTTATTAAAGGAGCGCAGAGACCCAATGATGACATCACTTGGCCCGAAATAAGAAATCGAATGAAAAATTGAATTTTTTTTTAATTTTAAAATGTTATCAGTGTTTGATTGGAGAAGAAGGCAGAGAACCAGGGAAGGAAAAATATAAGCAGAATAAACTTGTATTCAAATAGACTAGAGACATAAACCTATTGTAAAAAAAAACACTTCATTAAATATGCATGAAAAAAACATATATAAAAATGAAAGCTAGGAAAAAGCTTGGGTCAGCGTGTGTGTGTGTGTGTGTGTGTGTGTGTGTATATAAGGACATGCCTATTTTGCTCGGCTGATGACAGGTTGTAGTAATGTGCATAGTCTTGTGGAAAGCACCGTGTTTTTCTTTTGATTTGTTATCACGTAAGGTGCGGTAAGGAGTGTTCAAGACGGTATTTGTTTTTGGTTTTTTTCCTGACGGAATGATTCTTTTGCTTGAACAGTATTCCAACTATGGTCAGAAAAGCAATAAACGCTTTTTATTTTTAACCTACGGAATTACTGGCAGACACAGTAGTTTCATTGCCCTGCTAAACTGAATTGTTTCCGAAATGCTCTAGGCAGTTGCTAGTCCCCAGCAGTTAAATATGCCTGGGCCAAAAAAAAAATTCTTTCTTTTATATATTGTATGAAAGTAATCAGTTCTGTTTTTTTTTTATAAAGGAAAGTTGTTTTTTTTTTTTTGTTTTTTTTGTTTTTTAAGTTTGTCACCAGTAGTTGATGAGCCATTTCAAAAACTTTAATACCAATCCAGCGCAAGACTTCACCTAGTTTGTTCAATTTTAGGATTGATTTCTGGCAATTTGGTTGTGAAGCCCAATATTGCAAGTTTTTGCTGTGCTATAGTTCTAAATATGACCCAGTATTGGTACTGTTATGACCTCTTCCTTCAGTGGTTTGATGGACCATCTCTCTTGGCATGTGCTTATTGTAGTTTTGACACCACTGTAGGCATAATTGTCCACTTGCAGCGATATCCCTTGGCCATACTACAGCTTGTATTTCTAGCCATTGCCCATGGTTAAGCTAGAAATACAAGCTGTAGTATGGTCCTCATGCTGTGTATGACAGTAATCTAGTCTACAACGCTCTTGATTATTGAAAAATAAAATAATGGTCCAGAAACGCAAGTGTAAATACCTTGAAATCGTTTTTCTATAAACCTAAAAAAAAAACTTGTTTCTTTGTTCCATTTCTTTTTCTCTGCTCCTCCCCATAATGATTACTTATTTGGGGGTATTATTCTGTTAGGCAGGGCAGAACGCATATGCCACTGCCCCCTTGTATATTGAGCACACCTGAAAGCATTCAGTGAGTAAAGGAAAGCAATTGTCTCCAGTACCCCGTGCCTCAGTCAGTGTTGGGATGCTGGTGCCTCTTTCTACTGGAAGTCCCCAGCCAAACAGCACAGGTTGTGTTTTACTCTGTTGTATTCAAGCCAGACATAGTTTTGTTGATACACCCCCTGCCTCTGCATTCCTAGTGATTGCGCTGGTCTCAAGCAAGCATTTGGAACCGGACGCAAGCAATGTCAATCAAACCTTTATTATTTGTTTCCTCACTAGAATAGCCATGGAGGGGAGTGGGGACATCCTCTGACCATGCAGCTAGTCTTTGATGGGACTGATGCCGCGTACACACGAGCGGACTTTACGACAGACTTTGCCCGCCGGACGGGATTTCGTCTGACAATTCGATCGTGTGTGGGCTCCAGCGGACTTTGTTTGCTCAAAAGTTGGACGGACTTAGATTTGAAACATGTTTTAAATCTATCCTTCGAACTCGAGTCCGGTCGAAAAGTCCGCTCGTCTGTATGCTAGTTCGACGGACAAAAAGCCACGCTAGGGCAGCTGTTGGCTACTGTCTATGAACTTCCTTGTTTTAGTCCGGTCGTACGTCATCGCGTACGAATTCGACAGACTTTGGTGGATTGTGTGTAGGCAAGTCCGTTCATTCAGGAAGTCCGTCGTAAAGTACGTCAAAGTCCGCCGGGCAAAGTCTGCCGTAAAGTCCGACCGTGTGTACGCGGCATTAGGATGATGGGGCAAAGTACTACATGTTCTTTGGCCCCTGGAGGGGTACAGAAAACAATAACCAAATAAGTACGGCTCTTTAAAAAAAATCATCGGCATATTAGCAGGTAATGAGAAGACATTTCATCATTGGTTTTGATGGAACTACTTGTGATGACATTTTTATGTCGGGTGCTACCTTTTATGAACAATAAACATTTTGACTGTGTGCTGCTTGTTCTGGATTTGGTAAGCTGCAAAGATTTAAGAAAATAAAACGCCCTGAAATTACAATAACTGGTGGGTGGCCTGCTACATTTGGCTTGCCTTGCACATGGGACTGGCACCACCTGAAAAAAAAAAGCTACATATGACCTTAAATGTACAGTACATGAAGAGTGGTAAAAATGTTGTTACATTTTTGTGTTGCGCCATTAGCTTGATGGATCTGCTCTAAAGTGGAGTGAATTTGCAGTTTTTAGCCTTCAAAGAAAAATGCCCTAATATCAATAACTAAAGTAGTATTGCCCACTGTTATGTACAGTACCACACTACTGCAGGTTTAAAAGGCTTTCTTTTTAAGTTTCAATGTTTATTGGCTTCTCTGCCACCATTTACATTTTTTTGTTTTGTAAGTACACATTGAAGCATGCCTTTAAAAACCTTATAGCACATGTGCTGCATTGCCAGTAATGCCCTAAAACTTTATCCTCATACAGCATTGCCTTTGCTGCATAAATGTTTAGTCTGTTCTAATAAGAGCCAAGAATTAAGTATTGACATGATGAGGCATTCTTTTCTGCAAAATAGTCTTTCGTTCAAAATTTCTAAGTCAGTGTTTGCAAACTAAACACTCGTATTCAGAATGTGCAGAGAAAATGCCATGGTGCATTTGAGCAATGGATAAACAGTTTGGATGCAGTGAAAGCTGAGCAGATGAGAGTCCTTGTTAAATTTCTTTATACAAATTGCTTTTTTGCCTGCAGTGTGAGAAAACTATCCCAACAAGCTGATCGACCACTTTAGCAGTGAACAAATCATTTTTTTTCCCACTCTTGTTCAGTCTTAAGTGTACTTTTCCCAGCACCGAATGACTGGCTCATTGTATGAAGACTGGGCAGCTTGCAGGATATAAGGGCAGTTGAAGAGAAAATAATAAACACAGAAAGTGATACGTTTTCCATCTATAGGTGTTCATGGATTTATTCCTTGGACCAGTGTTTCTCAACTCCAGTCCTCAAGGCGCCCCCACCAGGTCATGTTTTCAGGCTTTCCATTATTTTGCACAGGTGATTTGCTCAGTTTCACCGCCTTAATAATTACCACAGATGTTTAATCTGAGGGAAATCCTGAAAACATGACCTGTTGGGGTGCCTTGAGGACTGGAGTTGAGAAACACTACCCTGGACAACCAATATTTGGAGAATAGTTTAGTTCTATTTTAAAGGTCTGTTGCAATAGATTGTTAGGGTAAGCCAGAAATGACCTCCCAGTCTTCTGTTCGCTCCCCTATAGGCTTAATTAGGACCATTGGTGATTGACTGTTATAAAACAAAACCGCTTCCAACTCATCCCTTTTCTATCATGAAAAAAATAGGGTTTTTAATGCTTTTGTGGAGTTTGCACTAGCAATTCAGAACTTGTTGTTTTGTGAACTTGCTATTTTTTACTTTTAATTTCGAATTGCAGTTGGACCTTTTTGCATTGAAGGTTGCAACTTATAAGCTGAGGCTACTATACATGCCATGGATTTTGTCCAATTCAGCATTACTTTGAACTGCGGATGCCCCTGTTGGCACCAATCTGCTCTACAAAAGTTGGTTGAACAGTCAACTTTTGTTGAAGGAGCCAGGTGAAAAAATGTTTGAACAGCTCTCGCATGCAATCAGATGGGCCACCTGGACATCTAGCAGGCCCTAGACATCTGCCAAGGTTGCCTTGTGAACTATCCAGCTCTGTTTTGAAGTAGATATTGGGAACCCACTTTGTTGCAATGGAGTGACTGTAGACGGTGTCCCATCAGAATTTGAGCAGAAGAGAATATTCTGGTTGCATTGATCCAAATTCAAAGAGAATCTAAGCTAGATCCATCGAAAAGGAAAGGTACCTTGTCAATGGAGCGATAAAGGAACTGACATTTGCTGACTTGTTTTTGAAGGTTCCTATAATTATATATAGAGACTAGTCATTTTACAAATAAGCAATGCCCATAATAAATGCCTGTCTTCTAACTGTTCACACCAGCAGTGTGGGGCAGAATTGCCAAATGCGGTCCCAATGCAAGAACAAGGCAATGTACCTTGTGTCCTATGGCTTCACTTTATACTAGGGTTGTCCCGATACCACTTTTTTAGGACCGAGTACAAGTACCGATACTTTTTTTCAAGTACTCGCCGATACCGATTACCGATACTTTTTTTTAATGTCACGTGACAGTTTTTTTTTTTTTTTTTTTTGAGGGGGGGGTGGGTGGCGGGTGGGGTGGGGGTGGGGGTATAGTGAACGGTGTCTGTGTGTGTGTTTTTGTTTTGGTTTTTTTCATTTACATTTATTATTTTTTACAATTTTTTTTTTTATTCTTTATTGCACTATGTGTGTGTTTTTTTTTTTTTTTTTAATCAGCCCTGTTGGGGGGCTTTGGTGAGATATCAGGGGTCTTAACAGACCTCTGATATCTCCCCCTTGAGACAGAGAAAGAGACAGAGGATAGAGATTCCCCAGTCCCTTTCTCTGCAGCCTCAGCTGCACTGACAATGAATGGAGAGAACACAGCAGCTTCTCTCCATTCATAAACTGACACATTGTAATCACAGGAGATTACAATGTTTCGGTTATGTGAATGGACAGTCAGCTGACTCTCTCCATACACACAGCGGAGAGACAGCAGAACGGAGGGGACAGAGGAAGAGAGGGGGACAACGGAAAGCCGGAACGGATGGGGACAGAGGAACGCATGGGGACAGCGGAGGGGGACAGAGGAACGCATGGGGACAGCGGAGGGGGACAGAGCAAAGAAGGACAGCGGGGGGGGACAGAGCAAAGGAGGACAGCGGAAGGGGACAGAGCAAAGAAGGAGGACAGCGGAAGGGGACAGAGCAAAGAAGGAGGACAGCGGAAGGGGACAGAGCAAAGAAGGAGGACAGCGGAAGGGGACAGAGCAAAGAAGGAGGACAGCGGAAGGGGACAGAGCAAAGAAGGAGGACAGCGGAAGGGGACAGAGCAAAGAAGGAGGACAGCGGAAGGGGACAGAGCAAAGAAGGAGGACAGCGGAAGGGGACAGAGCAAAGAAGGAGGACAGCGGAAGGGGACAGAGCAAAGAAGGAGGACAGCGGAAGGGGACAGAGCAAAGAAGGAGGACAGCGGAAGGGGACAGAGCAAAGAAGGAGGACAGCGGAAGGGGACAGAGCAAAGAAGGAGGACAGCGGAAGGGGACAGAGCAAAGAAGGAGGACAGCGGAAGGGGACAGAGCAAAGAAGGAGGACAGCGGAAGGGGACAGAGCAAAGAAGGAGGACAGCGGAAGGGGACAGAGCAAAGAAGGAGGACAGCGGAAGGGGACAGAGCAAAGAAGGAGGACAGCGGAAGGGGACAGAGCAAAGAAGGAGGACAGCGGAAGGGGACAGAGCAAAGAAGGAGGACAGCGGAAGGGGACAGAGCAAAGAAGGAGGACAGCGGAAGGGGACAGAGCAAAGAAGAAGGACAGCGGGAGGTGGACAGAGCAAAGAAGGAGGACAGCGGGGGGGGACAGAGGAACGGAGGAGGACAGCGGAAGGGGACAGAGCAAAGAAGGAGGACAGCGGGGGGGGGACAGAGGAACGGAGGGGGACACAGCAATGGAGCAGGACAGCGGAGGGGGACAGAGGAACGGAGGACAGCGGAAGGGGACAGAGCAAAGGAGGAGGACAGCGGGGGGGGACAGAGGAACGGAGGGGGACACAGCAATGGAGCAGGACAGCGGAGGGGGACAGAGGAACGGAGGAGGACTAAGGAGGAGGAGGTGACAGTCAGCGGTGATCGCGTGTGGGGGAATTACAAGCACCGATCACCGCTGTATGTCACTAAGCAGCTGAAAGCCGCGGGGGGAGAAGCTTGTAACTCCCCCACACGTCCATCACCGCTGACAGTCAAGGTATCGGCAGAAGCATCGGGAGCATTTGCCCGAGTACAAGTACTTGGGCAAATGCTTGGTATCGGTGCCGATACCGATACTAGTATCGGTATCGGGACAACCCTACTTTATACCAATGCACTGCGTTTTGGATGCATTGAAAAAAGTAGGACATATTTTGTATTTTTGCTCAGTACGTTCTGGGATATTGTAACGCATCACAATGTGCTGCAGCACATGGAATTGCTTAAAAGTTTTACCAAGCAAGGACCATGGGCATATACCATATGCCGCAAATATCTGTTTTTAGTAGGAGGCTAAAGTTTGTTTAGGAAGTGTTCTTGGGGGTACTGTAGAACCACCCAATCACTTTAATGGGACTTGTGATGGTGCCCCACCTCTGTCGGAAACATCCCACCCTCTATGATCCCCCAGGCTTTTCTACTGCTTTGATGTTCTAGTGTAAACCCGGAAGTGATCAGCTCTAAGCACTTGGGGGTTCCCAGCTGCAAAACTGTGCTCGATTTGGTTGGAGCCGTGGGAAGGAGAGAAATAATGCTATCAAATAGGGGATTTGCTCCCCTCCTTGTGATCGCAATAAAGTTTTTAAAAACATTAACAAAAATATTTACATATTTCAAGAAAAATGCCCAAAAAAGTTATAAAAGTACCCCCATAGGGCACACACATGTATGTAAACAAACAACCATTGCAAACCCTTTTTTGGTATTGCTGTCCACACTGGAGTAACAAATAATTTTAGGCCCCTGATTAACAGTTAAAGTGAAACTAAATTCGGGTAAAAAAAATTTTTTTCCATTATGCTGATTGGAGGAAAGACACACACCCCCTCCCCACACATGCCAAGGTTGCCTTTTAATGGTTTAGCAGTCTGCTAATCTATTTATAGCAACTTCCTCCAAAACACAGTTCTATCTCCCTTCTTGGAGTGCTTGTCAAAAGTTCTCAGGCTAATTGAAGAACGGAGCAGGAGAAAGCTACAGACATAGTGCTTTGAAAAGAGATGAAAATAAACACTACAGATATATGTACCCAGCTCACATTTCATGAAATGGGTTTACATCCACTTTAATTCTGTTGACCCCCAATAGAATTAAGGCATATGGGTTTCGCTGCTGCCTTTCTGTCCAGTGAGGAGAGAGAGAGCCACTGTTCTTGGGCACAGCACTGGATAAAGATCGGGCTCAGGTAAGTAGAAGGGTGGGCTGCAGACATTGTTGTGTGTTTTTTTTTTTTTTTTTTTTTTTTTTTTTTTCTTTTACCTTAACCACTTCAGTCTAGAAGAATTTACCCCCTTCCTGACCAGAGCACTTTTTGCGATTCGGCACTGCGTCGCTTTAATTGACAGTTGTGCGGTTATGCGACGTTGTACCCAAAAAAATTGATGTCCTTTTGTTCCCACAAATAGAGCTTTGTTTTGGTGGTATTTGATCGCCTCTGCGGTTTTTATTTTTTCGCTACAAGAAAACAGTGATCAGTGCTATAAAAATGCATTGATTACTGTAAAAATGTCACTGGCAGTGAAGGGGTTAACACTAGGGAGCGATCTAGGGGTTAACTGTGTTCCCTGGGAGGTGATTCTAACTGAAGGGGGAAGGGATTGACTAGAAGTAACGGATCATGGTTCCTAGCTAATAAGAACACACGATCTGTCACTCCTGTCGGAACAGTATGTATGTTTTACACACACTCGTCCCTGTTCTGGGTCTCCTGCTCACAATCGCTCGTGGCCGGCGGTCATCGTGACTGTCGGAAACGAGCATTGGCACCCCCGCTGCGCAGCGGGCGCGCGCCTACTATCCCGACCACGCGAGCCAACGTATAGCTACAACAGCTCGCGCAGGGGAGTCAACCTGCCGCAGTATAACTGCGGCGGCTGGTCGGGAAGCGGTTAATGCAGCGAATGCAAACAAGTACAGAAATTCCCATCTCTACAACATAAATGCTAATCATTCTGTAGTTTCAGGCTATGAATTGGTACAGAAAACACAGGCCAGCTCAGAATTTCGAACATGATCAACAGGTATTTTTTTGAATTTGTACAACAAATATCTTTTAACAGACCAAAGGGGAGAGTTAGTTTTTTTTTGCTTTTACATAGATTTTAATGATGTGTTCCTGGGTGACATACAGTGAAGACTCAGAGGGGGGGATGTCACGCCTATTAATTCTTTGCGGTAATCTCCATGAGTTTAAGTGACACTAAATGATTATCGTCATCTCCAAAATTGATCAATACACATTCACTACTTGATTGCCCTGTACATTATTTTTTATTAAATTGTTTCTTGCTGTGTTTTTCTGCCGCCTTGTAATGTTCTCAGAGTTTGTGCTTCTCCTTTTCATCTTCATTTTCAGGTTCACTTCCATTTGTTTGGAACGAGCAGTGCATGTTAGTTGCAGTCATGTACGCTCTACACATGCTTTAAATCCCATAGTCCATAATTTATCTTGGAAGGGAGCAGGAGAGGGTGGCTATGTTCTTACATTCAGTGGGACCATGAAGAAGGAATGTAGTCACCCTCTGACAGCTGGATTACAGCAGAAAAAAAAGTGGTAAATTTAATTTTTTCTAAATTATACTTGCCTAGCGGGATGCAGCATCAGTCTGGCTCTAAGGCTGGGAACCAAGCAATAAAACGCAGCTGATTGCTCCGTTCTAGAGCTCTGTGAGCAGAGAGCTGGTGACTCAGTCACCGCTCTCTGCTCTGCCCCCCTCCGCTTACTGGAGCTCTGGGCTGTGAAGGGGCAGGAGCGGCCGGCTCAGGATCTCGGCAGCTTGCTGAGAGGCTGAGCTGGGTGCCGGTCCAGGCATGTGGACGGATCCCAACCATATGGTCACGAACTGCACTCCTGTGATCCATAGAAGCACAGCCGAACTAACTTTGGCTGTATTCCTCTAAGAATACGTCCTTTACATTCTTTTTCTTTTTTGAAACGAAAGTTTAGTTCCACTTTATTGTAATGCTTTGGTGTTCTAAGACCCTTTACATATTTGTGCTGTGCAAATTCTTTGACGTCCATGGGATCCATCTAAATTTAGAGGTCATAGAGGAAAATGCAGAGATTAGGCTGTCATTTCTGCTGATGAGTAGATAATAATAGTATGTAGGATAAGACAAAGAACCTTTTTATCACCTGATCTTACTGTGGCAAATTTGAGGTGGGAATTTATTGGTGCTAATCAGTAAAAGCAGCTTGGCCTCAAGCCTCTAAATCAGCTCTGCCATGTCTGAACAAATGACTCTGTTGAATATGGAGTGCAATGAATTTTAAATGCATGAGTATTACAATCAGGACGCAGAGAGAAAAGTGCTCATCAGGTTTAAATGTGAGAAATATTCTCTCCTCCGGAAGCCAGCAATAAATGCTAATCCCACAGTGCAAGTGGAGGTGATCTTAAAGCGTCTTCGTGCCACAAGCCTGCTATTCTTTGGGTTGGCAAAGGTCAATGAGCTCTTCAGCATAACGTTTACTGTCTGAAAAGCCAATATATTGTATTGAAGCTAGTGTGTATGATAGTGATCAAGTATTTATCATTATCATGACAAGCAGTGTAACATACATAAAGACATCCGCAGCAATATTTGTAAATGTATTCCATTTTTGTTAACAGGCATATTGATCAGTGATTTACTGTAAACTTTGAACTATTTACATTGCCTTCTCTAAAGTGGTAGTAAACCCTTAGGCTCTTTTCACACGAACAGACCGTTCAGGTCCGCCTGTCAGTTTTTTGTCTGCGGACCTGAACGGGCGCTCCATGTAAGGTGATGGAGCGAAGGATGTCAGCGGTGATGTGTCCGCTGACATCCGATCCACCAAAATCAGACGGATGGCCCTACTACGTTCACATCCGTCCCTATCAGATCGGGTGAGATCTGACGAAAACGGACATGCTGTCCGTCCGTTTTCGTCCGATCTCTCCATAGCGACCAGCGGCGCTCGACAAGCCCCTCCCCACTCAGTGAACAGAGAGGGACCTGTCATCCGCCGGCTCAGTGGAGATCAACAGGGAGATCTTCGGCTGAGCCGGCGGACTCCGTGGCAGCGGATCGGCCTCGTGGGAATGAGGGCTTACATATACCCAGTGAAGTGATTGGTCTCAGGTGATACAGAGATGAGACAAATCCTCCTACATAAGTTGTATTTGTCGATCTACAGCCATCTTATTAAAAGTGCACAATTTTACATAAAATCTCTCAGCTCTGAAAAGCAGGGGGCGGAGAGCTGAAGTTACAGTCAGTAAGGGGTGCTCTGGGAGCTAATTGGAAGGAAGGGACACCCCCTCCAGCTTGTGGGGGGTGGGCACGCATCCCGCTGACAGAACACAATAGCTCAGCAGGGGAGATCACTGCACTAACATTGGATTGTTAGTACAGTGGCTCCTCCTGAGCTCTTCAGTATTTTTTTTTTTTTTTTCGTTCAGCCCACTGGGTTGAACAAATTAAAAAACTGTGTGGGTACCAAGCTTCAAAGAGAAGTATGGGAAACATTTATTTTTATTTTTCTATAATCGTACTTACCTAGGAGGATGCAGCATCGGTCCAAATCTGCATTTGTCCCCTGCCGGCTTTAAGTCTGAGAACTGAGCAATTAAACACCGCTGATCGCTCGGTTCTCAGAGCCCTGTGAGCAGAGAGCTGGTGTCAGTCACTGGCTCTCAGCATGTCCCCCCCCCCACTCACTGGACTACTGGGCTGTGAAGGGGGTGGGAGCGGATGGCTCAGGCTCTCAGCGGTTCGCCGACAGGCTGAGCCGGGTGCTGGTCCAGGCATGTGGGTGGATCCCAACCCTATTGTCGTGATCTTTCCCAAGCTTGGACCGGCTCTGTGATGTCGGCAGGCAGCAGGCTTTGACCCGCTGTCTGCTGAAAACGGGCCACAGGAGTGCAGAACAAATTGCACTACTGTGATCCACAGGAGAAGTACAGCCAACCAAGCTTTGGCTGTACGTCTCCTTATTAAGGACATTAGCTTCTGCATATATTACATTGCAAATATTTACCGTATATAGGAAATCAATAAAAAATGCCATACCTTTTTAAGTTGTGTTTGCTCTTAGCAAAGATAACTCTGTATATTGCCATGCAGATTTGCCTGCTTTGATGGGTATGTGATGTGAACAAATGGTTTATTTCTAGTATGAAACTCTGGAATGGTAACTTTACCAAATTTTCATTTTTATGAAAACCTAGTTTATGCTAAGACCTTTTGTGCATGATTTAATTTCTATTCACGAACATTCCGGTAGTGAAGGTAAATTCTAAAAATCATAATGCATTTCCTGACTTTCGATTGGCTTGTTTTATAGGAGCAAAGTCCCAGTAACCAGACCTCCATTGCCATGATGCAGGAACCTCCAGAGATGTTGGAAGAGACGGTAACGGTTGAAGAAGATCCTGGGACTCCTACTTCCCATGTGTCAATAGTGACCTCCGAGGATGGAACTACAAGGAGGACAGAAACCAAGGTACCAAGTTCATACTTTAAAATAGAAGACCCTTTAATTCCCTTATGACAGAGCTAATCCATTCCATTGCTTGTTCCCCAGCAAGTCAATATTTAGGTTTGTGCGCAAACACGAGTTCAGTATTTCAATAAAGTATCATATTTCCACTTCCAATTTGGCAGTGCCCAATTTGGTGCTACAATATAATGCCTGGTTAATTTGGAAATTACACTTTTGAATGTTTAGCTAGTGTGGACAAATCCATGTTTAGAGCTCCCATCTTGTTCTATTTTCTGTTTAAAGGATCAGAGATCTAGAAGGCACCAAAACCATTGATTTTCCCCAATCATTTACACCACAGTGACAATATAAATTTCAAAATTAAACCATCTTTTACATTCTCCATCTCTCAACCCCCAATACATACAGCGGATAAAATAAGTATTGATCACGTCACCATTTCTCTAGGTAAATATATTTCTAAAGGTGCTATGGACATGAAATTTTCACCACATGTCGGTAACAGCCCATGCAGTCCATACATACAAAGAAACCAAAACAAACACGTTCAGAAATGAAGTTATGTGTAATAAAATGGAATGACACAGGGAAAAAGTATTGAACACGCTAACTGAAATTTATTTAATACTTTGTACAAAATCCTTTGTTGGTAATGACAACTTCAAGACACCTCCTGTATGGAGAAAGTAGTCAAATTCATTGCTCAGGTCTGATTTTGGCCCATTCTTCCACACAATCCGTCTTCAAATCTTGAAGGTTCCATGAGCCTCTTCTATGAACTCTGATCTTTAGTTCTTTTCAAAAGAGTTTCTATTGGATTCAAGTCAGGTGATTGGCTGGGCCATTCTAGCAGTTTTATTTCTTTGAAAATCAATTGAGAGTTTTCTTGGCTTTGTGTTTGGGATCATTGTCTTGCTGGAAATGTCCACCCTCGTTTATCTTCATCATCCTGGTAGATGGCAGCAGATTATTGGTATGGGGGTGTTTTGGGGTGATGTGCAGTGCCCTTTGACCTCCACACATGGTGTGTATTATGGTATCCAAAGAGTTCAACTTTGGTCTCATCTGACCCGAGTATATTCTCCCAGTATTTCACAGGCTTGTCTAAATGTTGTGCAGCAAACTTTAAACAAACTTCAACATGCTTTTTCTTCAGCAATGGAGTCTTGTGTGGTGAGCATGCATACAGGCCATGGCGGTTGAGTGAGTTAATTATTGTTTTCTTTGAAACAGTTGTACTGGCTAATTCCAGGTCTCTCTGAAGCTCTCCACAAGTGGTCCTTGGCTCTTGGACAACTCTTCTGATAATTCTTTTCACTCCTCTGTCGGAAATCTTGCGAGGAGGACCTAGTCGTGTCCGGTTTATGGTAAAATGATGTTCTTTCCACTTCTGAATTATGGCCCCAACAGTGCTCGCTAGAACATTCAGAAGTTTAGAAATCCTTCTGTAACCAATGCCATCAGTATCTTTTACAAAAATAAGGTTGCAAAGGTCTTGAGAGCGCTCTTTGCTATTACCCACCATGAGATGTTTCTTGTGTGACACCTTGGTAATGAGACACCTTTTTATAGGCCGTCAATTGTGACTGAAATAGCTGATATTAATTTGCACTGACAAGGGGTAGGATTGCTTTCTAATTACTGATTTTTAGCTGGGATCTTGGCTTTCCATGCCGTTTTGCACCTCCCTTTCTTCATGTGTTCAATACTTTTTTCCCTGTGTCATTACAGTTTATTACACAAAACTTAATTTCTGAACTTATTTGTTTTGGTTTCTTTGTATTTATGGATTGCATGGGTTCCCGACATGGGGAAAATTTAAGGTCAATCAACCTTTAAAAATGTATTTACCTAGAAAAATGGTCACGTGTTTAATGCTTATTTTACCCGCTGTAAGTGCCGTAAAGTGTATGTAATCCCTAACAATGAACTTCTCTAATTTGCTCCCTTTTGGTCTACTAAATTCAACATTTAAAGCATTTTGTAATAACTGATAAGTAGTGAAAAAAATTCTAGTGAGATAACTTCCTGTACTCTCTGTGCTACACTGTTTTCAGTTAGCATTGTTCCCAGTTTTCTCTGAGCTACAGAACTCACCTCTATATATTATGAAGATTAGGAGAGGAGGTGTTATGTAGTTCTAACACACTTTTTGTACTAGGGTGGAAATGCTGCATCTTCATAGATGCAGTATTGTGTGTAAGGATTGTCACTATTGGATTTATTTACTAAAGATGGAGACTGCAAAATCAGGCTAATTTCTGCATAGAAACCGTCCATTTTTGCATGAAAAAAAATATGGCTCCGGGACTCAAGTGAGTGGATGTAAAACTGATCTATGAAAGGGGCCTATCGGTACAGTCAGGATTGAAGGGGAGAGCAGTGAGCACCAATAATGACTAGTAAAGCCTGGAGTGGTGACGTCACACATAGGCTTCAGTGGTCCATCTGTTGTGGGCACTCCTTCCTATCCCCTGAAGGGGAGCCAGGTCACATGACGGGATCTTTCTTACACAGGTCAGCCAGGATGGGTTAAGGATTAGTTAAGTGTAGCCTGGAATTCTTTTTTAAACTGTTCATCTTTGTAAAATGTTCATTAATGTTATTGCCATACCTGTAGGCCACCTGGGCCCCCTGGAAGCCTGGCTGAAAAAACTCCCACTCACCCATTGGATGCTCACTCTATTAACACAGGAGTAAAAACCAAGGGTTTTCGCTTCCTAGCAACAAAGTAGTGCATGGGAATTAGTAACCTCAAGTTATTGATTGGGACAAGCTTCCAGGGGGTCCCAACAGGTAATGGGTAAAACCAAAAAAAGTTTTACAGAGCTGCACAGTTTTTTATTTTTATTTTTTTTTATTTTTTTTTTTTAATACCTGCCACTTGACTACATAGGTTGACTTTTGGAAAAGAAAATGTTTTGCCTTTAGGGCCGGTACTTACCACAAAAATTCACTCCGATCTGTTCTGGATGCTCTTCTGCATGCACAGTTTTAAGGCGTTTTTGATGCGTTTCCGGATGCATTACAGGTGCTTTATTTATATATATTTTTTTCTCTCTCCTTTTTTTTTTCCCACTATTAGACTCCAGTGTGTTTTTATTGCATTTTTGATGCGTTCCAGTACAGTCCAGTGCAGAAAAAATGCAGCATGTTCTACTTTTTTTTTTCTGGAACTGAAAAGCCCTGGAACTGACTGCATTGGTGTGAACTATGTCATTGGAAACCATATAACTTACTTTCCATGCGTTTTTTGATGCAAAACAAAAATGCACTGGACTGCATGTGGTGTGAACTGGCCCTTAAGACTCCTTTCACACTGACAGCAGGCCGCGATAGCGGTAAAGTGCCGCTAGTTTTAGCACCGCTCTACCGTCGCTAGCGGGGCGCTTTTAAAACCCCACTAGCGGCCGAAGAGAGGGTTAATAGCGCCGCTGCTGAAGCGCTTCGGCAGTGCTGCCCGTTCATTTCAATGGGCAGGGGCGGTGGAGGAGCAGTGTATACACCGCTCCTCCACCGCCCCAGAGATGCTGTTTGCAGGACTTTTTCTAAAGTCCTGCAAGTGCACCGCCCAGTGTGAAAGCACTCGGGCTCTCACATTGGGGCTGTAGGGGAGGCATTTTTCAGGCACTTTACAGGGTGCTATTTTTAGCCCAAAAGCCTGAAAAACGCCTAAGTGTTGTACTGGCTGATCCTTGATGTTGGAGTTTGTACTTGCTGATTGTAGAAGAAAGGTAGAGTGTTTGTTTTTTCATCTGTGTGAGAACATGGGGCTGCATAAGGCTTTTTTTTTTTCTCCCCCTTTTTAAGTTTAAATTTGGTTTTATTATTCAACATATATTGAAGGAGGTGTGAAAAAAACACATTTTGCATCCATGCTACAGCATCAGTCCCACGTTGGCTCTAGGCTCAAGGACTGAGTGATCACATGACTGCTGATCCCTCAGCTCTTGGTTGGCTCGGAGTGGAGAGCCCCTCCACCGCTCACTGGAGCATCATGAAGGGGGCGGGAGCAGCTGGCAGTGGCGCTCAATGACATGCTGAGAGGTGGAGCCAATTGCTGGTCGGGCAGCTGAGTCGATCATGGCAATCTTGTCAGGATCCTTCCAGGGCCTGAAACAGCTATGTCACATCAGCTGATAGCAGGCAATAGGCCACTATTAGTGAACTCTGGGTCACGGAAATGCAAAAGTAAGTGCACTTCTGTAATTCAAAAGGGAAATGTGGCCAAAAAACTTTCGCCATTCCTCTCTTTTAAGCAAAAAATAATAATTTGATGGCTTATTATGGGTTACCCTGCTGCAGTTTTGCTATACACCAGCCCAGTGTCATTTATGAAATTTTGTTTTCTTTACAAATGTCAGTAATTTTTGTGCTGTAATATTTGAAATAGTTGCTACATTTCTGTATTGCAGGGCAAACGTTTTTAATCTTTCAGTCATTTTGGCCATGTATCCGGAGTCTCCTGAGGAGAAGATAATTATTTAGTGAAGTGATTGTGCTCTATAAATCTGTTTGAGTCTTCTGTGCTAGAAATGAAGCTTCTATAAACAGCGTCTTAAAGCTTTGTCTTCAACTCGGTAATTTTAAATCTGCAGATGGAGCACCTTATGTATTCCAGACACAAAGAGGAGTTTAGCCTACCCTTATATTCTCATGCGGTATCTCGCTGGGAATCAAACACTTTGTGCTAAAATAGTGAAGGTCACCTTCCAGGTATTTTCAGTGGCATAATGCATGGATGTATACGTCTTCTAAAACAGAATAGAAGTACTACTGGAAAGTCCTTGAAAATATTTTTGGGGCTTTTTCATTTTTTGTTGTGAGATTTCTGCTTCTTATAAAGCTTGTTGACTATTGAAGATTTCTATGTTAATGAAATAGAGAAATAATCCCCACCCCTTTCTATTACCAACATTGCACTGTGGCATATCTGTGTATACTGATAAGATATCTGTGCTGTTTCAGTAAAAAAAAAACAAAAAAACTAGCTTACAGCATTGAAAATACTGGCACTGTATTGCTGTACTTTATGTGGTTTAAAACAGAATTATAACATGGTTGGTTATTTAAAAAAATATATATATATAGATTTCTGATATAGATTGTAGCCCTTATAATGTTGTTCTGTAACCCATACACCTTGCATTTTACTGATGCCAAAAATGTAATCCGTTATTGGCAAGCACAGTGCAGAGGACATTGGGGCTCGTTCACACGTGTGCCAATACCCTGTTAATGCGGCATTTTTTCAGCATTTTTAAAGCCTCATATTTCTATAACCGCACCTTAATAGCACCTGTAGCCTTTTTGGCATCTTAGTGAAGCATTTATAAAGTGTTAGCTGGGCGATCAAGGAGAGTTTGTTGAGGCTTCTGTATCCCAGAATGTACTGGGAAAAAAAAGAGAACGAGGACTGAAATATTCGGTTTCGGCAGGCTGATCCTTTTAATTCTCATTATTTTGACTGACATTTTGTATGATCTTGGTGCGTAATTTAGGGCCTGTTAATAACTATCATTTCAGACATATTCAAATTTTGATGTGTGTTTGGAGCAGACACCTTTTCAGGTTCTCATATTATATGAAATTTGATTATTAAGATTTTTACATCGCTCTATTGTGGAATGTTCATTTGGCTTTACTTGTGTAGTTGGTTAATAATGTTAATCACTTATATATGTTTTGACACTGGTCTTCATAAATGTGAATGTATCGTAACAGGTTACAAAAATGGTAAAAACAGTCACCACAAGAACAGTTCGTCAAGTGCCACTTGGTCCAGATGGTGTACCTGTAATAGATGCCTCCTCTCCCATCAGTGGCTATACAGATTCTATTGACAGACGATACATGAAAAATGGAGAGCGGTTTGTTACCCCACAGGCCTCGTCAACTTTGACAAGATCCTACAACAACAGCTACAATGACACTTATGGAGATCATCATGAGGCCCCTTACAGACCCTTTATGACACCTGAAGGCTATGGAGATATAGCAGACAACTATGGAAGCTTGTCCCGTGGAATTAATTATCGCCCTCGATATGCCTACGCTCCTGGAAATAGTTATCGTCCTGAAGATGGCAGCTATACCCTCCCATCTCGTAGGGAAAACTATGTTCCCATTGCGCAGCCGCAAGTGCCAATTGGCAGTAGTGTGGATCTGAACCGGTCCCAGCCTGAGCGTTTCCTGCCAGAGTCATATGGTCTAGAAGATGATAATCGTAGCCTTGGAGCAGATGATGAAGGGTATGAATTGGATCCAGATTTCTCCACTATGAACAGAAGAGTCCTTCCTGGCATGCCCATGACCGGAAGACCACACAAGCCAAGGTAGGGCAGACTGATTATAAAAATATAAAATATGTTGGCTTTAATTTCATTTAATCTTCAAAGCATAGACCGCTATATAAACACAACATAGCAAGAAGGCATTGGAAGATGTTTCTGGCAAGTGGGGTTAGGTTGTTTTCTAGTAAATGAGTACACAGAAAGGAATATATGCTTATAGCAGAGATACAAGAGCGATATACAATGATGATAGTTGACATGACAACACTTCTGTAAATACTAGTTTCCTGTCTTTATGTTGAACCTCTGTTCCCTTCATTAGAAACACCAGCTACAGTTAAAACTTGGGGAAACAGTGCTCCGCTTTGTGTTTTTAAAATGAGGAATGAAAGAATCTTCCAGGTTTCGTGTTGGCACTGGACCATTCTACATTCCATGAATTTACTGATTCTATCAAGACTTCCACATTCCTGATGAGATCTGATTGGTTAATCCAAAATGCTCTTCTCATTATGATAAATGGAAAAGCTTACTGCCTATCAGCACCGAGTGTGTGTATATGGTTTAGGAGTGCTCATTTAATTTTGGTTCTTCTCCTTAAAAACACATACTTGTGGCGATGCGCATTTGGACAGTGTTAAACCACATCTGTGAAAATAGTTTTTTCTCCTTTTTGGATAGGGTGGGATCTGAGGCTTTTATTTCCCAAATTTTGGGTTGACATCAAAGCACTAATTGAGGGGAAATCTTCCAATGGGGAATTTGATCAAACACTGGGATTCCCTCACTTTGGAGGGATTGTATCTTGCTTCTGGTTTTGGCTATGGGACAGGAAGGCTGTCTAATAAAAAAAAAAATTGTACCTAGGACAGGAAGTGAGGGGAAATCTGTCTAATAACAACACCAACAGATGTGTTTTTTTTTTTTTTAAGTTAAAGTGGTTGTAAAGTCATAAGCTGTTTTATCGTAATGCATTCTATGCATTAAGATAGAAAACCTGTGTGCAGTGGCCGCCCCAGCACCCCCTAATACTTACCTGAGCCCCATCTCTCTCCAGTGATGTCCACGACTGCCTTAGCCATCCGGGGCTCTCCTCCTGATTGGCTGAGTTACTTCTGATTGGCTGAGTTACAGTAGCGGCACCATTTGCTCCCGTTGCTGTCAATCAGCCAGTCAGGAGAGAGAGGAGGTGGGACCGAACCGGGCTCCATGTCTGAATAGACACAGGGAGCTGTGACTCGACTCGGGTACCCCCATAGCAAGCTGCTTGCTGTGGGGTCACTTGACAGAAGGGAGGGACCAGGACAGCCTAAGAGGGACCAGAGAAAAGGAGGATCCAGTCTACTCTGTGCAAAACCACTGCACAGCACAGGTAAGTATAACATGTTTGTAAAGTTTTTTTTTTTTTTTTTTTTCTCTAAAAATAACAATCACTTTAAGCAGGGGAATGCCAAGACCTCTGTCAGATTTTTATTGATCGTTTTTCATCCACCCTGATGTATGGCTCGTTGAAGAGAAGTTGGTCTACCAATCCACTTCTGTTAATTCGCCCTGATGCATTATAGCTGCTTGATCAGTGACTGCAGCACTGATCTGTGTATTCTGACGGTGGAGGAGCCTCCCTGATGTCGCAATACAATAGCGCAGCAGGGAGGATTCCCCCATCCACCTTGAAAGTGTGAATGGAGGAATTGGTTGAACATGCAGTTCAACTTTTGATAGAGATTTTAACATTTCCCCACTTAAAAAAAATAAAAATATTCAAAACAAAAAAGAAGAGTTTTTGGTAAAGATTCACTTTCACGTAACAAAATGCCAACCACTGTACCAGGCTAATATTTTTACATATGCAAAATGGGATATTCCGACAAGGGTTTTCTCTCTTGCAGCAAATTAAATTGGTCAGGGATATTTTCATAAAACGTTTCTTTTATTACACACATAGAAAAAAAGATTCTTTTAAATTCATGAATTTTAAAAAAAGCTCTGATTGCAAATATGTAAAAGGACAAGTTTTATCATACATGGCAATGTTTACATAGTGGAGCAAGATATTACAAAAAGCCAACCACATTTATACTCAACGCGTTTCGACCCATACAGTCGTGGTCTTCTTTGGGGGGGTTTTTGTTCTAAAAAGATACATCAAGAAACTTAAAATTGTAACATGTCATGATATACAGAATTCTGCATACAAAGTAATGATATGTGGTATATTTACTGCCAGAAATTGGAAACAGTCCTATGACCAGAGCTTTAAAAGAAAATGATCCAGAGGCCTCCATGGGCCGTCCCTATCCCCTCAAAGGCGAAATCCGGCTTCAGAAGGCTTGCAAGAAGCCACACTCAAGTTCCTCCAGGGACCAGGACAGGCAACACCTGTGATGCAGTTCCCAAATAATGACGACAAATGACTGACACTTTAGCAATGCTGACAGAGTAACTTAAAAAATGATAGACTGAAGAAGTAGTATTTTAGATTTTTGGTTATAAGGTTTATTTATATAGTATATATGTGTATGCTATATAGTCTTTTACGTATATCTTTAATATTCCAACCTTATTCAATAAACTATTGATTAGAGAATAATTAGTGTGTGTGTGTGTGTGTGTGTATTATTTCAATACAAAGAAGCCAAACATTGATGAAAGTGGAGTGAAGTTAAATATATGTGCATTATCCTTGTACTAATAATGAGTATATAATTAATTGTATAGCGTGTGTGTGTGTGAGAGTACCATGGGTGTAACCAGTGCCTAAGGTAACTGACTAAATAAAAAAACAAAAATCATGAAACCAAGATGAGTGAAAAGTATATGTGTGCTATGATGTGCAAACAACAATAAATACAAATACCTTGTCAGGTGAAGTGACTATATGTGGCCAACAGTTAAATATGTGATAGCACAAAGCTGCAGAAAAAACGTAGGTGGTGGTGCTCAAAAAGTATTTAGTGAGACCATGTCTGTATTAGATATAAAAAAAAATCAAGTCATATATAATGCTATGATTGTTGAATATTCTAATGATTGCAAAGATTATCTAGCCATATAGTAGCAAAAAAGAATGCAGGCTAGTCTGGCATTTGAAGGCTCTGTACTTACAATGCCGGTGCACCTCACACGCATGTGTCAGCAGCGCTAGTGGGATCATCTTGTGATTGCAAAAGGTTTAGGAGCTTAAATAGTGCCTCCTATACTCTAGGAGAGCTGGGAACCAGTTAATTGCCTACAGGTGCCGTCCGTCCCCCCCAACTGGGTGCCAAGGCCGTGAAATGTATTATTCTTGTTATTCTCCAATCAATAGTTTATTGAATACGTTTGGAATATTAAATAAGATCCTTGTAAAAGACTATATAACATACACATATGTACTATATAAATAAACCTTATAACCAAAAATCTAAAATTCTTCTTCTTCAGTCTGGCATTTTTTGATGAAGAAGACGACGCCCACGACTGTATGGGTCGAAACGTGTTGGGGTATCAATGTGGTTGGCTTTTTGTAATATCTTGCTTCACTATGTAAACATTGCCATGTATGATGAAACTTGTCCTTTTTACATATTTGCAACCAGAACTCATATTTTTAAATTCCTGAATTTTAAAAATCTTTTTTCTATTTGTATAATTTAACTTTTATGAAAATCAATATCTTTGACCAATTTAATTTGCAAAAAAACCCTTGGGGGAATATTACATTTTGCCTTACTGTCTGGTATGTGCAGCCTTATTATCTCTCGTATGTGTCCTTCTATCCACAAATTTTTACATATTTGCTTCTAATATGAGAGGAAATTAAGAAAATACTTTAGAAAGACATAAGTGCATCCTGCTGACTTTAATGTTGGAGTGTTCTCCTTGCTACCCTTAGTGCCCATCCCTTTATCCTGGTATAGGAATGCTCAACTTTAAACTATGGCACTTCCAGAACTTAATTCCAGATGTGGGGACTTATTTAAAAATTGAATTATTCATAACCCATAGTAACCTGATTGACCAACCAAACCTAATTGCTGATCAGTTGTTCTAGGTTAATGTATAAACAAATAGTATAATGTCCACAGGTACCTAAATGAGTGCCTATAAATACTACAGCAGCGCTACTGTCATTTCCTAATATGATGAGCTTTCATACGGTTTCAACATATGAGAAAAATTAATGACAGATGACAAGTCTGAAAGACACAGGTAGTGGTCCTAATGTTGTATTATAGAAGTGCACCTCACACCAAGATCCTCCAACCGTGCGTCACACTCCCCTTAGGGGTTCTCTCTCACCAGAAATAAAGACATCACACCTTAAGATAGCTGTCATCCACATCGTAGGTTGGATCAGAACTGCATCTCGTCTCCACAGGTACTCGGATAGATTGAAAAGACACTCCATATAGTGTAAATCCATTTACCATTGATAATTCCATTTATTGCAATTCCCAACTTCTTAAAACATGCCAATTTCTAATAAAATAGAATCAATAAGTAACATCTGCGGACTACCTGTGCTCTACAACCGGAAGTAACCAGTGGACGCTGCCCTTCCTTTTGAATGTCTCGTGTCTAAGTTGGACTGTTGGTAACGCTGAAGTCCGCAGATGTTACTTATTGATTCTATTTTATTAGAAATTGTCATGTTTTAAGAAGTTGGGAGTTGCAATAAATGGTAAAGGGAATTACGCATTTTGGAGTTTCTTTTCAATCTATCCGAGTACCTGTGGAGACGAGATGCAGTTCTGATCCAACCTAGGATGTGGATGACAGCTATCTTAATATTTTAAGGTGTGATGTCTTTTTTTTTTATTTCTGGTGAGTGCGAACCCCTAAGGCTCGGTTCACACAGGGGCAACACGACTTCAACGCGACTTTGCAACGCGACTTCAACGCGACTTCAACACGACTTGGATCCGACTTTGCCCTGCGACATGTGTCCGACTTTCAATGAACGGGGATCCGACTTGGATCCCCGCCACTGTGTTTGGTATGAATCTTTAGGGGGAACTCTGCGCCAAATTTTAAATAAAAAACCGGCATGGGTTCCCCCTTCAGGAGCATACCAGGCCCTTGGGTCTGGTATGGACCTTGAGGGGAACCCCCTACGCCGAAAAGACGGCGTGGGGGGTCCCCCCCAATCCATACCAGACCCTTATCCGAGCACGCAGCCCGGCCGGACAGGAATGGGGGGTGGGGACGAGCGAGCGCCCCCCCCCCTCCTGAACCGTACCAGGCCGCATGCCCTCAACATGGGGGGTTGGTGCCTTGGGGGAGGGGGGCGCGCTACGGCCCCCCCACCCCAAAGCACCTTGTCCCCATGTTGATGAGGACAAGGGCCTCTTCCCGACAACCCTGGCCGTTGGTTGTCGGGGTCTGCGGGCGGAGGGCTTATCGGAATCCGGGAGCCCCAGGAGCTCGCTCGTCCCCACCCCCATTCCTGTCCGGCCGGGCTGCGTGCTCGGATAAGGGTCTGGTATGGATTGGGGGGGACCCCCCACGCCGTCTTTTCGGCGTAGGGGGTTCCCCTCAAGGTCCATACCAGACCCAAGGGCCTGGTATGCCCTTGGGGGGGAACCCATGCCGGATTTTTATTTAAAATTTGGCGCGGAGTTCCCCCTCAAGATCATCTGAGCACAAGTCGCATGCCGAAGTCGGATCATGCGAGACGGCGATCCGACTTCAATGATAGTCAATAGGCTGAAGTCGGATCAAAGTCGGATCAAAGTAGTACAGGGAGTACGCTCTGAAGTCGGAGCGACTTCAGTAGTGTCTATTAAGACGCTCCCATTCACTGTAATGTGAATCTCTTTCTGGGGCGACTTGAGGGCTTACAAGTCGGATCCCAAGTCGCGGTAGTGTGAACCGAGCCTTAGGGGAGTGTGACGCACGGTTGGAGGATCTTGGTGTGAGGTGCACTTCTACAATACAACGTTAGAACCAGTACCTCACCAACTGTCATTCATTTTTCTCATATGTTGAAACCGTATGAAAGCTTGTCCTATTAGGAAATGACCGTAGCACTGCTGTAGTATTTATAGGCACTTATTTAGGTACCTGTGGACATTATACTATTTGTTTATACAGTTTCTTCCTTTTAAGCAGCTGCTGAACACTGTAGTATTTGTTATCCTATGTAGTTTGTTTTAAACCTTTTATAAGCCTCACAGCGCCGAGATAGTGGAAGGAGGCCTGATTTCACTTTTTATTTCATTGTTCTAGGTTAATGCCAGATTTAGTCTACTACTAGATAACTCCATAGAGTAATTTAGTTAGACTGGAGTTCCCAGAGGAAATCCTACTCCAGCTTAATTGTTGCTGAGTTACCAAGCAGATAGATCTTTCTGTTGCAAGAAAAAGAACAATGCTGGCATTGGGTGGGTCCTTGGCTTATAGATGAAAATAAATGCAATAAATATTCGGAAGCTCGATTCTTGCATTGGTTGGACAATAGCATGGAACAACATGATCCTAAAGTAAATAAAGAAGTTCTTTACGAATAGGGGTCAGTTAGCAACCCTGATCGCTGCCGGTCCTTGATTTTGCTATGGCAACATGCACAAGCTGTGGTGTTTTGATCAATGTAAATTCTGTAAAGTATGGAAGGAACAATGGTACATCCACCATGTACTCTTAGAAAATGTATTGCTCATCCACTTAAAATCTATATTGTGGCTTTGAGCTGAGAGACTTGCAAATGTTTGGTTTGGAGTCGTGCTGTTTTGACTAATCCTTCTTTTGAAGTATTATGAATGATCTGTCATCTATTTTTATCCTCAGTATTACATTAGACATCCTTCCTTTATTGATTGATATAGTTTTCATAAGAACCATGCAGAAATGGGTTCTTTGTGCTCCAATCACCGCTCATACGCTGGAAGAAGAAAGGTTTAAAAAAATAAATAGTTAATTAAAACCTTCAAAAGGGAGTAACGTGTACACTTAAAAATTAGGAGATAATCAATTTAGAACGATTTCTCTAGTCTTGTGGTGGTTTTTTTTTTTTTTTCTTGTAACACAGATCAGATGTTTTCATGCCTGGAGGACAAATACCTCCTAGTTTAAAGGGTTGAGCTTCTGGCCAAAGCGCTGGCACTGTCAGTTTGAGTTTTTCTGATAAGTTGGTCCGGCTTTACACCCTCCCTCTCTATATTCAGCTGATAACAGCAGCTTCTTTTCTTTGTGCTCAGTGATGTGAGAGAGGCTTTGCCACGCTTCATCTCAGTCACTCCCAGACGGGAGCAGTTTACCGAAACATGGTTGGGTTATGTTCGAGGAATGTGGGCTAGAAATTTAGGCATGCTAGATATATGTAGATGGTGAGGGACAGACCTATTACAGATGATTCTCTGAAAGCTAAATGGAGAGTTAATGTTTGGCATGTGTTCATAACCTCTAAAATGTGTATTTAAAAAATATGCCGCACTAAAGTGGTCGTTTGTGAAATCGAGATCCTGAGGATCACAGCTCATCTTGGATCATTAGTGGTTTATGAAACTGAAATGCTCAGTGAGTAACATGTTCTCTGCTGATCCTTTCCACATACAGAGAATCTCATTGACAGAAACGGATAGTTTAAGAAGGTGCGATCTCAGGACCTCACTGGCGAACTGAGAATTCTCCCTCCCAGATTCTTCAACTCAGAGGTGGAAGAGTAAATTGTTGCCAGAGTCTGAGGAAGATTTCTTCCTCAATCAGAGCCCCCAAGACTGAAAATGGTCCCCCTGCCTTTCACAACCATTAACCCCCACCCGCCCCCCCAAACCGAGTAGAGCAGATTAGAGACGCAATAAATCTATATATCTAAACCAAGTTAGGACGCTTCTGCCTTGTAACCAATATCCTTGTTACAAGATTACATCCAATGTGGACCACCTCAATTTTCCACTCGATTTTCAACCAGACACAAAAAAAGTAGGAGATCCCATCTTGATGTCTGCAGTATTTCCTTATTGCAAAGATCAAGATTGCATCTCCTACTTTTTGAGAGATGGATATATTTGTGTGTGTGTAGGGGGACTTAAAGTTTATTTTTTTGTTAATATTCTGCAGTGTAGTGTACTGAGGAGAGCCGTCTCCTAAGAGAATGCCCGTGTACTCAACAGCAGTTATCCACCGCCGCTTAATGAACGGACCCCTCTGTTTCACTGATTTTCTGTTACTGTAATCTCGCTGTTTTGCAAGATTACGGGGCCTTCTCCACAGTCCGAAGCGTTTTGTAGATCACTTCACTCCCCAAAAGAAGAAGCAGTCTACACTGCTTCATAAACAGGCACTCAGAGGAGAGCGATCTCCGAGATCACAGTAATTTACCACTGCTTGATAGATAGATGCCTAAATGCAAATAAGGCACTAGATTGAATGCACTAGATAAGGTTGATTTATTTGCATTTAATGCGGCATATTTGATAAATACACATTGAGTGATTATTTTTTTTCTTTTTCACTTCAGATGCCAGCTGCCTAGGGTTAAGTGAAGGTTGTAGCATAAGGCTTTACATGTATTGGCTGTCACCTTGAACCATATTGGTCTTGTACCATCCTTGTTACTCAAAGGGGATATTTATCGCGTGACAACCCATGTGTGTATTGGTATTTGACTACCAGAATATTTTGTGTTTTTATGTTTGTTAGTCTTGTATGCACTGAAATTGCTTGGTGTGGATCTGATTGATTCTGTGACGCTGGAAGCCAAATGTTTTTAGTATAGAATATTATTGTATTGAACCCAAAATAGTTTACGTTTCTTACTAGCAATCCCTATTCTGGCCTCTTTGCCTCCCAGGTAGTCTATTACCAGGGTTTTGTATTATATGTAGCGTGAGCGTGAGAAGAACCTAGAAGTCACCTCTAAAATACCTTGTCAGTTGTCATATGCACTGTGTGGTCCCACCGCTCTTCTGACAAGTTATGATAAATGAGCAACATTTTCAGGGGGCACGTGTGAGGATTAGTTTGAACTTCAACATTGATGTATAGTTTACTCTAATATGGTCAACAGAATTCAACCAAATGTATTATGATTCTAGAAATGAGGTTAAAGTGGAGAGCCACCCAGAAAAAAAAAAATCACCAAAAATCCTAACAAAAAAAAAAAAAAAAGTGAAGAAAAAAAAAAAATTAAAGGGGTTGTAAAGGTAAATTAAAAAAAAAAAAAAAAAATAACAAACATGTCATACTTACCTTCACTGTGCAGCTCGTTCTGCACAGAGTGGCCCGGAACCTGCTCTTCTGGGGTCCCTCGGCGGCTGTTTCAGCTCCTCCCCGCAAGAACTAACCACCTTAATGCAAGCTCCCTCGCATGGTGGTTAGTTATTGCGGGCGCGCTCCCGTGATACAGCCGGCGGCTATAGCCGCTCACTGTATCACTCGCCCCACCCCCCGGCGCGCCGTGTCATTGGATGTGATTGACAGCAGCGCGAGCCAATGGCTGCGCTGCTTTCAATCCATCCACTGTAGCCAATCAGCGACCAGGCTGAGCTGCAATAGAGATGACGGGAGTGAGCAGCGGAGTTTCAAGGTGTCAGGTAAGTAAAACAGGGGGGCTGGGGGCGGCGGTATTGTCAAAAGTTTTTTCACCTTAATGCATATAATGCATTAAGGTGAAAACATTTTTACCTTTACAACCCCTTTAAACTTGCCTAAACCCTTGTTGCTAGGCTGTCTTCCTAATCTGCCTCTTCCTATTCCGCGGTGAGTTCTTCTCCTTGGTGAGCGGCCCTGTTGTCTTCTGGGAACTGTGTGTGTTCCTAGAACACCATGGGGCCGTTTACAGAACTGAGCGCCGCTCGCGCATGCGAAGTAGGAAACTGGCAGTGAAGCCGCAAGGCTCCACTGCCTGTTTCCCTTTCCTAGGATGGCGGTGCCGGGAGCCGAGGGACGGGTCGGCCTCGGGCGGCCGTCATCGCGGGGACCCAGGACAGGTAAGTACTTTATTTAAAGTCAGCAGCTACAGTGTTAGTAGCTGCTGACTTAAAAAAATTTTTTTTTTTAGGACGGAATCCCGCTTTAAAGCACAAAAACTTAAATTTTACATACGTTTATCAAAAGCCACACAAGATCTAAATCCACTTTGTGTGCACCAAATGCCTTTGCAAACCCAGCTACTACCTACATTGCAGTGAAATCATTGTGCTACAAATACTCTGTGTAGAGAGCACAGAGATGGGAAGGACCTAGCAGACCAACTCATTGCAGGCTGTATGCAGAAAACTACAAGATGGGGTTGATGCAAGATTATGTACATTACTTTGGCCTTAGAGCAGTCTTAGGTTTCCAGTTATTAAATTGGTGTCTGCTACATTTTCTTGCTTTCCAAGCAGTGGCGGCTGGTGGTATATATACGGTATTTTTTTTTGGGGGGGGGGGGCAAACAATGCACCCACAGCCTCCTAATAGGCAGCCAATAGGATCGCTTCTCCTTTCGGCCAATCGGGTGACGGTTCTCAGGACCTGCTGCCTGATTGGCCAGGAGATGAATCGGGAAGACTATAGCGAATATTCACTATTGTCACACAACTGGGTGGGCTCAGGGCGCAGTGCTCTGCGCCCCATGCCCACCCTTTTTTGAAGCCTATTGGAGCCCCTGGCTCTAATCACGTGCTTCAAAATCCATGCGTCAGGCGCCCCACGTGTAGACTAGGGGACTGGACCCATGGCTGGGGGGGGGCGGCACCCTGCATTATAAGCTGTTTTCAAGTGTGCCAATGGCGTAGGAGGCAACCGTTTATCTCTATCTGACATATTCTGTATAGATCAGTGTTGACATACAAGGTGGCCTAAGCTATAACCAGATCTCCATTTATCAGATAAGAAAAATTCCTCTTGAGTGCTTTGCTGTGCTTTGGTCTTTGCCCTATCGAATAAACACACATTTTTTTGTATCAAGGTAAGTCAAAGCCCCCCTGGCTTTCTATATGAGCCTAGCTAGGTATTTTGCTACATATAGAATGCAGGAGAAACTGGGTAATAAGGAAGTAACATCCTACAGCATGTGTTCCTGCCAGAGGTCTAATTTGATGCTGTTCATTAAGTGCATTTAAATTAACAAGCGAATGTTATCTTAAACAGTCTGTGTTTTACATAATGTATTTAACATAATGGCAGGCTTTATAAGAATCACTTTTCTTTCCCACATTTTCCTCAGCATCTGTAGCTGCTCTTTGAATTAAACAGGTAAACGTTTCCTTGTTAATAGTAACTGGTAAGAGTTGCTTTCTTCACAAAACCTGCAAAGAATTGTATAAATATCTTTTACATGTTCTCTGCACATAGAGCCTATGATGATCCTCTGGAGTCAGACCTGATTGAAGAGAGAATCCCATATCTCCACGGTGGCTATGCCGCACCACTGGCTCAACCAGAGAGAGGAAGCCTGGCCAGCATAGACCGCCTGGGAAAGCGTTCACCATCCATCGACAGCATTCGTAAAGATCCCCGATGGAGAGATCCTGACTTGCCTGAAGTCATTGCTATGCTTAATCATCCCATTGACCCTGTCAAGTCCAATGCAGCTGCCTATCTACAACACTTATGTTATGAGAATGACAAAATAAAAAAGGAAGTGAGACAACTCAAAGGCATTCCCATCCTTGTGGGATTATTGGACCACCCTAAGCCTGAAGTCCATCGTAAAGCCTGTGGAGCCCTCCGCAACATCTCTTTTGGAAAAGATAATGAGAACAAAGTTTCCATAAAGAATTGTGATGGTATTCCTGCATTGATTCGGCTTCTGAGGAAGACAAATGACATGGAAGTCCGGGAGCTCATAACAGGTGAGGTTCTGTAATGGTGACGTGTATATTTCTATGGTGTGTGTGTGTATTTTATATTTTAGATAGTTATTCTCATATTTTTTTTTTTCTTTTTTTTTTAAATGATTTAAAATGTTATAGGTGGAGCCTGTTAGGTCAACCCAACCCTTGGCTTTTAATATGTCTAGCATACTGTGACAGCAAGATTTCTCTGCAATAATTCTTGACTACTGTCCACTTGGGAGCTGTATTCTTCATTTTATAAAATATATCACTGAACAAGGAAATCCCCCCCCCCCCCCCCCCATGTGTTGTCCTCAGCAGTTCTGCACACCCAGGGACTTAAGTGCAGAAATCAACTCAATCACTGAAATGCTGCCAAACCCTGAAATATCTGTCTTGGGTTGACTGACTCTTTAAAGTGGGGTTCCACCCAAAAAAAACAAAAATACCTGAAAAATTCTAAAAAAAAACAAAACAAACATTTGGATATATTTTTTTTTTTTACTTACCTCTAAATGCCTGTTGCTAGGTGGTCCCTCGTAGTCTGCCTCTTCCTTTGCCTGGGCTGGTGACATCACTTCCTCCTCGGCACAGGAAGGGCTCGGCTCTGCTCCCTCCTTCCTGTCAATCATCTGGGACCCATTACAGGTCCCAGGTGATTGAGCGGCCAATCACGGGGCGCGGTGCCGCTCGCGCATGCGCAGTGGGTGCCAGGCTGTGAAGCCACAGCCCGGCGCCCACAGTTGAAATGCCGGCGCTGACTAGCGGAGGAGGGGGACGAGCGGGGCTTCGATCCCCCCGCATCGCTGGACCCTGGGACAAGTAAGTGTCCAATTAAAAGTCAGCAGCTGCAGTATTTGTAGCT
The DNA here is from genome assembly GCA_037952835.1 of Lithobates septentrionalis. Lineage (NCBI taxonomy): Eukaryota > Metazoa > Chordata > Amphibia > Anura > Ranidae > Lithobates > Lithobates septentrionalis. The sequence goes on along the minus strand of JBBDGP010003097.1, from coordinate 155,838 downwards.
GCTGACTTTTACATTTTTTTATTTTTTTTTTTAATGGACCCCCTGGGTGGAACTCCTCTTTAACCACTTCAGCCCCGGAGGATTTTACCCCCTTCCTGACCAGAGCACTTTTTACAATTTGGCACTTCGTCGCTTTAACTGCTAATTGCGCGGTCATGCAATGCTCTACCCAAACGAAATTTGCGTCCTTTTCTTCCCACAAATAGAGCTTTCTTTTGATGGTATTTGGTCACCTCTGCCGTTTTTATTTTTTGCGCTATAAACGGAAAAAGACCGAAAATTTTGAAAAAAAATGATATTTTCTACTTTTTGTTATAAAAAAAATCCAATAAACTAAATTTTAGTCATACATTTAGGCCAAAATGTATTCGGCCACATGTCTTTGGTAAAAAAAATGTCAATAAGCGTATATTTATTGGTTTGCGCAAAAGTTATAGCGTCTACAAACTAGGGTACATTTTCTGGAATTTACACAGCTTTTAATTTATGACTGCCTATGTCATTTCTTGAGGTGCTAAAATGGCAGGGCAGTACAAAACCCCCCCAAATGACCCCATTTTGGAAAGTAGACACCCCAAGGAAATTGCTGAGAGGCATGTTGAACCCATTGAATATTTATTTTTTTTGTCCCAAGTGATTGAATAATGACAAAAAAAAAAAAAAAATTTTTACAAAAAGTTGTCACTAAATGATATATTGCTCACACAGGCCATAGGCATATGTGGAATTGCACCCCGAAATACATTCAGCTGCTTCTCCTGAGTACGGGGATACCACATGTGTGGGACTTTTTGGGAGCCTAGTCGCGTATGGGGCCCCGAAAACCAAGCACCGCCTTCAGGATTTCTAAGGGCATAAATTTTTGATTTCACTCCTCACTACCTATCACAGTTTTGAAGGCCATAAAATGCCAAGATGGCACAAAACCCCCCCAAATGACCCCATTTTGGAAAGTAGACACCCCAAGCTATTTGCTGAGAGGCATGGTGAGTATTTTGCAGCTCTCATTTGTTTTTGAAAATGAAGAAAGACCAGAAATTTTTTTTTTTTTTTCTTTTTTCAATTTTCAAAACTTTGTGACAAAAAGTGAGGTCTGCAAAATATTCACGATACCTCTCAGAAAATAGCTTGGGGTGTCTACTTTCCAAAATGGGGTCATTTGGGGGGGGGGGGGTTTGTGCCACCTGGGCATTCCATGGCCTCCGAAACTGTGATAGGCAGTAAAGAGTGAAATCAAAAATTTACGCCCTTAGAATGCCTGAAGGCGGTGCTTGGTTTTCGGGGCCCCGTACGCGGCTAGGCTCTCAAAAAGTCTCACACATGTGGTATCCCCGTACTCAGGAGAAGCAGCAGAATGTATTTTGGGGTGTAATTTCACATATCCCCATGGCATGTTTGAGCAATATATCATTTAGTGACAACTTTGTGCAAAAAAAAAAAAATTTGTCTCTTTCCCGCAACTTGTGTCACAATATAAAATATTCCATGGACTCGACATGCCTCTCAGCAAATAGCTTGGGGTGTCTACTTTCCAAAATGGGGTCATTTGGGGGGGTTTTGAACTATCCTGGCATTTTATGCACAACATTTTAGAAGCTTATGTCACACATCACCCACTCTTCTAACCACTTGAAGACAAAGCCCTTTCTGACACTTATTGTTTACATGAAAATGTTTTTTTTTTTTTGCAAGAAAATTACTTTGAACCACCAAACATTATATATATATTTTTTAAAGCAAATGCCCTACAGATTAAAATGGTGGGTGTTTCATTTTTTTTTTTCACACGGTATTTGCGCAGCGATTTTTCAAACGCATTTTTTGTGGAAAAAACACACTTTTTTAAATTTTAATGCACTAAAACACACTATATTGCCCAAATGTTTGATGGAATAAAAAAGATGATCTTAAGTCGAGTACATGGATACCAAACATGACATGCTTTAAAGTTGCGCACAGACGTGCAGTGGCAACAAAATTAATACATTTTTAAAAGCCTTTAAAAGCCTTTACAGGTTACCACTTTAGATTTACAAAGGAGGTCTACTGCTAAAAATACTGCCCTCGATCTGACCTTCGTGGTGATACCTCACATGCATGGTGCAATTGCTGTTTACATTTGACGCCAGACCGACGCTTGCGCGAGAGCAGGGGGGACAGGGGTGCTTTTTTTTTTTTTTTTTTTTTTTCTTTATTATTTTTTTGCTTTTTTATCTTATTTTTAAACTGTTCCTTTCATTTTTTTTTTTTTTAAATCATTTTTATTGTTATCTCAGGGAATGTAAATATCCCCTATGATAGCAATAGGTAGTGACAGGTACTCTTTTTTGAAAAAATTGGGGTCTATTAGACCCTAGATCTCTCCTCTGCCCTCAAAGCATCTGACCACACCAAGATCGGTGTGATAAAATGCTTCCCCAATTTCCCAATGGCGCTGTTTACATCCGGCGAAATCTAAGTCATAAAATGCTCGTAGCTTCCGGTTTCTTAGGCCATAGAGATGTTTGGAGCCACTCTGGTCTCTGATCAGCTCTATGGTCAGCTGGCTGAATCACCGGCTGCTTTCTCAGGTTCCCTGTTGAGACAGGAGAGCCAGAGAAAAACACGGAAGACGGTGGGGGGGGGGGCATTCCCTCCCACTGCTTGTAAAAGCAGTCTAGAGGCTAATTAGCCGCTAGGATTGCTTTTACATGAAAGCCGACCGCTGGCTGAAAAGAATGATACCAAGATGATACCTAAACCTGCAGGCATCATTCTGGTATAACCACTCAAAGTCGTGAATGGCGTACCTGAAGACAAAAAATGGTTAACAATAAAGCACAGTAAACAGTAAAGTATAAAAAATTGCATACCTGAAAAGCAAACATGATAAAACATAATAACAATAAAACATTGCAGAATAGAATACAGTAAAAAAGAGCAGAACAATAGAGAGAGAGAGAACAATAAAACGACAACTATTTTTTTTTTTTTTGTGTTTTTTTTGCAAACTTGTAACTTTTATAACGGTAACCGGTTCCAGGTTCGGGTCTCTCAAAATGCGATGGCATCTTGGGAGACCCTGTGAAAGTGTGTCCTAGTCTGTGCAATGCTGTACCCTACGCTAATACTCAACTAGTGCATGGTAGCGTTCAAAACATTCACCAATGCAAAGACCAGGATTGTCAGGACAGGAGGGACAATAATAGCGGGTGTCACGCCTATATCCGCGCTTGCTGCAGACACGACATCTTTTTTGGGGGGGTTTGTTGGGTAGGGGTACTCGGGAGGACATAAAAATGCCTCTCATGCAGCCGACTGCATTTGGTTGGGGATGTGAATGGGGGAAGTACGGGCGCTGCAGAAGCGGTGGGTTCCCAATTAGGATTGGCGAATGCAGCAGGAAGGGCACGATGGGCCTGTGTTTGTCTTTTTGGTGGCAGCGGGACACTACTTGTGCTTGCCACCTCACCAGCTTGAACTGCACTTATGGGACTCGCCACGTCACCAAGTGTTACTGCAGTGCTGGTTTGACTACGACCGGGGTGTACTAGGCCACTGGTGCTTGCCAGTTCACCAAAACGCTACCAAAAAAACTGTTAGCGATCGCAGGGATCAGGCCTGACTCTGCGAACGCTGCAGTTATGCGTTTAGTGTTTTGTAAGTGACAGTGATCGATCGATACTGCACTTGGGTGGGCCGGGCGGAGGGGCAAAACGCAGGTGCTAGCAGGTATCTGGGCTGATCCCGCTAACACTGCGTTTTTGGGAACCCTAAACTGCTGGGGACGCTAGTATAGATCTGATCGGATCAGATATTGATGCGTTCAGATACTATACCACTAAGGGAGGCGTATGCTGCGTGCGTGGGTGTTAGCGGTACTGGCGCTAATCTGACGCTGCCTGGGGCGACGCATATCACCGCCGGGCGATCAGGGGGCTAAACCTTTATTCGGTAATAAACGGGTGCCCTGACACTATAAAAAATAAACAAACTAACCAGCTTCACCCGTAACACTTATACGGTGATCAGTGGTGAAAGGGTTAACTAGGGGGCAATCAAGGGGTTAAAACATTTATTCGGTAGTATATGGGGGTCCCTGTCGCTATAAAACGCTGACGGCGAACCTCAATATTTACGTCCCTAACTAGCGGAACCAGTGACACTAATACAGCGATCAGAAAAATGATCGCTTAGTGACACTGGTGACGGGGGGTGATCAAGGGGTTAAAACTTTATTAGGGGGGGTTAGGGGGGGTACCCTAGACCTACAGGGGGGTAATACTCACTGCCCTAACACTTCTAACTGTCACAAACTGACACTATGCAGTAATCAGGAAAAAAAAAAAAAAAAACCTGCTTGGTGTCAGTTTGTGACAGGGGGGGGGGGTGATTGGGGGGTGATTGGGGGGGGATCGGGGGGCGATCGGGGGGGGGGATCGGGGTGTTTAGTGTGCCTGGCATGTTCTACTGTGTTGTGTAGTGTTGGTGCACTCACTCACATGTCTTCTCCCCTCGGCGCTGGAACGGAAACTCCCGAGCCGAGGAGAGATGACATCACATCCTCTGCCTCTGTGTACAATACAGAGGCAGAGGATGTTTCTCATTGGCTGGGAGCGATCGCGAGGGGGGGGGGCCATGATCGGATGGCCTCCCCCTCATCTGTGATCGCTGCCAGACCAAAGCCGACCGCCGCTGGCACTGGGGGGGGGTCCGATCGGACCCCCCGCCCGCGGGAAGGCATCACGTATCAGGTACGTGATTTTGCCTGCCCGTGCCATTCTGCTCACGTATATAGGCGTGAGGCGGTCGGCAAGTGGTTAAATGTGATAGCTTTGAGGTGATGTCAGTAAGGTAAACACGTCTAGGTGCGTCATGTGTTTTTTAAAAACATTTTCTGCCAAAATGCTGATGCTCATAAACGCGTTGGCAGCAGATTTTGTTTTCTGCTTCTGAACACCCCTGCCTCTAAACGGCTGTAAACACCTATGTGTGCATGGACACAAAAAAAACCTCTAGAGGTGGCGTTTAAAATGTCCAGTGTGCATGAGGCTTTAAGGTGTTTATTTAGGCTATTTTTTTTTTTTTTTTTTTGGGAGATTCAATCTCTGTCCTGGAGACCACTTTAATACTGTGCTGTAGTTGATGTACGGCTACACCGTGGCTCTCCAGTTCTGGGAAGGTGTCCCTATACATCCTCACAAGGACGTGCTTCCCTGTGGCGTGCATCGGGAAGTGTCTGTGATTGCTTCGTCCCTTGGACACAGCAGATCAGGCTAAAAGGCCAATCACAGCGGTCCTTTACCATGTAATCAGCTGTGTCCAGTCACAGCTGGTCACACGTAAGCAGACTCACCAGTTATCGGCTCTCCTTTTCTCACACAGAGACAGCTTGTCAGGAAAGGATTGGCGATCTATCAGGGCACAGTGAGTACAACATTTACGCTGATAATCAGGTCCCTGATTATCAGTGCAGCCTTGGCATCAGTGAATTTATTTATTTTATATATACAGTGTTGCATGACCGTGCAATTGTCATTCAAAGTGTGAGGGCGCTGAAAATTGGCCTGGGCAGGAAAGGGGTCAAAGTGCCCAGTTTTGAGGTGGTTAAACAAAGGACAGATAATGACATCAGTTTGTTCATACTTCGGGGAGGAATGCGACAGTGTAGATGAGCCCTTTCATTAGTTTGAGTTGGCATGGTTTTGGATAACATGGTAATTAATGTTAAAACCAGCTGAGCTTTCAGTTTTAATCTGCTAAATCCATATCTGGTGGATCAAAACAAAAGGTGTGCAGAATTTTACAGTTTGTTTTCTTTGGGAAGCAGCCAAATCCTGAGTAGAAAAGCCCGTCCCCTGCCAGCAGGCTGCCAGGAAAATCCCTTGCTCTCTCTGTAGAGCTTAGGCAGCCCATAGATGAATCCGCCAATGGGTTGAATGAAGAAAACAACAAAAAAAACAAAACACTTACCTGATTCCCCCATCCACACATTTGAGGTGGATGAGGGACTCCTCCTTACTGTGTCATTGTATTCTGACCAGCGTTGCAGGCTATAGCCTACATCGCTGATCAAGTGGGGAAAATCTGAAAGGGCAACCACAATGCCCAAACATGCATCGAAATTCAGCTGGTCCCTTCTGAACCGGCATCATTTTAATCCATGTATGGGCTCACTCACATGGGCCCAGAGGGCACTACACTGGCAAAAGGATCTTTTAATTTAAATAGCTCAACATGCGATGGTGCCTTAGACAGCCCATAGATTAGACTTTTTTTTTTTTCTTTTTTTTGTGTTCAAGGAGCAGACTGAACATAAAATAAAAATTACCCAATTCCTCCAACCACACACTCGATCCGATCCTGAGCCTGATAATAATTTTTTTTTAAAAGTGAACTTCTCCTTTAATCCTTTAGAACCACTTTGTTTACTGCTTTAAGTGAAACTTTTTTTTTTTTTTTTTCTCTGTGGTCTTCCCTCTCATACTTGAAATGTCCGAGGCCTGAACGGTTGTATCATTCCTTGGCTCCCTTCTACTAGGCTGAAGTGTTTGAACGGCAGTCCCATAGCACATCCAGAAATCTGGCAAGAGTTTGACACCCCTGGCTTACTTTTTTTTAAGCTAATGTGAAAACGCCAGTCTATAATTTCTAAGGGAGGGCCCTGGAGTCTGGGTGAAAATGGCAAGGAGCCCTCCCAGGCACTTTAAAAAAAACAAACATGACTTTTCCTCTTAAGAGCTGCCATCCAGTGCAGCACTCCTCAGTATGCTGCTATTGTAGTGAAATCCTTGTCAAGCTTAACAGCTTGGCAGAAAGCTAACTTGAAGCCTGGAACACATTTTGTGTCCTCGCTAACACTTCAATTACCACTTTACATTTCGCAATTTATAAATTTATATATGCTCGTTTTTATTTATTTTTTTCCGGATAGAATGGTCAATGGATATAACCCCTGTCAGTTTTACGGCTATCCAGGGCTTTGGTTTGTGAGATTTCACTTCACTTTCTATTTTGGGGACAAACTTTTGCCAGACAGGAAGTGAGGAAGCTGCCAGAGGATCCAGCATTACTTTTTTTTTTTTTTTTAAATCGGGAATAAAGTTTATTAAACTTTTAACAAGCAAACAAAACATACACAGCCAAAATACATGACAATAAAGCATTTTTAAAGTGTTTACGTGCCATATATGCAGCATAGCGCAATCCGAAAACAGTGGGTAAAATATATGCAAAAAGAATATTACAGAACATCACAGAACCATTCCGCCTAATACCAGAAATATGGTAATATTCCCGCCCTCGGTAAGAAATGTAGGAGAATAACTCTTACAGAGAGCATTCCCTTATTTAATTAAAAAAAAAACCAAAAAAAAAACGTTTTTTTTCTCATTTATTGGAGGCTCCGCTTTAGATAATCCTTAAGACTCCTTTCACGCTAAAAAAAAAAGCGCCTGAAAAGCTCACAAAAACCTATTTCCATTAAAATCAATGAATGCTTTCACACTGGGGCAGTGCGCTGGCAGGGTGGTGAAAAAACACCCCTTTCCGTTGGAATTAAAGTGGAGTTCCACCCAAAAGTGGAACTTCCACTCATCAGATTCCTCCCCCCCACCGGTGACACAGTTGGCACCTTTCAAGGGGGAGGGGGGTACAGATACCTGTCTATTACAGGTATCTGTACCCACTTCCGGCATAGATAGCCGCAGAATCTGCGGTTATTTACGCCACTTCCTGCTCCCTCCCCGCTGCCTGCTGGGAAACACACGGGTTCCAGAGGCAGCAGGGACCATCCGTATTGCGCTGCGCGACTCGCGCATGCGCAGTAGGGAACCGGGAAGTGAAGCCGCACGGCTTCACTTCCTGATTCCCTTACTGAAGATGGAGGCGGCAGCACCCGAGGACGGAGAGGCGGTTTGGCCTCGGGTGCCGACATTGCGGGCGCCCTGGACAGGTAAGTGTCCATGTTTTAAAAGTCAGCAGCTGCAGTATTTGTAGCTGCTGACTTTTAGAAAAAAAAATTTTCGGCGGCGCTCCGCTTTAATGGAAAGCGCATCAAAGCGCCTGAAAAAGTGCTCAGTGTTTTACTGGCAGTTTACAAGCGCCTCAGTGTGAAAGGGGCCTAAAGGATAAGTTCCCCTTTTTTAAAAAAGGTAAAAAAATGCACATTGTGAAATATTTATTTATTTTTTACTAGGAGCCTGCAAAGCAATGCATCCGTGATCAGTAAATCGCAGCTGCAATATCGGCCTCACTGCAGACTGTCAGTGTATCTGTCTGCTCATACATGACGAGAGGAATCGATTAACTACCTAGAGTGCTCCACAGTGCACTGATAGTTCATTGAGAACTACAAGCTGTTGGCTGCAAAGGCTGTCGATACTAGTTCTCCCATTGATAGAACTCTGTAAATCAATGCAGCCAGGTGGGTGGAGCCCTGCAGTTTTTTAAAATTGTGACAACGGGTGGGGGAAGAGGATCCCCGGCCCGCTGTCACAATGAGGGCACATGGAGGGGGGTGCCGGAGGTCTGCAACCGTAACATGTCGCAATCTGATACGGGTATAAAGTTGACTATGTTACAAAAGGTGAACTTGTCCTTTAACTGGGTATAGTGCCACCTGCTGGAGAAGGATGCAAAGTGCAATTAAAAAAAAGACTTTCCAAAAGGCAGTCTCTGCTGGTGACCACACACACACACACACACACACACACACACACACACACACACACACACACACACACACACACACACACACACACACACACACACACTGTGGCATAACACCGTTCTTAGTTTAATATCTAGGAATTAGAACCTAAAAATCCTAAACTCCTTTGGTTTGCATCAAGAAAGTCACTTGCTGGGTGTGATCAGCCAGATAATCTAGTTCCTGGTGTTCTCTCCAGTTGCAGCCATTAAGCTAATACGATTCCCTGCTGTGTGCAGAGTTCAGTTTGACAGCCTGGTTCTTTCAGAAACCATCTGTTGGGTTTTGTACACATTTGATAGCCCTGCCAACATAGTTGGTCACAATGTTCTCCTTACAGATCAGCAGCACCTATGCTCCAGCTAGTGGTGGTCTGCAGTCATGGCAGATGGCTGTGGCTCACTGCAAATTTTTGCTAAGGGTGCCAAGTAGTATTCCATGTAATTCCACCTTCAGCGTCCTTTCACACCCCCCCCCCTTTTTTTTCCCCGCTCTGTCCCTACCAGGGATTTGGTAATTCCTGCAGGGGGGGGGGACTGTGGGTCAGCGTTGTTTGCAGAATTCCCCCTAAGAGGGTTACTATTGTGGGTGCTGGTGGGGCTTTTCTTTGTATTTTGGGCACGCTGCTCCTTTTGTTTTACTGGTCATGGATGGGAATCTGTGACCAGGAGCTACAGGGCTGTCTCGTGTAGGGAAGGCTGATAAATACCACATCTTATGGATCTGCCATTCACATGGGATTGACTGTCCGTGTGAGGCAGAATGAGATCATCGTACCTCGGCATACAAAACGGTACCTTCTTGCCTCAGCTCGGGAAGGCCAAACATTCCTCTTTCAATTCTGTGTCTTCTCTTTCAGCCAATAAGCATTTTTTTTTTGTTTGCAAGGAAATGTCCACCTACTGTGTTTTCGCAGGTGGTTATCCGTCCACTGCAATGTTTCTCAACTCCAGTCCTCAAGTACCCCCAACAGGTCATGTTTTCAGGTGATTTGATCAGTTTCACTGCCTTGGTAATTACCACAGCTGTTTCATTCTGAGGGAAATCCTGAAAACATGACCTGTTGGGGGTACTAGAGGACTGGAGTTGGGAAACATTGGTCTACTGCAAGCAAGTCTTGGGTCTTGTGATAGTTATGTTCAAAGTAATCTTTTTATGTGCAACAGCATGCCAGATAGTTGCAGCACATGATTCTGTCATAGGGAAACAAGTCCCCTCTGACTCTAAATAGAGAAACTAGGATATCAAGTTTAGTCATCTGACAGAGTCAACTTAAGTCTGTAGGATTCGATGTGCTTCTATCTAGAAAATCATATTTCCCTTAGCAAAAGAAAATACTAAGAATGGGCGCCAGTCTTCAAGGCTGGAGGGGAGTACTAGAGATTGGCGTCACTTGAGGTTTTTGGAACCCCAGGGGAGACCCCAGTTCCCATTAGTGTGCTGAAACTTTGAGCAATAAGATGAACTCTGCTTTGCTCCTGGAGGGACACCTTGCACAAGTGCAGTCAGACAATGTCATGAGGGTGGCATATATAAGCCATCAATGTAAGCCCAAGAGTGTGCTCTGCTGGGATTGTCTCTTATCCGTAAGCTGGGCAGTGAGCTGCGTCTCAATACAAACTTTGGACATGTTTGTAGCAAGAGTTGAGACCTCTATGGCAGACATGACAGACAGATGCTTTGGTAGCTCCATGGAGTTTCTACACGATGTGTCCCTACCAGGTAAACTTTTTCAAAGGCTTATAGGCCAGATAGCAGTCGGGAGAATTGCTAATTAATTCTGTCTCTTATGCCGTTAGAGGGATTTCCTCTCCTGTCCTGAGGAAAAACTTCCAGACAGGAATCTCTCCAATGCAGTCTTCGGCAGCAGTAAAACCTTTTGGGATTACTAATTCTTCCCCACTTTTAAAAATTGCTAGAGATACTGTTTTTAAATTTATTTTCAAATTCATGCATGGCACTTCTCACCCACCTTTACATTCATCTGTATTTACGTAAGGTACACATGATTTTGCCTAGGTCAACACCCAAACACTACTTTTTCAGTTTTGTACATGGTCTGTCACATCTGGGTAGTTCCAGAAACAGAAGTGAAGCTGGACACAAAGTTGCCAAGAAAAGTCAGACACTTTTCAGATCATATTACTTTAGACCAGTTTTCTCATTCTTTATAGGCTGGGTGGTGGATAATGTAAACCTGTGGCTGATTTTCACATCCAAGAGCAAGCTCCCTCTTGATCCAGCATTCCTCTTTAGGCCTTCTGAATTAGTCATATGGTTGGACATCAGCAGACACATCCCTTTTTCATGTGACCTCCCCCATGCAACCGTGCTCAGGCCTTGGTAACCAACAAGAAGGCCCCAACACTATCACAAGGACTGGCAGCGGTGACACCATCTGACACCACAGCTTGCCCAGATTAGACTCCTGCAGTGGGGAGATGGCGAGGAAGTTTATAAACGTGTGTATGCCCAAGTATACTTTCCTTGAATGGGCAAAATGGCAGGGTCTCTTAAATTTTTATTTTTTTTACCTGATCATACCAATAGTAATGGCAAGCCATAGCCTCCCAGTTGCTGGAAAAATAAGGGATCGACAACACCTTCAGTGAGTCCTTTTCAAATCCTTTTTAGTCCACCAGCTACAGCTTATATTCATTTCAGAGATCCTTTTTATCATGGCAGCCCAATATGACTTGTAAAAAAAATCACACAAACCTGATAGAATAAGCCCCTATAAAGTGTCTCACTGGTGGTAGTCTCTTAATTTGTATTTGTCTTTCGTACATATATCACCAAATCTGGTCTAATTTTATCAATTCTGTGCTGGGCTGACACATCCTGCATAGTGACCACATTTATTTTATGTAGTGATCATATCCTGCTAGCTACTTAATTTATTGGTTAGGGAAGTCTTGGTTTTCTGTTACTACAGGTGAGTATGCCATACACACTGTTTATTTTAATGCACATATGATTTCTGCACAACAGCTGTTTCAGAATCATATTACAGTTGTGTTTTATCACAATTTGAAAGTAGTGAACAATTTTTAGTGGCATAACTTCCTGTCTTTATGTATGCTGAAGGCTGGTCATCCCTAATCAATTCTTGTGATCAATGACAAATTAAGCAAATGCAGTATTGATTTACTGGTATCACATGATATGCAGCAAATGTGCTCTTCCCAATATCCTTTTTCCCTTTCCTTCAGTAGAATTACTGCTAGGGATATCTGAGACGCAGACAATGTAGCAACCTCCTGGCTACATTCATCAGTGTTGCTACTGCAATGGCAGCTGACATTTCTGAGGAGCTCCCGTTTAAGACTGTCTAGCAGCTTGCTTTGTCTGCTTTTTTGGAAGGGCTTCCTGTTTCCGTGGCCATATACAATATCTTCAATCATTGGTGTTAACCATTGAACACCAAAGGCCTGGGGATTCTCCCTCCTGCCATATATTGCGTTTACCCTTGGCTTTGCTACAATAAACACCGACTCATCCACCTGTATCTGCTAGTTAATTGTGAAATCAATACATATCCATACCCTTTGATAGGACTACCTGGCTCCTCAACAGCTGTCCTGCGTTTAGTCTGTTTTTAGCTACAAGTTTTTATGTTTTCCACTACATATCACCATAAATTCTCCTGAAGAAGTGCATGGCGCGTAACATGTAGAGCACAATCGAGTACACATCACTTTACTGTATTGTAGCTGAACTCTGGGATCTATCGTTATTGTGGAACGTTCTTATATTCCTTGTGATTCAATGTAGTTGTTATCAAGGTTATATATAGTTGCAATAACTTATCTCTTGGTTGATATATTGATGTGGATTTTAATATATGATTTATTTGTATTTACATAATATAAATAACATTTATATTTTTCTATATATTCTGTTTTTGTTGTGCCTAAATAGTCCAAGCTTTCACTACCCAAACTCTTCTCAAATCAATCGGGCTGTGGCACTTTTTACTATGTGGAGTATCCACAGTACCACTCTGTGATGATACAATATCTGTCTACTAATGTAGCAACCTAAGCTAATTATGCCCTTCAATCTTAAAGATTTGATTGGATTTTTTTCAAATATATCTAGTTTTATCTTTTTGCTTTCGTTTTCTATATGCTGCTCTTCTAGGTTTTTTTTTTTTTTATATATATAATACTATTGTATAATAGCATGTTCTATACATGGTATAGTGTCCTCTTGCAATTTTGCAACTCTCTCTATATACTGTAGGTTTGGTATAACAAGATAAATCCAATGAATGTAGCATTTGTTTTTTGTTTCTGAAATTATACTGCAGTTCTGCGTCCATTTGTCTCAATCAAGGTTTAGCACTGATTCAAACAATTGCATTGCAACAGGCCAATTAATTCTGGACATCTGATGACCCAGTGTGTTGCTGGAATATCTTTAGACCTGCCTCACTGCATTTAGGCATAGTTAATTGAGTTGTACATCTGCCACTTAGAACTCTGTTTTTTCTAAAGGTACTCTGTGGAACTTGTCCTCGTATGAACCCTTGAAGATGGTTATCATCAACCATGGCCTTCAAACATTAACTAATGAGGTGATCATTCCTCATTCTGGCTGGGAGAATGAACCCAATGAAGACTCCAAGCCCCGTGATGCAGAATGGACCACAGTCTTTAAAAACACATCTGGCTGCCTAAGGTACTATTCTTGTTGTTTGTGCTACATGCTGTAATCACAAGCTTTTAAAATGATTGTCTCTAACCCTAAAGGTGTTTAGTGTTCCAATTCAGTATAATTGTTAATTATGAATTATTACTGACCATTCTAGTAGTGAGATCAACTTCTGGATAATACATCTCCTCCTATTTTTACTTTTGTTCCATGAAAGTTTGTTATAAACATAGAATTCTATAACCAGATCTACATTTGTGGTGTAAAGGTTTCTTGACAATGTAGAGGTTTGATGTGTTGCATCTACTCTGTCAATCTCTGTCCATCTGCATTTGTGCCATATCAATCATGTACCCTCCAGGACCAGGATCATCTACCTTTTAATGCTTTTAAACCCACTTATAATGTGCTGATCTGATTATATTGCTTTAGGAGCAATAACAGTACATTAAGAAAGCTTTTTTGGCCATAATTCTCTTTTGGGTCATAGGAATGCCTTTTGCTCTCCTGTGACCCAGAGTCGGCTCATAGTGGGCTATTGCCCATTGTTGGCTGACGTGACAGAGCCACATGAAATGATCCCGAGCGTATTATTGGGATTCGTCCAACTGCCTGATTGACAGTTGGCTCTGGCTCTCAGCGTGCCAGAATCTTCTTTTGCCCCTCTACAGCCCGGCACTCCAGCGAGTGTTGGCAGAGCATAGCTGAGAGCCAAACTTCTCTAACAATACTACTGCCACAGTAGGCTCCCATGAAAGTCTAGGTTGGTTGACATACAGATGCCTGTACGCTTATACACACATTTTAAAGCTCACTTAACCATTTGTTTTAAAAATGAACATCCTGTTTATGTAGTAGGCCTGCTTTCAAAAAGCTTTAATATTTTTACAGTCTTCTCATGTAAGTGATGCAACCAAACAAGTAGATTCGGGCTAAGTTTAGACATGCAGTCTGGGTTGGGTGGATTGGTTGGGCAGAAATGCGCTGTTGAGCTTTTGCTGACCGCCATCCATCCCCTACACCCACGTTTGTCGGCAAAATTTGGGCTAAAACGGGGTGAGGAAGTGTTGCATCACTTACTTTATGCTTGTCAGTAGCCTCTGAAGTTTGATCCAAATTCTGGCTTCAGAGGAAAGGGAGAGCACGTCTAGATCTACAATAACTTATATAGCATAATGCAATTAATGAGGGGGATATTTCCTGTAGCAAAACATTATGGTTATTGCAGTTTACCAATTCTTAGATGTGGTGGCTACATTCGTTTTCTTTTTTAGGCGTATGGATTGTAACCAGGCAGCTGGTGAGCATTTCCCCAATAATTTTGCTGTCCAAAGTTGTCTTCTGTTGCTTCTTCCTCCAGAGTGGAGGCACTCGAATACAGGAGGTATACTACTTGCCAGATCACCAGGTGAAAACAGAGGGGGGAAAAAAGCCAAATGCAATATATTACGTTTTGGGTTTAAGACCACTTTAAATTTTCCATCTGAGGCTGCAGTCACATATAAATATTTTAAGTCTACTGCACATGATTGTTTTTTTTTTGTTTGATGTGTCTCCTAGTTTGTGTTGAACACATTGAAAGTGGAAGTCATTAAAAATGATCTTGTTAAGACTGTCCAGATCTTTCAGGGGGTTTTTTGTCCAACTTTGGAGTAAAAGCATGCAGATGGGAATCTTTGGACTTAATTAACCAAGCTTTTTTTTTTCTTTTTGTTAGGCTGTTATTATACTGACCTTTATGTAGCTATTGTCACAAGGGTTTGTAAACGTGCAGATGTTCCATAACCTTAAATAAATCAAACTCATGCTTTGCCCATCAAACTCTACATTTTACTTAGATGCCCTCCCTACCTAGCGGCACCTTCATTTTGCTCCTTTGGCTCTAAAGTCAGAAACTGGGCGTGTGGAAAGGAAGTCTTGTCTAAGGTATTGATTGCTGTAGCCAGAGCTTGCCATATGAAACAGCTGGGCCAATCGCCAACTCCTCTGCCGTCACAGGAGTGGAAGAGGAACAATGTTCCTCCCATAACTGAAAGTACTGGGTATTTCATCTTGGTGGTGGCAGAATGGAGTTGTAAGGGAGTTTCTGCAGGTGAGAAGAGGACAAGAAGCATTGTAATAAATGTGCCACTTTTCCCTGCATTGGCAAAGCACACAATTGCCTTAAAGTGGACCATTCATGAAAATTAGAGGTCTAAGTAGTAGATTTCTATAAAGAGCAAAAGGAACCTCTTTTATTTCACACTAATGTAGGCAAAGGACACATCTATACCATGGCCCCAGTTACTTTTTTAAACTCTATTATTCCTTTATGTTGACTTGACTTTTCAAAATAACTACCGTATATACTCGAGTATAAGTCGTTCCGAGTATAAGTCGAGGCCCTAATTTACCACAGAAAAAATGGGAAAAACGTATTGACCCGAGTATAAGACGAGGGTGAGAAATGCACAGCTACTGTAAGTGGAAAAGAGGGTCAATAATGCCCATTTGCAGCATCACTGTGCCCATTTGCATGCCTCACTGTGCCCATTTGCAGCCATAGGTCCCCTGAACTTCAAACTCGGTAGTTAAGGGTTCCTAGATGCCCCCTAGCTGCAGCCAAAATTTGGGGTCTCTGAACCCAAAGGGTCCC
Source organism: Lithobates septentrionalis (assembly GCA_037952835.1). NCBI lineage: Eukaryota > Metazoa > Chordata > Amphibia > Anura > Ranidae > Lithobates > Lithobates septentrionalis. The sequence continues at coordinate 139,858 of JBBDGP010003097.1, read as the reverse complement.
GAAATGACATTGCTGCAGATGGACACAGTTGACCGAATTTGGGGCCCCATATCTCGGGGCCACTTAGTGCTAAGAACCCCAAATTTGGTGTGCAAACCCAGTGGAACTAGCAGCATAAAATTTTTAAAGCTGGGGTTTCTAGCACTCAGTGGCCCCAAGATACAGGGCCCCAAAAATCAGTTCAGAAAATGTCAAGCACTTTTCTGTAGCAGAGAATGACATTTTCTGAACCGGGTTTGGGGCCCCGTATCTCAGGGCCACTTGATGCTAGGAACCCCAGCTTTAGATATATTATGGTAATAGTTCCACTGGGTTTGCACACCAAATTTGGGGTTCCTAGTACTAAGTGGCCCTGAGATATGGGGCCCCAAAGTCGGTTCAGAAACGGTCAAGCACTTTTCTGCAGCAGAGAATGAAATTTTCCGAACCGATTTTTGTGGCCCCGTATCTCTTAGTGCTAGGAACTTCAGCTTTGGATATGTTGTGGTTTGCACACCAAATTTGGGGTTCCTAGCACCAGGTGGCCCTGAGATATGGAGCCCCAAAGTTGGTTCGGAAAATGAGATTTTTTGCTGCAGAAAAGTGCTTGACTCTAGTATAAGTCGAGGGGGGCACTTTCAGCACAAAAAAATGTGCTGAAAAATTCTACTTATACTCGAGTATATACGGTAATGCAGTAATATAGAAGTTGCATAAAAAGTTTAGTGTAGCATGACACTGTTGGTAGTAAAATAGTACATTTTGTATAGAGATTTTGACATCTGATCAAAAAAAGGGACAACTGAGGCTGCATGAAGGACAGAAGGATTTAGTCTTAAAGAAGAGACAGTCCCTCCAAATAAAGCACAGTTGGGAGCTATGCCAGCACATACCACCTGTATTAGAACAAAAGAAAAAAAAGGTACGTAAATGTTCTCCGAAAGATACAGTGGTTTGCTTGGTCAGTGTTTATATACCTTTCTTTATACAGGTGGTGTGGGGCTGTTATCTGAGCAGTTCATTCATTTTCATGTAACTTCCCCCTTTAGCAAGCTCTAAGTAGTGGCGTTTTTACCACTGCTGCTGTCAACGTTAATATAATAGCTGTTATCATAAAAATCAAAGTAGATGTTGATTTATAAAGATTACATCACATGTTATCTCTTCTAAAAATAACACAAGCTTCAGGCTGGTGATAACTCCGAGTTTCAGTAGATGTCTTCTGAAAAAAACAGTAAAAGGGGCCCATATGAGGTGGTGGTAAAAATGTACGATAAAATTAATATGTAAGAAAATTAGGCTTTCAACTATTTAAATGCCGATTTCATGCAGAAAAATTACTACAAGCCTGTGGGATATTTATTTCTGTGAATTGGACATTTTTTATATTATAATTATTATTCAGATTAAAATAGAGTGGTGTTATAAAAACATCTATCGTAGTGATTCGAGTCTTTGGTCACGTTTGGTACAATGGGAATGCATTTACCGGTTGTGAATTCTGAAAGCCCACAGGTTTTTGGTGAGCATTTTGAAACCAAAGAATGCATGTATGTATGTATGTATGCATGTATGTATGTAAAATCAAGAACATTTCTTTAAGTCCTAGTACAAGGTACTAGATTCCATGGCATAGTATCATGAGAAATGGCAAGCTTTAAGGCTAATTTCATACCTATGGGGATGGCTTTCCTGCCCGAGCAAATGCGGCCAACACACGTGCATAGGTGGGAGCTGAGCCTTGGGGCTGTTTTATGCCCATCTTGCAACCTACGACACTGAACCCCGATATAATGAAGACACTGATAATTCATTGATGACCATACATCTTGGCCTAATGTGTTAGGCAAAGTCTACAGGGTTGGAAAGATCAGTTTGTAAATGGATAGAAAACTGGCTAAAAGACCAACTACTCAGAGTAGTGGTTAATGGTTAATACTCTGAATGGTCTAAGGTTATTAGTGATGTACCCCAAGGTTCAGTGTTGGGACGTTTTTTATTATATTTATAAATGATATAGGGTCTGTGATTAGAAGTCCCATTTCAGTGTTTGCGGATGACACCAAGCTATGCAGTGGAATAACGTCCTTACTGGATGTCTCCAACTTACAAGCTGACCTCAATGCACTGTTTAATTTGGCAACTGTGTGGTAAGTGAGGTTTAATGTTGATATATGTAAAGTCATGCACTTGAGTTCTAGAAACATGCACGCATCTTGCATACTAGGAGGAGAACAGCTGGGAGAGTCAATGGTGGAGAGGGATCTGGGTGTTCTGGTAGATCATAGGCTTAAAATCCTTTCTTGTAATAAAAGCGGTTTAGACTGCAGAGATGAACATCATTTTGCCCCTGTACAAATTATTAGTAAGACCTCATCTGGAATAAGCAGTTCAGTTTTGGGCACCAGGTCACAAAAAAGATATTGGATAACTGGGAAGTTCAGAGAAGGGCAACCAAACTTATAAGAGGCATGGAGGAGCTCAGCTATGAGGGAAGATTAGAAGAACTGAATTTCTTCTCTTGAGAAGAGGAGATTAAGGGGGGGGGGTGTGATCAACATACAATAAATACAAAGGTGGTCCATATAGTTAACTTGGTGTTGAGTTATTCACTTTAGGGTCATCAGATTACCAGGGGGCACTCCTTTACATCCGGAGGAAAATACATTTCATCAGCAAATATGGAAAGGCTTCCTCACAGTAAGGGCTGTGAAAATGTGCAATAGTCTCCTTCAAAAAGTGGTTCTGGCCAGCTCAGTAGATTGTTTTAAGAAAGGCCTGGAGTCTTTCCTAAATGTACATAATAGAACGGTTACTGAATACTAACATTTATAGGTAAAGTTGATCCATGGAATAGCCAATTGCATCTTGGGGGATCGGGAAGGAATTTTTTCTCCTATTGGATCACGCTTTATCAGGGTTTTTTGCCTTCATCTGGGTCAACTGTGGGTATAGAATTGTGTATATTTATGATTGTGTGTATATTTATATTTTTTTCCTTGTATTGGTTGAACTAAATGGACTTGTCTTTTTTTCAACCAGACTAACTATGTAACTATGGTCTTCTGCTGCGCTCAGTGGTTCCTCTTGTCGAACTGTCCTGTAGTGACAGGGCTATATGGGAGGAACTGCAGATCACAGTAGGAGACCTGGAGATCAATCCTACTCGACTCTACTGGAAGTCACTACTATGCCCCGTTGTGACCTAGGATTTGGTAGGTACAAGTACAGAGCACAGAATGGGACCAGAAGATCAATAATCTTAAAAGATCGACACTCCCTGTGAGTTCTTTTCATTACAGCAGAGTTCAACAGCATAGGCAGCAGGAAAGGATTATCCAGGACCGCTTTTATTTTGAGTGTGATATTTGTGACCGAGCCACCTTAAAGAATGTGTTTGCTTTTTGTGTGTTAAACACAACTGAAACCTGCACCCAGATTGTATGCTATCAATTACATGACATTTTCTTTCTGCAACGCTGTTATATCAGTGTTACATGATGTATGGTTATATAGCTTTGCTTCAGGCGCTCCTCAGTAATAAGCCTGTACATTATTAGTAAGGTTTGTGTTTGCCTCATTCTCACATCTGTGATGGCAGCGAACATTTCTGCATTAGTGTCAGAATTCGATTTTTGGTTCCTTTTTGCTGGTTTATCTTTCCATAGCACTTACTGCCAGCTTCATTTCGTAGAGGAGAGATCATTGAATGGCTCTTTCAGAGCAGCATTTACCTCAGAGTTCCAATTTCCAGCCGGCAATGAGCACACAATGCCTGGCTTTACAGCTAAGTAAATGATAGATGGCACGGTTTTCCGGCTAATGACCTGGTGTTCTTTATGTATACATTAACATGGAATAGTAATGAACTGCAGCGTTTTATGTCTAACACATGCTCTGATATTAGCATTGTGAAAGTGACAGAGGAAGTTAAGAAGTTGAGGCCTTGTGATCAACTGAGTATATTAGCTTAGTTCTACTGGCTATTGGGCTGATAATTGTATTGCATATGCATATGCTGCAACCTGTGGATGCCATGGTCGCAACACATTGAGGCAGCAGGAAAAGAGTTTCCTTTAGCTGTTTGTGTTATCGTTCATAGCCAACAGATTCCACTATGCCATGGTTGCAGTATAAGACTGAAGATGCTGTTCAAGCAAGTCAAATGATCTTTTTTCTGATTTTGACATGGTAAATAATGGCGCCAGTTTTGGGAACAAGATATAAGGGTACTTTATATTGGTATCATTAGTAACCAATTTGGTACTTGTTTGTAGATGTTGGCACATACTTAAAATAGAAGAGAAGAGATGCCCAAATTATCTTCAACCTGTTTGTGAAGAATTTCTCATTATTGGGCACCTTTGTGTGCACCTTAAACCCTGAAATCTGCACATGTGATGGGGCTGATCTTTTCTACTCCTTATTGAAAATGGGTTAGACGTAAATGACTAGTTTCTTTTGCTAAAAACATAGACTTCTATGTAAAACCACTGCAAGAATACACTGCATAACAATGCAGCACAGTCATACAATAATTTACAGCCGTGGCCAAAAGTTTTGAGAAGAGGCACAAATATTAATTTTCACAAAGTCTGCTGCTTCAGTGTTTTTAGATTTTTTTTTTTTGTCCGATGGTGCTATGGTATACTGAAGTATAATTGCAAGCATTTCATAAGTTTTAAATGTATTTATTGACTATTACATTAAGTTTATGCAAAGAGTCAATATTTGCAGTGTTGACCCTTCTTTTTCCAGACCTCTGCAATTCACCCTGGCATGCTGTCAGTCAGCTTCTGGGCCACACCCTGACTGATGGCAGACGATTGTTGCATAATCAATGCTTGGCGTTTGTCAGAATTTGTGGGGTTTTTGTTGTTCACCCGCCTCTTGAGGATTGACCACAAGTTCTCAATGGGATTAAGGTCTGGGGCCTTTCCTGGCCATGGACCCAAAATTTCAATGTTTTGTTCAGCTAGCTGCCATAACCCCGGTATCCTCGTGTTCAGCTGGTGGTCCGGTTTCTGATAAGAGTGGTCTCTGCGGCGGATACTCCGCAAGATCACTTTTATCGGCAGCGGGAGAGGGTCCCCCTCCTGCCGTGCTCCAGGGCCCTTCGCCGCTTACCGGATCCGTCGGCAGCAGTGGAGGCAATCGGATCTTCAACCTGTCTGGGCATGGAGACGAGTGAGGGGAAGATGGCCCCCACCCTTCTCCATAACAATGCAGGGCGGAAGTGACGTCAAAACGTCACTTCCGCCCACAGCTCTTAAAGGGCCATTTTTTTTTAACTATTATTTTTAAATGACTTTTTTTTTTTTTTTTTTTTTTTTTTTTTTTGCATATTAGTGTAAATATGAGATCTGAGGTCTTTTAGACCCCAGATCTCATATTTAAGAGGTCATGTCATGCTGTTTTTATATTACAAGGGATGTTTACATTCCTTGTAATAGGAATAAAAGTGACACAATTTTTTATTTTTTTTTTAAAAACCGTGTAAAAATAAAAAATAAACTGTCCCGCCTCACTCGTGTGCAGATGCGAACGCATACGTGAGTAGCAACTCCATATCAAAGCGGTGTTCAAACATGTGAGGTATAGGTGCAATCGGTAGAGCGAGAGCAATAATTCTAGCCCTAGACCTCCTCTGTAACCTAAAGCATGCAACCTGTAAATTTTTTTTAAACATCACCTATGGAGCTTTTTAAGGGTCAAAGTTTTTGTTGCCATTCCATGGCAATTTTGAAACGTGACATGTTGGGTGGGTATCAATTTACTCCGCGTAACATTATCTTTCACAATATAAAAAAAAATTGGGCTAACTTTTACTGTTGTCTTATTTTTTAATTAAATAAAAGTGTATTTTTTCCAAAAAAAGTGCGCTTGTAAGACCGCTGCGCAAATACTGTGTGACAAAGTATTGCAACGACCGCCATTTTATTCTCTAGGGTATTAGAAAAAAATGTATAATGTTTGGGTGTTCTAAGTAATTTTCCAGCAAAAAAAAAAAAACGTTTTTAACTTGTAAACAACATATGTCAAAAAGAGGCTCGATCCTTAAGTGGTTAATTACTTTTGCCTTATGACAAGGTGCTCCCATCATCCTGGAAAAGGCATTGTTCATCACCAAACAGTTCTTGGATGGTTGCCAGAAGTTGTACCATTATTTATTCATGGCTGTGTTCTTGGGCAAAATTGTGAGTGACCCGATCTCCTGGCTGAGTAGCAACCCCACACATGAATGGTCTCGGGGTGCTTTACTGTTGGCATGATACAGGACTGATGGTAGCTCTCACCTTTTCTGTTCCGGACAAGGTATTTTCCAGATGCCCCAAACAATCGGAAAGGAGATTCATCAGAGAAAATGACTTTACCCCACTCCTGAGCAGTTTAATCATTGTACCTTTTGCAAAATATCAGTCTGTTTTCATTGTTTTTCTTGGAGAGAAGTGGCTTCTTTGCTTCTTGACACAGGCCATCCTCCAAAAGTCTTCTCCTCATTGTGTGTGCAGATGCCGTCACACCTGCCTGCTGCCATTTATGAGAAAGCTCTGCACTGGTGGTGCCCCGATCCCACAGCTGAATCAACTGTAAGAGACGGTCCTGGTGCTTGCTGGTCTTTCATGGGCGCCCTGAAGCCTTCTTTACAAATGCAGTGGAAATTTTTTTGATGGGGTTAAGTTCATTTTCATGGCAAAGAGGGACTTTGCAAATAATTTCAATTCATCTGATCACTCTTCATAACATTCTGGAGTATATGCAAATTGCCATCATAAAAACGGAGGCAGCAGACTTTGTCAAAATTAATATTTGTGTCATTCTCAAAACTTTTGCCCACAGATGTATATTCACAAACCTGACATGATGCCTGACATGTAGCAAGGGGTAAAGGTCCAGAGTCCCCATCATTCGTGCACCGCTTTACTCCTTTCTAATGCATGACTCCCAAGTTGCCACTGAAATATCCAACGGCGTAATGTCAGACCTGACACACTCCTCCTGCCCATTGGTAAAGTCACAAGACACACCTATCAGCAGATACCAGTATGTTCGATGACCAGATGTCTCCATGCCCTTTGTTCTCTGGGAGTCCTCTAGCTGTCTATGGCTACCATATCCATTTGGTCTCTCTAATCTGGCTGATACAAAGGCAGCATTATCAGCTTGGCTAAATTACACCAGCCATGACTTTTTTGATTGGCTATACCTTTTTATATACAGTTATCATTCAAGCACTTCTGAAAGCCATTTTAGCTTAAAATCTGGCAGTTCAGAACTTTAAAGTAAAACAGCCCTCATCAAATGTTAGATAAATATTCTAGTAAGCAAGGCTCTGCCACAAATTGTTGTTGCTGCATGTTTTCGCGGCAATACAGTTGATATCGGATATGATTACTGTTTTAGCCTAGAACAGCTTTGCACTTTAATCAGTGATGCGATGAATGCTACAAGCAATGAACAGCATGTACTAAAATTACACCTGATCCCAGAAGAGGTGCCACTCTGTTTTAAGCACGTTGACACTCTCTTGGACCGCAGGCACTAGCTCCTATCGTTTGGGGGGTGCGGAAAAGAGCATTACCTTATTAGAATAACATAGTCATTTCAGGATGGACACCATTACTAGAGCAGTTCAGCACTTTGGCACAAATTAAGTGTAACACAAGGTTTAAATGCTGAAAAAAAATCTGGCTTTATAGGAACAACCAGAAGAAAACTTGCTAATCATTTTGTATTGTAGAAATATCTTTTGTGGTGCTGTATGACCAGTTGCAGACCATTGACCTGTAGCTTTTGGCATTAGGTTATCTGCATAGTTGGGGAATTGAGCGAAATTTGCTCTGTCTGGTCGGCCTTAGGCAACATGTACACTGCCCACCTCTAAACCGAACTCTCCTGGCAGCAAAATAACACTAAACGTGGCAAAGAAAGTGGTACCGCCATGTGGTTAAAAAAAAGCGGTAACGGTTCCGCTTTTTTGCCACGTTTGAGTTTTTTTGCCAAAACGTTCCTCTCCTGAATCTGGTTCTTCTGCTTTCAGTGTAGGGATGTTTAACTGCCACTAAACGCTGCTGCTCCTAAAATATGATAAAAGCCTGTGTGTACATGGACACATAGGCTTTTATTGAGCTGAGTGCAGGGACTTTGGCAAGAAAACTGCAAAAGCTCCTAAACTCGCGTTTAGAAGCAGCAGTGTACATGAGGTCTTAATTGCCTTGATCTCCAATGTCCCCTGAAATAGAAGTGAAGGTAAAATGGGAGGGGGGGGGGGGGCTTGGTTTTGGATATGCCAATTTTATATATAAAATTTAATGATTAATAATAATCTATTTTGCCACAATTAAGCAATCTAACTTTTTTGATCACATGAACCTAGAGGTCCAACTGTCAAATCTTGCATGGTGTGGGCCTACTGTCTTCACGCACGGTTCTTTATTTGAATAGAGCCTTTGCTAATTGCAGTCTGTCTTGAATCAATGTAAATATGCATATATCTTATACCTGAACAACCACTGGGGAAGCGGACACTCAGTGCAGCACTACTACAGTGCCACTCATAGAACGCCTTCTATTTTATTCAGTGAATACAAGGCATGCTCTGATTGGACAAAGTGGAGATCATGATGTCATCACCTCTCCTCTCCAAGCACTAGAGTGATTATATGCTTCTCCAGAGGTCCCTCAGGTATAAGATATGCTTAAAGCCAGAAGGTTTTTTTATCTCAACCACTTGCCGACCAGCCGCTGTCGTTATAGGTCGGCACATTCCTGGAAATCGCCGTAGGTGTGCGGCAGTTCCTTTAAGGAGCTGTAGCAGGCGCACACTCCCTGTATGGCGGGGGACCCGATGCTCGTGGCCGGCGGCTGCGATGGCCACCCGTGATCCCGGAAACTAGAGCCAGAATGGGGATCTGTCAATGTAAACAGACAGATCTCCCTTCTGACAGGGGAGTTGGAGAGAGATCAGATGATCCTAGTGATCAGGATCAGCGATCTTTCTCCTCCTCCAGTCAGCTCAGCCCCCATACAGTTAAACACTCCAAGGGAACACACTTAACCTCTTGATCGCCTCCTTGTGTTAACCCCTTCCCTGCCAGTGACATTTATACAGTAATCAGTAGCTATTTTTAGCTCTGATCGTTGTAGAAATGTTAAATTGTCCCAAAAAAGTTTCAAGTGTCTGATCTGTCCGCCGCAATGTTGCAGTCCCGCTAAAAATCGCTAATCACTGCCGTTACTAGTAAAAAAAAAAATAATAAAAATGCCATAAATCTATCCCTTACTTTGGTTTGCGCAAAAGTTATAGCATCTACACTCAATCTACACTTTTTGCGATTTTATTTATTTTTAACCAAAAATATGTAGAAGAATACATATTGGCCTAAACTGATGAAGAAATGTGTTTACTTTTTGGGGGGGTATGTTTATTATAGCAAAAAGTCAAAAAAAATTTTTTTCAAAATTGTCTTTGTTTATAGCGAAAAAAATAAAAAACGTAGAGGTGATCAAATACCACCAAAAGAAAGCTCTATTTGTGGGAAAAAAAGACATCAATTTTGTTTGGGTACAATGTTGCATGACCGTGCAATTGTCAGTTAAAGCGACGCAGTGCCGTATCGCAAAAAAATGGCCTGGTCATTAGGGGGTAAATCCTTCCGGTCCTTAAGTGGTTAATGCATTCTATGTATTTTCTTCCTGATTGGTTGAGACACAGCAGCAAGACCATTGGCTCCCACTGCTGTCAATCAAACTCAGCCAATCAAGAGAGAAGGGACAGGACCGAACCACGGCTCTGTGTCTGAATAGACACACTGAGCTGCAGTTCGGCGTGGTTGCCCCCATAGCAAGCAGCTTGCTGTGGGGGCACTCAACGGGAGG